>OZ010790.1:28609783-28954178 GCA_963932465.1 Maratus speciosus | reverse complement strand
TGGAAACTCCAATTCCTCTATTTCCTCCAGTAAATTCTCCAACTTCCCCATTACCAATGAACAATTACAAGGACAAAACTACCACAGAATGACGTAGAAGGACAAGCAGCTGGTCACAAACGGAACAAACTCTCAGTGTATATATATATAGCCACCCAGCTGGATCGACAAATAGACAAATGAACCAAAGTGAAGCAAAACTACTAAAACTGGAAAAAAAAACCCAAAATGCCAACCGCCAAATACACAGAACATGTGATAAAAATAACCAAATAATCTACAAATCTCAAAGCGTACCCTAGAAACCACACACAAACTAAACCAAGTCCAGATTAAATTAACAAAATAAATGTAAAGCATTTAGACAAGACTAGCTCCATAATACAAAATCTCCACTACACTGCAGAACTCAAAGCGTAACCCAGCAACAATATATAATCTAAAACAAGTACAGATTAAATTTAAAGCATTTAGACAAGGCTCACTCCATATACCAAATCTCCAACACACTACACAACTTAATGCGTAACCCAGCAACAAATAAAATCTATATCAAGTACAGATTAAAATAACAAAGTTAATTGAAAGTATTTAAACAAGGCTAACTCCATAATACAAAATCTCCAACACACTACAAAATATTAGTCCGACAGTAGCATGACACAGCTCAACTCTACAATGAAGCAAGATGGCGATCAAAACAAACGCAGCGGGAAACGCCCACCGGACACAAAAAGCCAAAATAAACCGCTAATTAAACAGGAACTAATAAAGAAAATACAACAGACTGAAGCTAATTGAAAGCCGAAGGTAAAAATCTTTGAAAATAATTAAAAATAAACGTAAATAACAGAAGTATAAATGAAATAGCAAACTAACTGATGCCGCGAGCACTAAATTAGGCCTCGGCAATGAACAAAAATTTACAAAGTCATAAGAAATAAGTTTAAAGTAGGCAAATTACAGAAAAATCATATAGAAATGAACAATATTTGATAGGAAATAAACATGCATGTGCTACTAAGTCAAAAAAAATGAATAATTACCAGTTAAATAGGAAACTTTGGCGGAGCTGCAAAAAATGCGTCAAACTCAATCGAAAGCCGCAGGGACTTCTAAACTACTTAATTAATAGTGCGTATAATAGAAGTATATGCACTATGAAGTATGCATACTTCATGACTACTTAATTAATGCATAAAATAACAAACAAAGTTAGCGATAAGGAACTATAAGCATGTATAAAACAACTGTATTAGTTTATTAAATTGTAAAGTGCATGATATGTATTAAATTAATAAGAGATAGAAATTTTAACATAAATCGCCATGTCAATGACACGCGAGAAAGCAAGAAAATTGTTGTTGTTTGTTCACTTACTTAAATAACAGAAGTATAAATGAAATAGCAAACTAACTGATGCCGCGAGCACTAAATTAGGCCTCGGCAATGAACAAAAATTTACAAAGTCATAAGAAATAAGTTTAAAGTAGGCAAATTACAGAAAAATCATATAGAAATGAACAATATTTGATAGGAAATAAACATGCATGTGCTGCTAAGTCAAAAAAAAATGAATAATTACCAGTTAAATAGGAAACTTTGGCGGAGCTGCAAAAAATGCGTCAAACTCAACTTATTCATTATGTTCACTTACTTAATAAAAGGTAAATTTTCATCCCATTATTCTGGTGCCAATGTCGCAGTTATGAATTAAAATTAAGTGGTCCAAAAATGAACCACCGCCCTTGAAGGGGGTTAAAGCAGGAAATGTTAGTAATTGTAGTAAATTGTATTGTGTCAATCGTTTTATAATGCTGTTAAAAAATACCGGGGGACAAAGACTCTGTTTACTTAATTAATTTTATTTTAGCTTCTTTTCAAATGTTTAACTGATCTTCTTTAACCAAACACGAAAAAAACCATTGGATGTCTTAACAGCAACTTATTCTGCCTTAAATTTTTTCAATCAAAGGTAATTGAAAGGAAACCCGTTTACAGGGAGATCGCTAAAGATTTTTTCCGTATAATTCAATCTTCTCTAATCTTTTTAAAACCGATCAGATTAGAGTGCTTTTAGATTCTGCAGTATCTGAACGGGCGTTGGCGAGCGTAGCTTGCAGGGAGCAGAGCCCCCTAGTATAATATAAGATTGAATATATTTTAAAGCGATAAATAACTACTTTTTACATTTAAAATGTTTTTTTTTTTTTTAACAATAAGAACAGTAGATATGCAGTCATTTCTTTTCTTTTTATATTTCCTTCTTTTTATATTTCCTAGAACAATATTTTCCCATAAAATATACAAAATCTATTTAGCTCATATTCACAATATTCAATACATAGGAAATAAAAAATGTAAATTAAATATGGCGTATCATGACGTTCCATAAAAAAGCCTTGTATTAGTATTCGTTTTTCAGCAATAGCGAAAAAAAATTCGAAATCATGATTAAGTTAAGGAATATGTTTAAAAGAGAAATATAAACATATTCCAGAGAATATAACATTCTAGACACCATGTTCATATTTAATAAAAGAATGACAAATCACAACACACATACACACACACACACACAAAAAAAAATCTTACACATTTTTAATATTTAGATCGAGCTTAGAACTTACTAAAAAAATATGTCAATTGATGAGCATTGGTTTTTAAGTGGAAAAATTAAAAATATTTTAGAAGAATAGGACCCTGCAAGATTAGATTCAAATTCAATAGCAATGACTAATGAGATCTAAATATTTAAAATTTAAATTACACATAAAAAAGAACGTAATTAACGTACATCACAGGAATTATTAAAATACTAAATACTACTTAATGGGTGTTTGAAAAGAAAAAATAATATTTACTGAATAATATTTCAGTTAATTACTTGCCCTTATGGGCATTTTAAAACTATCATATATTTATAAGGTATGCAATGAAAGCAAATACAAGGGATAAGATTAGAATAAAATATTTTAGCTTATTTCAGTTAGTAATCTAATTTAATTCTTATGAAACTTTAATTGAGTTTTTCTTTTAAAGTTCAATTAGTGTTACAAACTATGAATTAAATAAATATTGTCAAAAAATTATTTTATTACAATCTTTACCAAGCTAGTATCTATTTCCATTGCATGCTCTAAGAGATGTGATTCTTTTAAAATGCCTATAAAAGCAACATATAAAAAGAATTTACTCTATAAAAAATGAACATTGAACAGTCACTCCTATGATAAAGTGACTATTCACTCCTACCAGAAATGAAAAAACGCACTCCTTTAGCAAGAGTGAATGTCACTCCTCCGAAAGAGTGATATTCACCCCTTTTTAGAGTGAATATTCACTTCCCGGGAGTGAGTATTCAATGTTTCAGAGAGTCAACAATTCCACTTTTGCTCAGAGTGAATAGTGTCTCTAAAGAGATTGGGCATATTTTGACTCTGCGATAGAGTGAATAATCGCTCCTTTTTATTTAGAGTGTACATTATGGTCTATGGGTAAAAATCATTTGCAGCGTAGTTTAATGATGTTACACAATTTCACAACGCATTAAAATTAATATATATCTATAAGTTGCAGTACAAGATTCTTACTATAGAATAAAATGCGAATGGCATTCATCGTTCTATATAGAATACAGGGGCACTCAAAACTATTCCGTTATAGTACTGTCTATGAACAATAATTTGTGAAAATGCGTTATCCGCTATGGTACACGTTTTTAAATTCAACAATTTTTTCTATAATACCTTGCTGCGTATAATTTCTGTATATCACATGTATGGCTACACAAACGAATTCGTATATTTTTCCGTCTATAGCTGGTAATTGCTGAATTTTGGTATTCCAAATGTATTACTCGTATGCACTTTCCCAAATTCTGAATTAGACATCATATTTCAGCAATTACCAGCCTGCTCTTCACTTTTATTAAATGGTGAAGATTTCATACAGTATTCTGAATGTTTTGAAAAATGTCTCATGTGCTTGGCATATGATTTTTCTTTCTTGTTTAAATGTAAAAGCAGAACAGGGATATCACTTAGCTTATCTATTTCATTAACTAAATTGGCTTACAAGCTAAATAAGTAGAAAATAGAATATGTACATGACGTGTGGTATGCAGCGCCAACGGAGAACAACGAACGTCACGTCTGTTCAGGTTTTGTTTACAGAGAATAGTCGTTGAGAATACATGTAAATGCATGTAATGTTAATTTACATGCATGTACTAATACATGTACTTACATAATGTCATTGTAATACATGCATGTAATGTTATTTTCTTAGACTTGTGTTTTAAACCAGTATTTTAAACATTTAATTTTGCTGTAAGAAGAATTTTGTTTTTTCAAAAAATACTGCGTCTTCCTAACAATCTATATGATGTTAGCCACCTTCCTTCCCCGTAGCGGAATGAACTCGAGCAAGGTCAGACGTTTTCTTGCCACAATCAGACTGCACTTTTTCTCGTTGCTGATATATGTATACCTTTCTGTGAACTAATCTGACGTTTTGTAACTTGTTCTTCAGACACTTTCTGTATCGATGGAAATGTTCCAAGCATGGGTTGATGAACGATTAACCTATCCTACTTGGGCCTTGAGGAATATAACCGTACTTGATTCGAGCTGGACCAATAAACTGTGGAATCCGAAATTGTACTTCGTTAATTCCGTGGACGGAAAACTGGACAGCGTTATATCGCCTACCAGCTTCTTTTGGTTGACACGAGATAATATCCTGTATTTTTATTGTAGGTAAGCTTTATAAAGATTGTTTTGAGAATGCTTAACTAGAATTACTGTGACGGAAAAGTATCATCAACCCGGATGCCGAACCTTTTAGATTTTGGATGTCCCAAAAATAAAGAATCAAAGTTAAAATTCAACAATATATTAAATATGAAGCAAATAACGTGTTTATAATGTAACTCATAATTTTTATACGTCGTAATTTTAAAATAATAATTAAAAATTTAACCGAAAGCAGTCGCTGTGCTACTTCATCCTATAAGAATGCTCAATCTGATGCGTAAAGTTAGATCAAACTCATTTAGTATTAAAGCTTCATTCTATTTACTTGTTAAATGCACTTATTCACTCGCACACGCACACACGCATACACACATACACGCACACAAATAAAAAGTATATATAAATGTGTTTGAAAGATAACTTGTGCTTTCTTAAAGTTTCGGGAAACCCAGTACCATATGTATTAGCTAGATTTTACAATTTTTTCAAACTAATGTGTATAATTTTTAGCTACTTTTGCAAACGTACTCTTTACTAACATTTTTATATACATTATAACTGATGAGTAATTCAGTTTTATAATTTAGGAATCATTTATGGTAAGGTTTCTCAAACTGCAGTCTTTGGACCATATACGGTCCGTGAATGTGATAATCTTTGAAGGCCCTCTAAGATTTCCAAAAAATATAAAATAATAATAATAATAATAAAAACAATATAAATAAAAATAATATAGATAATGATATAAATAAAAACAATAATAATATTAATAATAATATAGATATTGACGCATGGCACTCCGCAATCGATCCTCAGAAATTGTTTTATAAAAGTGCTCATCACTTGAAAAAAAGTTTGACAAAAGCTGTTTTATGGAACACTCTGTTTATGAACTCTCTAGTTCTATTAATTACATAACTACAATTAAGATTAGACTACTCTTGTACAAAAATTAGGTTTTCTCTTAAGTATATATATCTCTGAGTGTATTACCTTCATAAAGAATTTTTCTTTATCTGATTTCAGAGTCATATTGAAGCTTATATGTGAAATGAATCTCAAAGAATTCCCACATGACGAGCAGCAGTGCAAAATACAAATGGGATCTGGTATGTTTACTTTAATGGCTTTTAAGAAAGCTATTACATATATTGAAACAAAATGAAAAATATATTCATCGAATGGCCTTTTCACAAAACGAACCAAAAATCCATTAATGTGCGGATTTTTTGTTCGGAAGAAACGTCTCGACGTTTCTGAAACTAAAATAAAAAAAATCTTAGGTGCGGCGTTTACGCTATTTTCTCGCGCTCTGAATAAATATAAACTGGTGTCTCTTCAATAAATAAATTAGATACAATTTTTACAGACATCTTAATACTAAATTAAAGTTTAATAAATGTCATTCGTAAATAGTTTTACAATGTTCAGTGCGATGTTTACAATTTTTACTACTTCATTAAGCACTACTAGCTCGGTGCTTACGCCAAGACCGGCGTTTACAATATTTGTTTATTATTATTAGACTAAATATTGTAGATATCGCATTTAAGCCGGATGCAAAGTTTGTTTCTTAAATTACATACTTGATATCGCAAACACTTGATTCGGTTCTTCCTTTTTAAATGGATTTTGGCACCTTTTAACCCTCTGCCTACCAGAAGAGTCCAATGGACCCTACAGGTTACATTCAAAATATTTATTCAAACCAGAGTTTTCATAAAAATGAACTAAATACATAAACCAGACAGGTGAACAGTTGAACAGGAGAAAAGTTCAATGGCAGTTCATGGTCCCAGTAGCATTGCTACTCCACTCCCTGTGTATGAGTAAGCGTATATCACATCATAGAGGAGCCATGAAATTAAGGCTAACCTTAGCACATAAATGTGCTACAATATGAGAAAGAAAATTAAAAAAAAAAAAAAAAAGAAAGGCTGAAAATTTTTGATAGGGTAATCCGAGAGTAAAAAAGTAAAGTTAATTTATGTTTAAAAATAAAATGAAAAATAATAACCAGACAATAATAAGTTAAATTGTTTTAAATAGAATTTCTGGTGTAGAATGTTTTTTATAGAATCTCAGTAAAATTTTCGGTAATTCTAGGGTTAAATTGGTGTTGACGGAGTTCATGCTTAAGAAAGTAATATTTGTTGCCAAATGTTACAAATAGCTATGAAAACAAAACTGTTATACATTATGCTTCTTTATATTTATATCAAAAATAATTCTATTTGTATATAATAATTACATATATATTCCGTTTACATTTAAATGTATATATTAAATAGTATAATGTGTATATATTGAAACAATTGCTTTGGTATATGAAACAGTGAATAAGTTTTCAGAACGTATGTGCGAATTGTTTTCATATTTTGTCAAAGTCATTTTCTCAATCTCACTGAGGCACTCAAGAAAAAGAAATTACCCACGCTTGAAAACAATATATGCCTCCAAACGTCACTGTAATCAAAATAAACGCTTCAAATGTTGTTGCAAACATTTTTAACCTACATTTATAAATATGCAGACGTCTTAATTCATTTATGATACTACATGTAATATAGTGAACCAATGGACGAGGCTTTCGCACTACAATTTTTGGGACTATTTGCTGACACATATTGTGATTGAATAACTCCAATTTTTATTCAATCAACTGGTTTTAATGAAATGTGTGTGCACCAGGTCAAAAGCCTTTTGAAATATCTGTCGTACGATAAATCATTCATGATTACGCGTAGAAAAAGGAATGTTTTCATCAGAAATATTGTATATGATGTACGAAATGTAATAAGGAATGAGAAAAAAGTCTTGCAGAATCATAAGAAAAAAATATTGTGTGACTTTCTTTCTTGTGATTAAAAACACGTAAGATACTCATCAGCGTGCAACATAAATAAAATCAAAATTAAACACACATTAAAAATACACCCAACGATTAAGACTTATCCTCACAAACCATCATCAGAGGTTTCTTGACCTTTTAGGGAGCTTACATTGCACACATGTCAGTCGCAGTGACAAACACTAAACTCTTGTTTAACTAGTTTAGTGTTTGTGACAATGACTGTGTTTTACGCAATGTAAGCTCCGTAACGTCAAGAAACCACTGATGATGGTTTGTCAGATTAAGTCTGAAACGTTGGGTGTATTTTTAATGTGTGTTTAATTTCGATTTTATTTATGTAGTACGCTGATAAGTATTTTAAGTGTTTTTAGTCATTATATTTGACAGCTTAAGTCCAAGATTTTATTGTTTCTTTCTAGTGTTTATTGATATATGTACACTTAATGGCCATTAATGACCGGCAACTTTCAATTTTAGACATTTTGTCGAATATTTAGAAATATACTCGGCAGATTCTTCTGGAATTTCAGGATTAAATAGAACAGGTATGACCTCATATTTAGCAATGTCGATTTGTTAAGGGGTGCAATCAGGGGGCCAACAAAAATTCAAAGAAAAAAATAATACTTGGGATCACCCTGTAAAATAAAATGCACGAAATGATCTATCGCTACCGAATATAAATAAACAGACTTTGTGTAATATGCGTATTCTTTTATGTAAGAATAGCACGTATATTAATAGAGATATAGCGATTTATTTAAAAAAATTAAAAAATTCTTGCATGTTCTTTTGCTTATAACATGCAAGGTTTTCAACCAAATTTAATGCCGGTTACAGAAAAGTTGACTAAATATAGTAGAAACAATATAGTGCAATTGGAATATAAATATATTAAATATTTTATAAAATATGAACAGTTGTGTGAAATATTTTTATCTGCGCATGCGCGAACGATAACAAGGATCATTTTACATAATTTAATAGTCAACTCTATGAAGCAACTTATTAAAAAAAATCTAGTCAAATATCGTAAAAATTCAGAAAGATATCGGCGTTAGAGTGAGCAAATTTTTAGTTGTTCTCTAAAAGCAGCTGAATGATAAGGGATTTTACACAAATTGTCATTTTTTATTAACTGACATTTAGAAAAAAGTTAGTATTTAGTGACTATCAATGAGCAGATATGAAAAAAATGCTTCGATTTTGATACTTCTTTTGATCATGGTATAGGCTCGTTCTGGTGGTTATCCGAGAAGAACTAAAGCATCAATAAAAAATGAAAAAAAAATTAAAACTAAAAATGACAATTCGTGGAAAATTCCTTATCATTCAGCTGCTTTTAGAAAACAACTAAAAATTGGCTCACTCTAGCGCCGATATCTTTCTAAATTTTTACGATATTTGACTAGATTTTTTTTAATAAGTTGCTCGATAGAGTTGGCTATTAAGTTATGTAAAATGATCCTTGTTATCGTTCGCGCATGCGCAGATAAAAATTATTCCATACAACTGCTCGTATTTCCTAAAATATATAATATATTTATATTCCAATTGCACTATATTGTTTCTACTACATTTTGTCAATTTTTCTGAAACCGCAGTTAAATTTGGTTGAAAACCCTGCATGTTATAAGCAAAAATATGAAAGAATTTTTTTATTTTTTTAAATAAATCGCTATATCTCTATTAATATACGTGCTATTCTTCATATTGCACACAGAATACACATATTGCACAATGTATGTTTATTTATATTCGGTAGCGATAGATCATTTCGTGCATTTTATTTTACAGGGTTATCCCAAGTGTTATGTTTTTTCTTTGATTTTTTGTTGGCCCCCTAATAGCCCCCCTTATCAAATCGACATTGCTAAATATGAGGTCGTACCTGTTCTTTTTAATCCTGAAATCCCAGAAGAATCCGTCAAGTATATTTATAAATATTCGACAAAAAGTCTAAAATTGAAAGTTTCCGGTCATTAATGGCAATATAGTGTATGTCAATAATTTAAATTTCAGTATTACTAATTATTATTATTATTATTAGCTATATATACAACGAAAGATGTCTATTTGACATGGTCGAACAATTCCGGAAAGATCCAGTTATTCAGTTTGCAACAGTTTAAAATAACAGCTTTGAAGAAATCAAGTTTTCTGAAACCCCTTGGCCCAAGTATGTTCTATTTTTTTTTTTTTTTTTTATAGCACGTTTATTTTAAAATTTCGCATAGCAATCAACCTTCATTTTTCATGAAAAATAGCAATTACTCTTCATTATGTTGTTATCGTTGTAATACCGCTTTTCAAAATTGTTGCATATCTTTTAATCTCTTCCAGGGACGATTTCTTTAACGTTAGAAAAAAATGACCCTTTTTTTTTTTTTTTTTTTTTTTTACGATTTTTTTATTTTATATCAATAGGAATTCAAAAAGCAATAAAAGAAAAGGAAAAACAATAAAAATTAAAAAAATAATTATAACATCTTCATTTGTGGCCGCTGAGCATTAATAAAGTTAACTTTCAAGTACACTTCGACTTATTTCTGGATGTATGTGTACACCAATCCTCAAAATTCTGCTTTACGTAGTTCTGGCTTCTAGGCTTAATTTAATTCTTGCCTTAGCACTAAAAGCTAAATTATACTTACACTTGTATTTAAGTAAAAACACCACCTCGAACGATAACTGTACACATATGTGTATGTTTGTTAATTTCTTATAAAACAAAAAACTAACAGTAAATTTATTTCTTACATTTCTACAAATTACTAAAACTTAATATATACTATGTGGCCAAAGGTGACCGGTCACATGCGATTTTAGACGTTTTGCTAAAATACTAGAAAAATACATGAGGAATTAACCTGAAACTGCAGGTGTGAAAACAGTATAGTATAGGTCATATATTTCTGCAAAGATTTTTTTCCCGAAACCCCATAGGGAACCATCACCAAATGGCAAAAGAACGAATATCTTTTGGATAACCCTGTAAAAACCAATGTAGCAAAAGCGTTCAAATTATTAATAAGTGACTTATTAAAATAAACTGTGTTCATTTTTATGAGGATAGCATGTATACTCGTAGTGAAATTAAGGTTTTTATAAAAACAGTGCCAAATTTCGCCAAGTCTTTTGCTTATAATTTGCAGCGTTCTTAATATATAAAAAAAAGTTCTTTTCAGAAAATAGGACAAGCAACATTGTACACAATACTCTGCAATCAGAATTTAAAAATAATAAAAATTGGATGAAAAATGAGCATGTTTACTAAAAAAAGTTTCGCTGCGCATGCGCGAATGCAATCAAAATATAATGTGCATAATGTATTAGCTAAGTCTATAGAGCAACGTTTGTGAAGGATTCAAAGTCATACCTTGGAAATTCTGAAAATTATCATCGATAGAATACGCTCGAAAACCGTTGTTCCCCAAAAGAAGTAAAAATATGAGGGATTGTATCAAATATCTGTTGATTAGTGCCAAGATAGCGTACACAATATTGCACGTACTACCATATTTGGATACAACCCCTCATCTTTTTGCTTCCTTTTGAGAACAACGGGTTTCGAGCTTATTCTATTGACGATACTTTTCGGAATTTTCAAGCTATGATTTTGAGACTTTCACAGAAGTTGCTCTATATACTTAGCTAATACATTATGCACATTATATTTTGATTGCATTCGCGCATGCGCAGTGAAATATTTTTTAGTAAACGTGCTCATTTTTCATCCAGTTTTTATTGTTGTTTAATTCTGATTGCAGAGTATTGTGCACAATGTTGTTTGTCATATTTTCTGAAAAGAACGTTTATTTATATTAAGAACTCTGCAAATTATAAGCAAAAAACTTGTCGAAATTTGGGACTTTTTTATAAAAACCTTAATTTCACTACGAGTATACATGCTATCCTCATACAAATGAACACAGTATATTACAATAAGCCACTTATTAATTATCTCGAGTTTGAACGCTTTTGCTCATTAGTTTTTACAGGGTTATCCAAAGATTATTCGCTCTTTTTCAATTTATTGACGGTCCCCTATGGGGTTTCGGGAAAAAATCTTCACGGAAATATGTGACCTGTACTATTCTGTTTACACACCTGGAGTTTCAAGATAATTCCTCATGTATTACTTACCCATCATACGTAGTATAGGGTAAGTCTTATAATCGTTTTGAAAATTGGAAAAAAAAAAAAAAATTGACGGATTTACACGTTTCAGACACTGGAGATTCCGAAAAACATATTTTTAGAAAAAAAAATTGTCCGTCCGTCTGTATGTTTGTGTGTCTGTAATCGCTCTATAACCCGAACAAATTGAGATAGAGACTTGAAATTCGGTGTGTACTTAGGGAGTAATAATGGGAAGAAGCCTATTGAATATCAGTAACCTCGATTAATCGGAACAATTTTTTTCGAACTCTTGAATTATTCGTTCTGATAAAAGTTATACAAAGATTTTCGAAATTGTTCATTTGAAGGAGTAAATATAAAAGACAATAAAAAACCATAAATTTTGCATCATGAATGAACTCGATCAGATAATTAGTTGCCGAGATATTTGTAATTCTATTTATCACACTCTTCGATTTTTCATGACCCTGTATTTCATTCAAATTCCAATTCAGAGATATATTTTAATTGGAAATGAGACACTTAATCCGACGCAGTAAACTGTTAGTTAATAGGATTGTAATTTTTTGAGTTATAATTAGAAAAAAAAATGTCCGTCCTTCTGTATGTCTGTGTGTCTGTAATCGCTCTATCTCCCGAACAAATTGAGATAGAGAATTGAAATTCGGTGTATACTTGGGAAGTAATAATGGGAAGAAGCGTATTGAATATCAGTAACCTCGATTAACCGGCACTATTTTTTTGGACTCTTGAAATATTCATTCTGATAAAAGGTATACAAAAATTTTCGAAATTGTTTATTTGACGGAGTGAATATAAAAGACAATAGAAAAACATAAATTTTGCATCATGAATGAACTCGATCGGATAATTAGTTGCCGAGATATTTGTAATTCTATTTTTCACACTCTTCGATTTTTCATGACCCTGTATTTCATTCAAATTTCAATTCAAAGATATATTTTAATTGGAAATGAGACGCTTAATCCGACGCAGTAAACTGTTAGTTAATAGGATTATAATTTTATCGAGTTATAAGGATGTTTCTTTTACGCAATTCGGTTCTACTCGATTATCCCGCCGACCAAAAAACTATCGCCAAACTATAAGATTAAATGCCAATAATCGCTTATCGTAAATGTCAAGTATTTAATGCATCTTCATACCTATTGGGGGTGTTACCGCAGGAGTGACCCTGTTCTGTCGCCAAACACCGCCAAGTTTCTCGCCAACTTGGCGGTATATCGCCAAATTTGGCGGCCAAAATGAGTCTCCAAAAATGACGCCAAATTGGCGGTATCTCTAATATTTCGCCAAATTCCCATAGGCTTCCATTGTAAACCAATAGCGTTTACTTTCTTACAGAAAATCAACAAACTGAGATATTTTAATGCAACAAAAAGTAATATTAGCTTAAGGGGTTATATTAATTATATTTAAGGAAGTCCAAATAAATTAAATTATGCATAAAAGTAACATGGTACAATGCTTAGCAAAATATCACATGTTTTATTTTCATATTTTATATTATCTATATCCATGATGGGTAAGTATTACGGTGGCCCCCAACGACTAGTTTTTCTATATATTTAAGAAAACGTCTAAAATCGCAAGTGGCCTGTCACCTTTGGCCATATAATGTATAAATCATTTAATTCTAATAACTCATTCACTGGTTGTGAAGTCAAAAATGACGTCAGAAAGGGTCTCAAGTGTCACAATCATAATATGAACCAAATGTGGTTTCTTTAGTTAGCCATGGTGTGACTCTTTTAAGGCTGTAATGAATTAAATCAAAATTTCTGACACATAAATGAATTCAGTTTCATTCAAAAACACATGAAATTGGCACGTGCTTTTATTATGAAACAGTTTAATCGAACAGTGTTCCATAATTCGCTAAAGACAGAAGATCTTAAAGAAAATACTGTCAAAGTTCGGGTTTTGTACCGAATTTCCAGATGCGAGAGCTCAGAAAAAAAAAAAAAAAAAAAACTGTTGTCATGAGTAGGGCTGGACGAATTCAGAAACTTAATATCGCAATATATCAACGAGTTAATATTGATATTGGTGATATATCGCGATAACTACCTTAAATTATGCAAAAATAGAAATGTTGCTAATTTCAAAACATAAATGGTATAATAGCAGCAATTTAAGTTAAATCAGATGTAGAGAACGACGAATCAATGTCTCATACCGATATGTTCACACAACATCATTAAAATAAGTATATATATATATTTATACAAAAATATTTTAGAAAAGAAAACAATGTTTTATATCTGTTTACCCTTATACCATTTGTTTCAAAGTATATTCCTTCAAAAATAGTATGTTTCCTATTCTTCCCTATGCATTATTTATCAGTAACATTTTAACTATTTAATTGCATTGCTCATAACTGAGAGTCTTCTCAGGTACAGACTCGATGATAACCAGCTATCTACTGTATCAAACTCGGCAACGAATAACCAGTGCTCATGTGAAAATTAATAACGTATCAATATCTGAAGTTTTTGCAATATGTGTACGCCAACGATAGAAGAGCGAACGATAAGTGTTATTCAGTATTCTAAGCAGACAGTCGAAAGAAATCTAGGATTACAGTGAACGAAAGTATCACAATGATTGGGATAATTTCTAACAAAGATAATCAGTGAAAAGAATGATTATCGAGGTAGATTTTCTTCTTTGGATGCGGCAGGAGGTTGAAGACTTTGGAATAGATTTTTTCCATTTTTTTCAGGGCTCTGCCGGTGAGCGCGAAACATTATTATTTTATTGAGTTTTGATATATTTGACGATATTTTTTCGGGGCTCGTGTTCGTAATTGCAGTGCTTTCTAAACGCTGTTATTTTATTGGGATATACCAACAGAGTCAAAGTTTAGCTAATGTTATTGCGGTAGTAAAGAAATATCAATATCTGTCGATATATCGATAAATAATACAGCCCTAGTCATGAGACAACAAACGCTTACTTCTCATGAGGTAATTCACCCCCCCCCCCCCAAAAAAAAAAAAAAAACTGCTGGATTACAAATCACTTCGATAATCATATCTTCATGTGTCAGGCTTTTGTGCTTAAAAATGTGCTTGTAAAAGTGTCGAAAAGTTTCAGTTGTTGGGCGGGGAAATATGTCTATTTTGAGAATCGTCTGAAGTTCCACAGATAGGAAAGGTGTCTCAAATTGCACGATTTTCTTGTTAACTTTTATTTTATAAAGCCAAAAAACAAAAGAAATTTTCCTACAATTTTTATGTACCTTCGAAACTCGCACAGTTTATAAATTTAACTTTAAAATCGCATTTTTCATTTTGGTTGGAAAACCCGACAAATGTAATAAGGGGGATCTTGAAGATGTTTTATTTTTTATTAACAATACGAGGTGTTTTAGAAATGTGCACATGATTTATTCGCTAATAAAAGGGGTATTCTTCTTTAGCTTTTAGGTTTAACTAACTTGAATTACCTATTGAAACCAAACTACACTGAGAGTAAAATTCGTCTTTATATACATTAAATTATCGATCATTTTTATACAAATAATTTCCGTACTCCTATAGAAAACATGCTTTTTCCGTTAATTCTTCCCGAAAGTCAGAAAAAGAGGGGAAATTTCCCTTTAATTAATGCACGCATGTGTATTGGCTCTATTAATATTAAAGTTATAATTTATTTTTAAATGAAACACCGAAAATTCAATAAATTTAAATTTTTAATTTACTTAAAAACAAACAAACAAAAATAATTCTTTCGAATCTAATAAATAGGAATCTGCTCGATCTTTTAAACTTATTCGCAATTTCTTTTTTAGAGTATTTAAAAAAAATATTCGCATGTAAAATATATTCTAATTGAACACATTTAAAACATATATAGTAGTTCAATCAAGTTAGAAAAAATAGATTTTATTAAAAAAAGCAAACATTGCTTCTCGAACTTAATTCAAAATATAACATTCATATTTTACAATAAAATTATATCTTATTAAAAATATGTCTGATATGTAATAATTTTTATCCTCTATTATTCGTGTTAAAACATCAACCATTATTTCATAACGACGAGATGTCCCTGCAATTAAGTTTAAATTTCCGAGCTTTCTGAACAAGAAATTTAACAAGTCTTATCAATTCTTTTCTACATTTGAAGAAAATCCCTATCATCACTTTAAACTCACCATCTACCTAGTACTGGTTGACCGAGTGAATAAGATGCTGGATTTGAAACGGGCGGTCTCAGGTTCAAAACCAAGTGGATCCACGGAAGAACGAGACACGTACGTAAAAAAACAAAAAAGAAAAAAAAAATTTTTTTTAGACGGAAATTTTCTGTCCTAGAACGGAAAGAAACAGAGCGGAAATTTCTTCCCTTCTCGGAAATATTCCTGGCAGTGATGCTACCAGGAATATTTACGTGAATTGAAGAAAGTATTTCTGAGAGTGTAAGCGCTGATTGAAGGAAGTTTATTCTGAAGTGGTACTAGAGATTTGAAGTGTAGAAACAACATAGTCAGTGTTACTAGTGGGCTACTTTTTAAAAATTCAGATATCTTGATTGGCACTACTTCTTTGAAATAGTAAAATTCGCTTTATTTAATGACATACTAATTACAACGGCTTTCCCGTTATATACTCATTTAACCTCCTCTCCCCTCAAAAATCAACATTTAACTTTACTAGTTCATTATAAATTGTCATTATTCTCCCCCCCCCCACCTTCAAATAAAATATTTAGTTTAAATTTGACATTTTAGTACTTAATTTCATATGTCGGCATTCCTTCATTCCCCCCCCCCCCTCACACTACTGTAACTTTCAATTATACTTTAAAAGTACGTTTTAAATGCATGCATCATTTATCAGTCTGTTCTTTTTCTTTCACTTTCACACAGATAGAAATATATCTTAACCGCAGTGATTTTCCGTTGAGATAAAATAAAAGAATAAAATAGAAATGAACGTCTTTCGCATCGCTGCCGACCATATGTAATGCATATTTTCTCAGCCTCTTGGCTTGCATTAATAATCAATTCTCACCCTTGTATTTTGTCGGATAAAAGCCATATGCCCCTTGCTGACTAAATTCAGCTGTCGTTAAACCTGTAACGTGCATGTAATATCACGTGTTAGCTATTTCCTTAGCCACTCTCCCTTACCGCAGGAATTTTATTTCTAGTAATCCTAAAGAGCCCGCCATGGCGTAGTTTTTAACTCAATGTAAAACTTCTTGATTGTTTTGTCTACCCAATTTGTTTTTCCCCAAATATCTTACATATGGCTATCTAATGTTCGCCAAGCTGTAAGTAATTGTCACAAAATCTGACTCACTTTTGCTCCTGACCTCGAGCCATGTAGACTGCAATTAAGCCCCGCTGTGGGCCTCTGCCAATGGGGCAGTTAACGAAACTCTCCCCGTCCCTCTGTACTTTTTCACGACCCTCCTTTAAAAGTTCTTTACAATAAATGTTTAAGTCTCTTAAAGTATGGCGTTGGAGTTTCTTTTTGTTCATTTATGAACCTGGGTACACTAAATCATCGTCATATAAATTGGTACCGTTTGCCCAGTTCTCCAAAAAAAAAAAAAACAAAAAAAAAACATACGGGGAGAAGTTTTCACTCTTTGCGCTTATCAGCGATGCGAAAAAACTTTGTCAAATTTTCCCCACATACGTTGCGGTTCTTCTCGGACTCAGTTCTCAACTCCCGGTGTGCCGTCCATCAAAACATAGCTGTTTGCAGTAATTACCTCTCCATCTGGACTCTGGAATCATATTCGACGTTAATGTGAATAGAACCCTTCAAAACCTCCTCTGGATTTGTGCTTTTATGGACTTTAGTGTTTTTTCGCAGACCCCTCAACATCTCCGGGTCGCGGACTTTGGCTCTACACTGTTAAAAATATCGTGAAAAATTACCTCTGTTTATAAAGGCTATCTGTTTTCTGACCAATGAGAACGCTACTTAAACGCCTATGGAGCGTTTTCATTGGTCAGAAAATAGATAGCCTTTTAAAACAGAGGTAATTTTTCACTATATTTTTAACAGTGTACTCTGCTGCTGGATGACGGTGTGCCTCCCGAACGCTCCTGTTCCTGTTATCTGCAATATCAGATGCAACCTCCTTCGACTGTGACTCCCCCCGCAAAATAATAATAAAAAAAGATGCCCTGTGGTCGCCCATTCACCCTGTTCCAGCCATTTGGGAAATTATTTTCCTGTTCTGTGTGCGCCCATCGACGGTAATCGGTGTTGTTAGATGTTTGCTGTGAAAAATACATAAAAGGAAAGATTCATCTGCTCCACACCGGTGTTTTTTTTTTTTTTTTTTTTTTTTTTTTTTTTTTTTTTTTACGCTGTGTTCAACGTGAAAGATGCAAGTTCGTGCTACCAATGTTTGTGAAAATCGTTTCATTGAAAAAAAAAACTGTGCAGTGATCACACAAATTAAAAAAAAATAAATAATCCTACCCCACAAGTTCATCTCTGTTTGTGTTATTCTGTCATAAAAAAAAATTCTGCATTAGAAATGAGATTTGTGAAGCAATCTTCAAACGATATTTGTGTCATCAAACTTTAAAGTGAAATATGCAAACAATTTTTTTTCCCCAGTGCTCACTCGGTTTGTGTTTTAAAATCTACAGTGCACCAATTATAATTTTTAAAAAACATATTATTATGTGAGGTTGTGCTATTTAAAGAAAATTATAACAACTCTGCATCTACATCATTACTGATGAGATTACTTTCGGTGCCTTCAAAATTTTATTAGGTGCTCCAGCAAAAAAAAAAAAAAAAAAAAAAAAAAAAAAGATACAAAAGCAGTTAGTCATAACAGAATAATGGAAGTATGAAAACAGAACGTTAATTATATCTACTGGTTTTAAAAATTGGCCCATTTCAGTTTGTTACTGAAATCATTTTAATTTAATTTTTTTTTTTTTTTTTTAAAGAAGGCGGTTTTTTTTCATTTCGCTCTGTTTACATGCTCAAAAATAAATTCTGTATGCTATCGACAAATAACGTGACAGATATTTGTGAGTTTTCAATATGAGAAAAGTTTTGTCACATTACAAAAAAAAAAAAAAAAAAAAAATGGAAGAATTCAAGAAGTCACACATTTTGCATTTAAGTATGAACAGGGAATGCTTTTATATTAAATTAATTACTGTAAATTGTTTTAGTTTTTTTTTTCTTTCTTTTCAATTTCAATAAATTACCAGTTTCTGTTCATGTTATTATTCCCTATTCATACTTTTACTGGGTTAACAATTGAATTATTATAAGTTTATTTCATTTGTCAGCTTGAACGGAGAAATTATTTCTGATCTAATGTTAAGACATAATTATTAGAGATTGCATTCTTGTTGCATTTTTTTTTCTCCTTCCAGGCTGGTTTTGTTTCTAAAATAATAATAATAATCATAAGTGCATTTGCTAGTTGAAATGATATTTTTATGGTATTTTTATTACTATTTCATTTATTATAATTTTGTGTTTAAATCATGATATTCTTCTCAACTTTTTCCGAAAATTTCCATATGCATCCTATGTTTTACTCTGTTTTTCTTATGGTATTTTTTTATGCATTAAACATCGAGAATTTAACCCTTTAACCCCACTGGCATATTTTGAAGGTATCCTTATTTTGCCGATAAGCAACAAACAGTTGTTCTCTGCTCGAAATTGTGCAGTATTTCTTTATTTTATTTTTATTTAAACATATGCATATTACGCTCACAGCGTTTGCACATTTGCACTTCTGTGTGATAATTGCACACTTATTCTCAATGTGTTGCTCTACTCTGACCTTATTTCATTTTTTTTAGTTTTAAACAAGAAATGCAATTTAATTTTCTAATAACTTTTATTTTATTGTATTTCGGACATTCTTATCCATTTGATTTTAACATAATTTGATATTAGATGTAAATTTCCAACTGGGCGAAAAATGTCCGGACCAGGATCCTGGTCCGGACATTTTTCGCCCAGTTGGAAATTTACATCTAATATGATTTGTTTACCAATTAGAATAATTGTGTGAAAGTTAATGTAGTATAATTTGATATTGTTAATAAAAATCTTGTGGATGAAACCTTTTACATTACCCCCTCCCCTCATTTTTTTCTTTGGCACATACTTTAAACATTCAATTTATTCTGTTTTATTTTATGTGCTTGCATTTCAGTTCTGATAGTTATTGTTTTGCATACTTGCCCCTTTTTGGAATACTCTTATTATTCTGTTTGCATTATTTGTTTTGCCCTCTTTTAAAAAAATAAGAATTCCCCCTCCTCTTTAAATTTACCTGTTCAAAAAAAAGTACACAACAGAAATTAAATAAACACGAGATTAAAAAAAAAAGGTTTTGGAGATAACAGACACTTTACCAGTTTATTTTTACAATATGGCATCAAAAGAGGAAAGCTCTGTTACTGATTTAAATCACCCCATTTCTGTATCTCCATGGGTAGATTATTTCGAAGAAATATTATTAAGATATTCGGATTCCATTACTAAGGAGGCCACAGCAATTCAAAATTCACTGAAGACCGAAACTCCTGCATCCTTGTCTGAAAATATTATGGATTTCCTTCAGATCATTAAATTTAATTTTCAGGTTCTTAAACAAAACTTTAATATTCTAAAAGATGATTATTCCAAATTAAAACAGGATAAAGATAATTTATTTCTTGTAAATCAGAAAGTTCTAGAGAGATTACATGAAATTACCGCCCAACAGAAAGGTACTAAACGTACTAAATTTAGTAAGTCTCTGGCTAATCATGTGGCAGATGCCAACAACAGATTCCCTTCATCTGCCCTAGATAAATCAACACAAACTGTCCCCTTTTATATGTGTAAACAGGAAAAGTTACCACAACTGGAAAATGATATAAAAGACACATTTCTTAGCCCCGACCTGCTCACTCAAGGTAAAAACAGTGAAAAAGTTACAGATGTTAGCAATTCCTCTCTATCTAAATTCGTTATCCCCTGCTAAACTTAATACAACAAAACCTATTCGTGTCATTATTGGTAACCTCCCTGAAAATGTAAACATTCCTGATATCTTGTTCGGTATTTCAGATTTAATTCAGATCACCGAACCTTATTTTCACTTTGTTAAAAAGTACAAGCTCCCGCATGTTAATTCCTTTAATTGGATCGTTGAGCTTGCACCACAAGATTCTAGGCAATTATTAATGCATAGAGAAATTATGATACAATCAAAACCGTACCCTGTTAAAACATATATAAATGTTAGACGTTGTTTCAAATGTCAAGTATACAATGATCATCTTGCAATTTCGTGTTATAATGACATAAGATGCTCTGTCTGTGCCTTGCCACACAGTGACCCTCAGTGTAAAAATCCTCCAAAATGCATTAATTGCATTAGAAATAATGAAAGCAACAACACCAACTTTGACATTTTTCACACAGCATTTGCACATTTCTGTCCATCATTAAAAAAATTCATCAAGCAAAAGCGAGAAAAGGTATACAACTGCAATACATTCTCATAAACATCGCATGCAACTTTCTTTTATTAAAAAAATAAATAATAAAAAAATAAAGTCAATATAACATACATTTTACAGGTCTCATTTGTAAAAAAAAACACATACATTACTGTGAAGGAGTTACTATCTACACCATTGCCTTTTAAGCTTTTTCCTTTTCAAATACATTTACATACATATGTCGGTATTCGACAGTTTTATTCATACTTAATTGAGGTTTTCAGTTACATTAAATTTTCTTTTCTCTCATTTTTTTATTAGATAAACACAAATGTACAGTGGGTTGCTTGTTCATTGATTGTTTAGCGCGCAAATAGTCAAATGAATGATGAAATGGAACATGAGTGAAAATTTTTCGGATGCGGGTCATCAGACATTGTGATTTTCACATTTTAGGATGTTTTTGCTGAAGGTGTACACAGTAATACATACAACTTTAAACATTCTTCATTACACTAGTTACACTTTTATCTACTTTTAGAAATTTGGAAATAATTTTATTTGTTAATCTTAGTTAAGTTTCTTATGTTACATTTTAACACATAAGTAGCATTTCCTGGTTACATTTGTCCTTTTCGCTTTTCTTTACTAAAAAAAAAAAAAAAAAAAAAAAAAAAAAGTTACTTTTGTTCGTTTGTTTTAACTTTAGGCTAAACATTTTTATAATTGTGATACAATGCTCTTGGTTCCATATGTACATGATGAGTTTTTGTTCATAGTTCATTTAGTTCATAGTTTACACAACTGAGTTCATAGTTTAATTAGTTCATAGAGAAACTTTACACTAGTTCATTGCGTTACCAATTCGTTGTGTACTTTAGGTACCAATTGCACTATCCTTTTCTTTCGTGACAATAGTTAGTTCATAGAATTTTTTTTCCTTACACATATTAGTTCATAGTTTGATTTTATTTCTTTTGTTTTGTTTTACATTTTAGTTCATAACGTTTTTTTAGTAATTTATTAGACACTTTAATTCTTAGTAGTTATATTCTTTTGTTAGACACATTAGTTCATAGCAACGTTCATCGTTTACACACACTTTAGTTCATTGTATTACTCTTACACTTTAAGTCAGTGAAATACTTGTTCACTTTAGTTCATCGCAATATTTTTTCACACCTTTGTTCATTGAGGTACTTAGTTTGCTGTGTTCACAAACATACAACTAAGTCGTTTAAATTTACTCTTGTTCACTGACATACACTGTTTTAGTTCATTGTGAGATACTTTTACTTTGCTTCGTTCATTGAAATACACATTTTTTTTCCTTTGGTTCATAGAGGTACACTAACAATTTAGTTCATAGATATTTTGTTTGGTAAAAAAACAAAAAAAAACACACATTATACACAATTGAAAACATTTAATTGTTTCTAGTTTTTAACTTTACACATTAAGATATTTCCTTTTTATGTCTCATTATACCAGGAACTATTTTTGACTTCACATGACATTCACAATTTAAACATTTATTAAAATGTTATTTTTTAACAGTTTCTTAATTTTCCCTTATTAGTATATTTCTTTTATGCCATGACATTTCATGTCACCATCACTTTGTTTCACAACAAAGAATTCCCAGTTTATAGGATGCTACTCCTTCACATGCATTTTCTTTAAATTTCAAACGTATGATGTTTTTATTGTTTTCATCGCATTTGTTTTAGTTTTCTACATGTACATAATTACACATATTCTTTTAAATTTATAGATTAAATAAAATCTCTGGTTAAGCTTCACTTAGACATTAAACACGTCTTAGAGATTATGTCGTTGCTTGTAATAACATAACTTCACAATAACAGTAAAAAAAATATATATATATATATTATTTGGTAGCATTAGTAACCTAATGCAGTTACACTAAATGTTTAAAACATTATCTAAGGTGATACAATACACATACAGTTCATATCCTGCTCGATACATTGTAAGAAATACAATTTTAGAGTTTAGTTTGAAAAACAATTGCAGTTGTTATACTTACCCGATCATGTCACCAGTCTTTCCACACACTCGGACTGACCTTTAACTTGATATGTGAGATATTTATCTCGTTTTTTTTTTTATTTTTTTTAAATTTATCCCCTCTGAAGTTTTGTTCCCGTTTAAAATTTTTGCCCTAAGGGTCCAAACTTCATGGTGTAGAGAGACAAAACCTTCGAATTGATGTTTCAATTCAATAAATATAATTTTTATATGATACATCGACGTATGCTCCTTTGAAGATCAATGTGATCTTTGGGGAGCAGGGACCTATGTATCACTTGATGTATGGGTCTCATAACTCCCACCTCCCCTAGGGCTGATGTCGTAAACAGATGCCATCACACTTGTTACTTAACAAGAATAAGGGCTACACCCATTCATAGGCATGCTATATGCACCCCGGTCTTTTGTAGTCCTGTGCGGTGTGCACGAAAACCAATTTTCTACCAATTTTTTTTATTTTTATATTACTTCATTTAACTTTTATTTACAGACATACATATGTCTTATTTTCTATTTCATTTTAAAGTAGTATCTGTGTCTTTTGTTGCTTGCATTTATATTATGTTATTTTTATTTTGAGAAGATAGTATAACAAGATACTAAAAAAATTACTTCTCTTATTTTGGTCATGAAAAATGCTGGTACCAGCCTCTTAATCAAATACTAAAAAGCTATTTAAAAAAAAAAGGATCCTGTTAAATACAAAAAAATATTATTTGCTCTTTCTTGGAGGCTGTGTGGGACTGCTGAATACCAAGAAGAGAATTAAAAAAGGCGCCATTTATCATGACCTGAAAAGTTTTGCTTTATGCAAACATTTAAAGAATTGCAAGCACACAGTTAATTTTATATAGATATATGTGGAGACTTATCATTGTATTATGTTATATCTGTTTTAAATACTTATAAGTATGGGGTAGACAAAGTAATCTTCAATTTTTAAAAAAAACTGTTCTACAAGTTTCACAGTTTTTTTTTTTTTGGTGGTAATGCGTGATATATATAACGGCTTTCCCGTTATGTATTCATTTAACCTCCTCTCCCCTCAAAAATCAACATTTAACTTTACTAGTTCATTATAAATTTTCATTATTCTCCCCCCCCCCTTTCAAATAAAATATTTAGTTTAAATTTGACATTTTAGTACTTAATTTCATATGTCGGCATTCATTCATTCCCCCCCCCTCACACTACTGTAACTTTCAATTATACTTTAAAAGTACGTTTTAAATGCATGCATCATTTATCAGTCTGTTCTTTTTCTTTTACTTTCACACAGATAGAAATATATCTTAACCGCAGTGATTTTGCGTTGAGATAAAATAAAAGAATAAAATAGAAGTGAATGTCTTTCGCATCGCTGCCGACCATATGTAATGCATATTTTTTCAGCCTCTTGACTTGCATTAATAATCAATTCTCACCCTTGTATTTTGTCGGATAAAAGCCATGTGCCCCTTGCTGACTAAATTCAGCTGTCGTTAAATCTGTAACGTGCATGTAATATCACGTGTTAGCTATTTCCTTAGCCACTCTCCCTTACCGCAGGAATTTTATTTCTAGTAATCCTAAAGAGCCCGCCATGGCGTAGTTTTTAACTCAATGTAAAACTTCTTGATTGTTTTGTCTACCCAATTTGTTTTTCGCCAAATATCTTACATATGGTTATCTAATGTTCGCCAAGCTGTAAGTAATTGTAACAAAATCTGACTCACTTTTGCTCCTGACCTCGAGCCATGTAGACTGCAATTAAGCCCCGCTGTGGGCCTCTGCCAATGGGGCAGTTAACGAAACTCTCCCCGTCCCTCTGTACTTTTTCACGGCCCTCCTTTAAAAGTTCTTTACAATAAATGTTTAAGTCTCTTAAAGTATGGTGTTGGAGTTTCTTTTTGTTCATTTATGAACCTGGGTACACTAAATCATCGTCATGCTTATTAACGCGAAAACAAGGGGAACTTTACCATTTCAAAAAAGTGGAGCTAACCAGGAAATCTGAATTTTAAAAAAATAGCCCACTGGCAACACTGAACATAGTAGAGAGTTTCAAACTGATCACATTCTGCACTAGAATTAGTGGTAAGTTTGATGCAGATGAACAGGGTCGAAACTAGGGGGGGGGGAGCAGAGGGGGCATGTGCCCTGGGTGAAAGAACGTAGGGGCTCCAAATGAAGATTTCGTTTGTCGATTTTTCTCACATATATGTTTAGCACGGAATTGTTTAAATCATCTTGTCTGGGGTATGCCAAAGCATAGAAGGATCTAAAGGTGATATGGCATAAGGATCCTGTCCCGTAAGGCATGGTGACGTCACGGCGACGTCGTTGTGAAGTCACACTGTGATTTTGTGACCGTCGATGTGGCGTCACGTGACGTCGATGTGACGTCATAGTGACTAGAATGCGAGGTCGTTATGGCCGTTTTAGAGGTCGTTTGTGACGTCACATTGTGACCACTCTGTGAAGTCACGGTGTGACAAATTTGTGAAAAGTGTGTCATTTGTGACTATTTTGGCATTAACTTTGTGACGAACCTGTGACGAAAGCGACAATGCTTTGAAGTCACACTGTGACCAATTTGTGAAATATGTGTCATTTGTGACGAACCTGTCATAAACACTGTGATTTCAAATGAAAATCAAATTTCAAATTAATTGCTTAAAAGACGCAAATAGTGAAAAAGATTCCATGCTGGGACTCGAACCCGGGCCATTAGTACAGCGCACTGACATTCTACCGACTAAATCACATGGAACGATACCCAGGCTGGAAAATTTCTCACTATTACATGATGGCGAGGCTACATACTCAGCACAAGATGGAATATTTAGCGTGAGCCACCAACATCATGCAAACACGAAACTTAATTAAATCCAGCATCGATTGAAATTATATTAATACTTGGAAATTTTTCCAGAGAGAACCATTCGCCTTGCATACAATATTTCAAATGAAAATCAAATTTCAAATTAATTGCTTAAAAGGCAATTTTAATTTGAAATGTTGTATGCAAGGCGAATGTTTCTCCCTGGAAAAAATTTCCAATTATTAATATAGTTTCAATCGATGCTGGATTTCATTAAGTTTCGTGTTTACCCCATGTCGGTGGCTCACGATAAATATTCCATCTTGTGCTGCGTTTGTAGCCTTGCCAACCTGTAATTGTGAGAAATTTTACCGACTGGGCGTCGTTCCATATGGTTTAGTCGGTAGAATGTCAGTGTGCTATACTGATGGCCCGGGTTCGAGTCCCGGCATGGAATCTTTTTCACTATGTTGGCCTTTGCGCCTTTTAAGCAATTAATTTGATATTTGATTTTCATTTTGAAATATTGTATATAAGGCGAAGGATTCTCTCTGGAAAAATTTCTAAGTACAGCGATGAATTTTGAAATAACCTTTTGTTGTAAATATAAAATCTTATCTTTTTACCGTACTTTTTAGCAAAATATCGCTATTTTGGAGTCCTATTCTTCTAAAACATTTTAAATTTTTCCACTTAAAAAACAATGCTTATCAACTGACATATTTTTTTATTCAGTTCTATGCTTGATATTAAGTTCTATGCTTGATATTGAATTCAAGCTTGAAATTTAGAATGTGTAATTTTTTTAATTTGTTGTGATTTGTCATTGCTTTATTAAATACGAACATGGAGACTAACGGATATTAATACAACTATTATTTATAGAGCGGCATGATAAGCGATATTTATTTAAATTTTTTTATTCCCGTGTATATTGTATTTTGTGAATATGAGCTAAATAGATTTGGTATGTTTTATAGGAAAAGACTGATCTGGGAAATAGAAAAAAAACGAGTAAGAAAAATCACGCGTTAATCATAGATTATAAAATACTTTCCAACACTTTCTGAATGCTTTAACAAGACATCATAATTTAGGGAAATGACGTAAGTAAGATAACTAAGTAAACATTTTAGAAAATTCATAAAACATTTGAAAAATTGATTTCAGCAGTTACCGTCCATAGCCAAATATGTTTTCCAATTCTTTTGAACAGCCCTGTATTTGATCTGTAGGTTGATACACTGAGAAAAATTAAGTACTCAAAAATAAGTAAACCGACGTACTCATATCGAATTGAATATTTTTGGATCAAAAATGAATCCATGCTTTCTCTATTTTGAAACATCACATGTTATCAAACCCAAACAAACGAATAGTTTTGTACCCTGTAATGGTTCATTTCATTTATGGCGGCATAAATGATGTTTATTAATGTAAATATTAAACTATGCACAGCATTTTAAAAATAATTTAAAAGTGCTTGGAAATAATGCTCTTGTCATAAAAATATTCGACTTGAGTATCTTGTTAAGAATTTTGCTATTTTTCTTAATAAATAATCAATTAAACATTTCTTGTTAAGAACTTTGAACGGGAAATAAATGTCAGTACATTTTTACTTTAAATTTTAGGTTTTTCTTTTTTTCTTTGGGGGTGGGGGGGGGGGGGGGGGGCAGTACATAACGATTCATATTTGATCACAACCAATGAATAAAAAATGAGTACATGTGTTTCTCAACTTTGAGTATATTTGGATCGGAGCTATTTTGAGTATGTGACGCATTTAAAATTGAGTACTTTTTACTCAATTTTGACTTCCCATTTTTTTAAGTGTATATATACTATATAATGGGAAAATCTAGTTTAGCAACAAAACGCCTAACAGGTTGAAATTCTTTTTCAGCAATTTATACTAATGTATGGAAACATACTTGAATACTTTTGTGCAACCCTGTAGTTTACCTAGAATCTTTATTACACGCCACTATTTAGTTAAAATTTAATTCAAACTAAGACTCTTAAAACTGCTGAAATCACATTTCTAGAAATTATAATTTATAGACGGCCATGTATCCAATTCTTTACGTGACCCTGTATATCATTTTATCTATATTCTACAAACATTTCTTGGTAAATTAAATGCAGTTCAACAAAAAAAAGCATAACTCATTTAAAAACCATCTTTAAGCAATTTGCGCCCATACCCAGTAATCCTTACGAATACTTTTGTGTAGCCTTGTATAGGAATTATAGCATTTACATACACCATATACTATGCATAAATATAGTGAATCATAAAAGCGCATATCATAATTAAAAATACATTTCCAGCAATCATCGCTAATGAACAGTACTTCGGATACAATATAGTATCTGAAATATTTTGTGTGTCCCTGTAAATGCTATATACGTATTATTCTTATTATACATGAAATAATTTATAGTATGTAAACCTCAGCGACATACATCAATTTCATTATATATGAAATAGATTAACATAATTAAAGTATGCCGCAAACAATTCCTTCCACCCCTATATCATTATGTATTTGAATTCCTTTTTTAACCCTGTAAATGAACAATAACTATTCTTTGCATCGCATAGTCAACAGAATGCATATTTTAGTGCACTTCATAAATGCATATAAATTTTATTCTGTTTGAAAGCGTGCGTAATATCATAAAAAATCATTTGAAACGATTTTTTCCCATAGGCTATAATGTAACGGAAAACTTTTGGCTGTCCCTGTAAATGAACAAAGCATGCTACAAACTTCATTACAAATAGGTACCGTGCTATGGTAAACGTGAATAACATCAAAAAATTTCAGGGCAATCCGAGTATATTTTCGAGAGTTCGAGTGCGGGCAGACTGCTAGACGGACAGACGGAGAGACAAGCCGAAGTCATAAGCACTTTTCAACTTGTGTCCTATATTATGTATCCTGTATTATATGAACTTTTAAAAAATATATACTAAAGCAGTTTAATCTATAACTTCCCATCAGGCATGAAAAACACTTTGTTTCAATGCTTAAATATCATATTTTACTTTTTAGTGCCAATAATTACGCGTATCATAAACGTAGAAAATGAATTTACAATAGAAGAAAATTTGGAACAGATGTCATATTCGCCCCATATTGGCGCGATTTTTTTCGGTTGCCAATTTGGCGAAAACATCACCAGCATAAACAACATAATCCGGGTTACCACATCAAACAAAATAACGACACTTTGGCGCAAGTTAAGTACCTGTTGCCTATATGATATTGGCGACAGAAAAAAATCGCGCCAATATGGGGCGAATATGACATCTGTACCGAAAATTTAATAACCGATTCAGAATGTCTATAATTAAATGTTTGATTAAAATCACAAACAGAAAAAATGCTTACATACAATTTAAAAAAATAAATATACCAATTTGAAAAACACTAAAAATAATAATTAGTATTTATAATTGTACTATTAAACAACAGCAAACTCAATAGATAAATTAAATGCATTATTAGATTTAACAATATCTCAAAAATATTTCCATATGGTATAAGGAATTCCTATTATTTTATAATTTCGGCAAATGCTGTTAAATCTGAAAACATTGGTTTGAAGATTTAGGATTTTGAAAGATAATTTAAAATATTATTAGCACTAAAAGAAAATTCTTTCAAATGTTTCACTACTGTAATATATAAAAATACATTTTCCCAGTATAATGTTAATTTCTAATCTGAAACAGTTTCGTAATCTCATGATAATCGAACATCATATTTAACCCCAAAATAATAATAACTATAAGTGTTAGTAATCAAAAAATAGTAAGAAGCCGATAAAATAATTCCAAATCATTGTCGTTCCATACATTTTCAATCTCAAGTAAGAGTAAATTAATGTTTATATTAATTCCAGTATGAATGTAGGCAAGCACAGTCTCTGCGCAGTTTTTTTTTTTTTTTTTTTCAAGCGATGGCAGATTAAGATATTTTTCTTTACAGTTATCGAATTTGAAAATATCGCTTTTGACAGTTAAAGATGCCTCTTAAATATAACATAAAACTATTTAACTCATATATACAAATCAGGAATAAAATATTTAAATTAAATAAAACTTACATATACGTTCGATTAATATCCGTGTATCCTAAAATGGTCATTTCCTTTTCTTAAAGTGTTGTAGACGTGGTGAAGGTGATGTTCTAAAAACAGTGAACTATTTATTTCCCGCGTCTTCTCATGTTTATTTTTTTGTGGGCAGACGATTTTCAAGCAGATGGTCTGGTACAGATTATTTGTTTTTGCATGCAAGAGATATGAAACTTGAATGCGCAGTAATTTTCTGAAAGTATGGTTAATTAAAATTTTGTATTTGAAGAAATGTCCAATGTATTTAACTTTTTCTTTTTATCCTTACCAAATAATTCAAGTTAAAATGTATTGTAAAATTCCTTTTTTCTAAATAATTATAATAATAATATTCATAATTAGAGTTTATTAGATATACCATTGTTTAAATTTTCAAAAGGTGTAAAAATAAATTTAATGGTAATAACGAGCCCCCCCCCCCTTTTTTTTTCTTTTTTTTTTAAGTAAAGTTTGTTTTGCACAAATTTTGTATATTTCTTTTATTTTCGGAAAATGCTAATTTTATTTAAAAAGTCTGAAAGAAGTAGAATTTATGACTTGAATACAAATTATAAAAATATTCTAAAGCAAGAAATGCATAGATGTCTAAACTCTGAAGACTCTTTCTACGTGCTCATTAAAAGGTGCAGATTTAACTGTAATAGAAATTTTTTATTTTGAAACCACAGAAGTGTTTCGAATAATCCTGGTCGGTAAAAAAAGAAATAAATAAATAAATTTCCTCCCAGCAAACTAAATATGTAAAGTGTATAAATTTAATATTCCTAATTCTAAATATATTATCCAAATGCTAGATAAAATTGAAATCATGAAAAAGTATACATTCACTATCTTAGATATCAAATTGATAAATATAGCCTGAAAATTTAGTTTATTAATGCTTGTATCGTGCACTTTATTTATTATGCCACCCCCCCCCCCCTCCCCTTTAGTGACAGAATTTACCATTTGCTATCCACTAATATATTTTATTCCTTATGCCATGTAACTCGTGACTGTTTAAAATATTTCTCTTCATTTTCAAAGATTTTTGAAGTTCATATTTTTGTCACACTGTGACTTACAATATGGTGGGTTTTTTTGTCACACGTGTGACGTGACGTACGTTACATAGCTGTGACATAATCTGACCTCACAATTTTTTTTAATTGCCAGAAAAACATAATTTTACAGTAAATAACATGTTTTGAAGAATTTTCGTAATTTTTTTAAGTTTTCTAAGAAGTTCACATCTCAGTCACAATGTGACATCACTGAGTGGTGGCATTTTGGTCACAGATGTGACGTGACCACAGTGACTTACAGTGACGTCACAACGACGTCACCGTGACCATGCATGCTATGAGGGGTATAAAGCGGAAATTTTTTCGATTCTTTTCTTTTCCGTTTTCAAGATTTTAATGAATCAATATCTGACGAAGTAGATTACGTAATTCAGTATTACATATTTTGTGATTAAATATTTTAAATTTTAAAATAAGTCGACTCTTAGAAAATTAGTAAAATTATCTTTGTAAATATACTTTGGAGGGGGGGGGGGGGATGGGGGCGCCAAAATCCATGTTTGCCCCGGGTGACGAAAAAGCTAGTTTCGGCCCTGCAGATGAAACTCTTCATAATGTTGACAAGCAAAGTTCGGGAAGATCTCGGTCATCAACAAAACCCGCAAATAACAAAAAAATCTCGTAAAAAAGTATGATTTTCTCTGTAGTTAGCTACCTGTTCGAATTCGCAGTAACACGTTAGAATAAATTTCTTCGCTCAACGTTTATTCTGGTTTCAATAATTAATTACATTTAGTTAAACCTGAAAGAAAAGAAAGAACATCATAGTTAATAACGAAAAAAATGTGTATGCATTTGTTTTGCATAATAATTTAAATATTATATTGATATAAGAAATGTTATATCATAAGGGGCTGGCCATAAATGATGTCACACTTTTTTTCAATATTTTGACCCCCGTCCTGCCTTTGTCACAAAGTGTCACACTTCACCCCCCCCCCTTCCCACCCCTGTCACATGTCACGCTATATTACATAAACATATACTTGCAGTTCAGAAACAAAGCACTACGTTATAGATCATATTTCAAATTTTATTTTTAAACTTTAACAATGCATTTTAATGACATTTGTGAGGATAATAATAAGAATAATTCGTGTATTTATTTTGCATGAAATAAGATTAAGGTTTTAAAAAAACCATAATTAATATACAAAAGTAATAAAATATTAATATGAAAGAGCAATTGAAAACAGTAGTATTTTGGAATTTGAAATGGAATTTAATATATTTGACTTTAAATCTTATCTTTATGAACACAAAATACTTTAATTTCAAAATAACTTCAAATTTTAATCTGCTGATTTTTAATGCTTTTATTTTAACCAAAATGCGTGATGTCACATTTCTTCTTACCCCCTTTTACCCCCTTGTCACAAACTGTCACAATTTCACAAACCCCCCTTCCCCTCTCCAAGCGTGACGTCATTTGTGGACGGCCCCTAACTCTCAAAAAAATTTTAAATTATATCTCGTCATAATTTTATTTTCACTTTTATTTTCAGGTCAAGTTTCTTGCTTGGAATTGATTATCTACCTCCGTCGTCAAACGGGCTACTACATGATCAATGTCTACATCCCAACTATCTTAATTGTCGCCATGTCCATGCTCACTTTCTGGATTCCGCACGACGCAATTCCGGCTAGAATCACACTCGGCGTGACCAGTTTGCTCACCATCATTACTAAGCAGTACCAGGCATCCATGCCTAGCGTCTCATACATCGTAGCTTTAAACATATGGCTTTCCTGTTGCATAGCTTTTGTATTTTTGACTTTGTTAGAATATGCCGTGATAATAAGTGTGATGTCAAAATTAAAAAAATCCGAAACAGTGCGTCATTCTACTGAACCAATATTACCACTGGTAATTGTTTTTCTTTCACTACTATTTTTTGTAAGATATAATCAGGGTCTAACTTAAATAAGTAGAGCCTCATGGTATAGCAAATGTTTGCTAATTTTATGAATTTTTTATTGAAAAATATCAAATGTTAGTCATTTTTAGACGTTGAACCTCAAACTGAAATCACTGAATATGCCTTAGAAAGAAAAAGAATTTTTTTTTTTTTTGAAAGATTGATTTTCTAAATTAAAGGAATTTATTCTATTTATTCACGTATATTGTTCAGTAGTTAGGCTACACGATTCAAAGGCTTGCTTTCGAGGAGTTTGTTTCCTGTAACGTTTATCCATATTTCCTACACCGGTAGGCGGCGGCACAAACCATCATCTCTTCGTGTTGATGACTAAAATTCCTGAATAGGACAGAACTCGATTAGCATATTAAAAAGCAACTGATTTGCCATGGTGGACACCATCTACAGGTCCAATTTTAGTGGTTGATTGGAAGGTTTATCATTGTGTTTTCCTGCAACCAAAAGTATGAAAACATGGAGGACTGGGTGCAGGAAAACACAATGGTAGATCTGCCGATCAACCACTAAAATCGGATCTGAAGGTGGTTTCCACCAAGATATGACTTAGCAGACCTTTTGCCTTTTAACCCTCTGACTGCCTAACTTTTTTTCAAAATTCTTTCGACCAATATGTAATGGACGAATATGTCCTTTATTATTACATACTAGCTGTTTAACCCGTTCTATGCACGGGAGTTCATGAATTTCATTCTAAACCAAAGTTAAAAATAACTATTCGATTTAGTAAAATATTTTTTTACTACTGTGCCTTTTCTTTAATGAAATTTAATTTATCATGTTACTATGGCAGCAGACGATAAAACGTTATCTTTGGAATAAGGAAATAAATAGAATAAAAAGTTTTGTTGATGTTTCTGATAAAAGTTTGTCTTTATTTTAAAATAAATTGTAATAATTAAGTGCAATTAAATAATCCCAAATTATTTCCATGTGAGGTAAAAGAAGCATCGTAATACCCACTGGAGCTTTTTAGTATTGCAGCGTGGCGTACGTAATATGTATATCTCACATTGTTTAAAGAACTCACGCGATTACGGGTTGAACATAAAAAAAGGGATTTTATTGTGAATTTTTAATTGTTGGCAGTCGCTATAGCGAAAAATGTTTAAATTTGACAGAAAATTGCTGTTAAATTTGTGGTTCTTTTATTTATTAAAAGTTAATTATAAATTATTTCGATTCCGGATTGCTTTAGTTGCCTCGGCCGTGTTTTAATACACATGTACATAACATTTCACAATTCTGGCTTCCAAACTGTGAATTTGCATAGCATTACAGACAGACAGGGATGACAGGGATGACCGCCCCGGGAACCCAGCTTTCGCTTTAGAGTATAAGTGCAATCCCGGGGGGAGATGACAGACAGACAAACAAACAAACTTTCTTTTTTATATAATAGATTTCAAATAATCATGTATTTGAAATATAAACTATATTTATCATTTGCATTCTTTAGCTTTAATTATAGAATTTTTAAAACAAAATTGCATACAAATTATATAGTATTATATAATTTTTTCTACAAATGTCTTGCCCGTGGAAATCACGGGATAATCAGTCGGAGGGTTAATATGCCAATCGAGTTTTAACTAATCCTGGAGTTTCAGTTGTCGACTCGTTGTGTTGATAGTTTATGCAACCGCCTTTCGGTCGACTGCATTTGCATTAGGGCAAGCCTGAGCATAGTGTGGGGTATCTCAATAAGGAAGGATTTGCTGAAGGAGGTAAGGGAAACCAACACGAATATATGCTACATTCGCAGAAAAAAAAACCCTTAAACTCCGATACTCCAAAAGGAAATAGGTCGACGAGCAGTATCGAAAGCAACCTCGACATTTCGTCATCTAAAGCTGCTATCAGATTCATAAACTTTTCGAGCAATTTTTGAGCAAACTCTTGATTACCTCCAACTTTTCGCAAAATATTGTCTCAGCACCCAGTGTGACAGCAAACAGCAATATCCCCAACTTTTTATCCACAGCTCTAAACAATCTGCGCCAGCCGCGACTCCCCCCCCCCCCTAAACTTTCAACATTTCAGCCAATCAGAGATAAGCGATTGATACGAATAGAGGCGATTAATATTAACGGCTGGTAGTAGTAGTAGTACTGGTTTTCCTCCAACTTTAGCAACGACAATTGTAACCTTTTTCTCCCTTTGAAAGGGAAAAATTCGGGGTTAACACTAGAAAGAAGGCGAGCGGTCATTTTGACCGCTACCAGATGAATATATTTCTGTTTGAACCAGAAATTTCTTTAAAAAACTAGTTTAAAAGATACAATGAAAAAAAAAAAAAAACCTAGTTAAATACATAAGTTAATAAGTTAAAATAAAGATTCTGGTGTGAAATATTTTTGTAAAATTTGAGTAAAATTCCCCGTCTTTCTAATGTTAAAGTCGGCTGAAAAGTTGGTTACTCGGAAAGTTGGTGAATCTGATGGCAGCTTAATATTATTTTCTGGATGAAGCACACATTTCAAATAGTCACACATTGGTTAGTTAAAATATTTGCCGGCTGAAGTTCTGATGGCAAATAAAAGATATTGAATAATTTTAAGTAAGATTTTCTAAAGAAATAGAGCATAACCTGATAAGGGAGAATCGGAAAAATATTGCGTTTTAAACAGGTTTCCATCCTACTTGGTACAACTGCATAGTATTAATTTTACTGGAACCATGATTTTTTTTCAGTTAAGGCAGGATTCCGTTATAGACAGGTTTCGCTTACACAAGTTTTGTGTTCGTTTTATACATACATTTTTTTATTTCGCAAAATGTTTTTCACCCTTTGTTTATTTATATGACTTAAAAGTAAAGAGAAAATATAATGTTTTCTTATATTTTGAGGGGCAAGCAATTGCGTTACTATAATGCTGAATTCCCACAGGAAATTTGGAAAAAATTTATTTCAAAATAAGGAAAAGCAATTTTTCAACTCTTTCCCGTAAAACTTAATTAAAAGTTTCTGGTACAAATCTTAATTAAACTATATCCCACCACTCCTCAAGGGGTTAAAAGCATTTTTAAGATATGTGTAGAGTAACCCCTCCCCCTTCATTAAAATTTTTTCATCATGCCACTGGAGTTCTCTATATTTAATTTCGAGTTATATATGTAGTTTTCACACAAATATTATAAAACACTTACTGTTGTTTGGATTGAGAATTTAGTTTTTTTCTTTTTTTATTTAAATCTGCTAACCACTGCAATTAAGAGTATTTGGTAGTATTATTGATTTTATTATTGAAAATTGGTTTCGTTATTAAGTAATTTATTCATGACATGGATAACATATTTGTTTATATTTTTTTCTTTTATTTCAGGTCACATTACGAATGAACAGAACTTGGTCAGTGAAACGCAGCTGGTCCCAAGAAAACCCGAATCAAATTCCCAAGAGAATCGATTTTATATCAAGATTTCTGTTTCCAATATTGTTCTTCATATTCTGTCTAGCGTACTGGTCGTGTTATGGTTGAACACATTATATATCGCAGAATTATTTTCAAAATTGTTTTAAAAGTAAAGTAAACAATGGCATTCTAAATCATGAACGAACCTGAGAAAATAAATTGCATTGCACGAGTATTCAAAGAGGACAACCTCAAATAACAGGAATTTTACAATAATTAACACTATTTCTACCAAGAGGTGTCAAAATACACCTTTCGGATTTTAACTTAAAATTATTCTCTAAGTTTAATCATTTCTCCACAACTTATATTTTGACTTTTCATACAACGGTTGTTAAATTAATTCACCGATATCATTTTCCTCCAGCTCATCCTGAATATAAAAATATGCATATGGTATACCTATTTCTACCATGAGGCATCTTTTGACACCTTAAGCATTGCATAATTTCTAATTTCTAAGGATTTGATCATTTCTAATTAAAAAAAAATTACCTATAAATATCAGCACCATTTTACAGCATCGTATCAATTATAATCAAATTACAGAAGCCCGATTTCAGTTGTAACGGAAAATTACAGGGATTGCTGCATAACTCTGATATTCGCTTGTTTTTCGTCATGTTGCATTTTAGTGACTAGTTCTAAAAAAATGAATAACGCGTTTTGTTCTCCAATTCTAGTAGTGTTTAATACATAAGAATTTTGTTTTCATTCGTGTAAAAACTGTGGTATTGAATAAGGAAAGATTTTTATTACACTGCTGTTTTTATGATTACTGTTGTTGTTGTTATTGTTACAAAGATTGAATTTTTATATATGAGACTGAAAGTTTGTTAAGTCAATAATATTAAAATGTTTGATTTTCTTATAAAAATTAAAAAAAACGAAGAAGATAATATTTTTTAATTGTTGTTTCCTGTTGACCTAAAGCATGTTTGATTGCATTTATGTATATCTATATTTTGTAGATTGTTGAATTAAGCTAGAATTTATAACCTGATTAAATAATTTCTAATAAATACGCATCAATGTATTAATATATATATTGTTCAATTATCAATATTTAACAAAAAAATTGAAATCCCAACAGTTTTGACAATTATTTGCATATTCAAACGCAAAGGTGTCAAAATACACCTTTTGGTAGAAACAGGTATACACAAAATCGTGGTAGAAATAGTGTTAATATCAATTTCTGTGGAGTAATGTATTTTTCTTTATCTTGATTAAATTATGAGAGCTGTTATCTTTAATATTCTATGTATATTGCTGCAATAATACAAAAACTCTCATCCTGCAAAATTTAAAGCAAATAAGTTGAGGAATCCAAGTTCCATGCAAGTTTTTATGATACGCGAATAACAAATGGTGTGGTGGTCTCCATACAGAAGCGAAATATATTACGACCTTTTTCTATTAAGATTAAATGGGCACAGGACCTTTGACTTTGTCGAAACGACCAAAAACGTCGCCTTTTTCAAAGTACTAAAACACAAATAGTATGTGCAATTAAGATTTTTTCCTTTTTGCTTTCTGCCTAAAGTATATAATGCTTAACTATATTATGCAGAAAAATAAATGTTGTATATATAAAAATATAGTTAAATTTTAAATTTTAAATTCATCTTACTAATGCGTGAATTAAAATCATAAAATACTGCGCGCATGATAAAACTCTAAATTATGCATATAGAAAACAATTTTTGAACAAAATAGAATAATAACATATCTACTTCTAAATTAAAACCAAAATAAATACAAAAGCCTTTTTATTATTTAATTTTAGCAATATATGTGATTTTTTTTTGCTTTTAGCAAGAAGACTATAAATAAGCGCATATTTGTTTAATATTTTAACCCCTTCGGGACCGGCGTCTGTTACACAAATTTAATTCGGTTGGCACCACTGTTTTTTTTTTTTTTTTTTTTTTTTTTTTTTTTTTTTTTTTTTTTTTCAGAAGTTACCTTTACCTTTATAATCCCAAAAATTCTCTAAATAAGATAAATATTACTCTTTTATATTACTGGTACCAAAAACATATTCTGTATGTACCTTTTGAAGGGGCATATATGCACTCAATGTCCCGAACGGGTTAAAGCTGTACCTTATATGGTTTGAAAGCAACAGTACGCGCAAACTCCAAATTTACTAATCTGAGAAAACGCGTTTTAAAGTTTCAATATCTACGGTCCTTCCATTGTATTTACCGTCTATGAATGATTATAACTCAAGAAATAATACAGATTTTTTAATGGGGAGGGATATTGCTGAGAAATTTAAAAAGATTCCAAATAAAACAAAATCCGAAAACTGAATTTTTAAAAATTTAAAGGGTCTATATATCCCCTTTCGAGACACAAAAAATCTTCAAATTTTCTAAATAAAAATGTGTTACACCAAAATTTTCTCTGTTTTTTTCTGCTTAGAATGACGTTTAAATCAAGTTTCTATCTTTATTAAAACAGAAAATATTAATTTTTTCGTTTTGGTTTATTTTTAAAATCTAGCTTTCAAGCAGGGAAACGACTTCTTGTGAAAATTTGTTTTCCTTCATGATGGGTTTTTTTTCACCATTTCTTGTATTTAAATTGTTATAAGTCAAGAACCATTAAAGATAAATGATTCAAATTTGGAACATGTCTTTTTAAATTGTTTTACTTTAATTTTGACTCAGCATATTTGAAAAATAAAATAAAATATATTTACTTTTGAAAATATGATATAAAAAAAAAAGTTACATTTTTTTTTTTTTTTTTACTTTAAATATTTTTTTAATTAATATTTTTTTAAATTGCTGAATCAGAATTAAAACATATATTTCTGTTTATTTAAATTTAAAAAAATGGAAATTCTACAAATATTATTTCGAGTTATAATGATTTTAAATTACTCCACTTTTTTAACAAATTTGAAATTTTTTAAAAAAAATTATGAGAAGTTTTATCATGTGATTTTGTTTACAAATCATATGGTTAACCCTCACAAAAAAATTTAAAATTTTAATTCAATAAATAAAAATTATTTTAAAATGTGTCCCGGACCCCCTTAATTCAGAAGTGTCCGTCGGTCTTACAATGATCGCCAAATTACGATATACATATTGGGCCACACCTCCCACAAAAGATTTAACTGTTAGCCTGAAGACCTCTTTAAATTTTGAAAAGTAAGACCGCCAATAGTTTACCACATTGGCATACTTATGAATTTTGAAGAAGTAAAGGGCACACACATATCTTATTTACCACCCCCCTCCCCACCCTTTATTTACATACACACTATGTGGTGTATGTAAATTCTATAGACTATACACAGGACTACACAAAAGAATTTGTGAACATCACTGAGAATGAATGTAAATTGTTTGAAGGCGTTTTTTTTTTAATTTAAGTTATGCATTTTCAAAATCAACAACATTTATTATACTCAGAGATGTTTGTAGCATATAAATAAAATCATATACAGGGCTAAGCAAAAAACTGGATAAATGACCACCTATCATTAGTAATTCCTCAAAGTATGATTTCTGTAGTTTAAGCATGTTTTTGCCTCAATTAAATTTCAGATTAATATGCAGCATGTACAAAAGTCTTTAGTTAATATACATGGCTGTGCAAAAGTATTCAAGTACGTTTTCATCTATTAGTAAACATTGGTAAAAACTGAATTTTCAATTGTGTTATGTGTTTTCTAACTAAATTAAATATTAGCATACTGTGTAGAAAATAAACAAACCTATACATCATATACAGAGCTGAACAAAAGAATTGGAATACTTTTCCGGCTATGTACATTAATTGTTGAAACCTGGTTTTCAAATGTGTAATGCGTTTTCTGGAATGGTTTTTTGAGTATCTTCTTTAACTTCTTAAACGAAAAAGTTTTATTAAAGTATTCTGGAAGTGTTGCATAATCTATGTTTAAGGCTGTTCTCAAATCCAAAAGGGCAACTTTATAACATAAGTTTTAATTAATTTTTGTTCGGAAATGCATGAAACTAGCAGGTGTTGTTGTTCAGAGACTATGTAATCGAACTGTTTGTTTTTTTTTTTTTTTCGATTTTTTTGCAAATGCAATACATCTTTCAAAAAATAATGTCAAAGTGGTCGTTTTGAACCAAATTTCCTCGCGAAACAAGAATAACCACTCAAAAAAGGGCGAAAAATGTCTTTGTCACGTGATCAAAATCGCTTCTAACTTAATAGGCAATTTATTGATCAAAAAATGGAAAACACAGCTCGATTCCAAATCGCTTCCCTAGTCAAGCCTTCCAATTTTATACCTTTCCGTTAAAAAATGAATTTGTAAATGTGTCAAAACGTTTTGTGCTTGTTGAGCAGAGCAGTTTAAAACAGCCTTAAGGGGACTCTTCACTCGCTTGAAAATACCAGCTCCGTAATGTTAAACCTATGGGCAGGTTGTTTTCGAATTTCTCGTTTAAATCTGAATATATTTATTTTTTTATTTTTTTATTTATGTTTTTTTTTTTTTTTTTTTTTTTTTTTTGCGTAGGATAGCTGTGGTTAAACACTAATATAGCTATTTTTTTTACCGTTTGATTTCGGTGTTAGGTCTTTTTAATAAAGGTACTAAATAAAGGTTGTAATAAAGGTTTCGAAAGTGAAAGTACCCTTATTAAAAAAATCTGCAACCAAAATCGAAAAGGTACAAAATGGCGATATTAGAGATTGACCTCTGCTATCCTATGCAAAAAAATTTCGTTTAAAAATATTCAAATTTAAACGAGAAATTAGAAAACAATCCGCCCATAGGTTTAACATTTCTGAACGGGTGTTTTCTAGTGAGTGAAGAGACCCCTTAATATATGATTTTTCTTTCTTGCCTTTTTAAACAAAGTGCTTGTGAGTAGAGAAAGAAATTTTCCTTAACACATTAGCCACCGCGTTATTCTAATTTAATAAGAAAGAAATGGAAAAACAAAACGTAAAAGCATCTATTTGTCTGAAAAGCTGAGTTAGAATAAGCTTCGTAAATAAATTCAAATTAAAATAAACGTAAAGAAAGTGTCATTTCCACTTTTCTTCACATTTGTTTTAACAAATCACAGCTTATATTTACAAAAATATTACCCCGAGAATTTAACACAAATAACCACTGAAATAATTAAAGAATTTAAGATTAATTGATATAATGCTGTATACTAATTGCAATATTTCAATTGTACCAAAATATTTTAAATATTGTTTCAACTCTAAATTAAACAGACCTCCATATCATTGTTGTATCCAAATTTATAAAATTATGAAAAAAAAAAAAAAAAATTACCTCGTGATTTTCTTTTTCTTTTCTTTCTTTCTTTCTTTTTTTTTCATTTTTTTTTTTTATTTTTTAGGAATCCTTAGTAAGTTTCACTCTCTTTTAAAAATAAGTTTGACTTCAGCGGATTCGTTTAATAAATTTGGAATGTGAGCTCGCACTTAACTCGTAATTACCCGGAGAATTTAACACAAAAAACCTTTGAAATAATTAAGAAATTTAAAATTAATTGACATAATGATGTATACTAATTACAATATTTCAATTATATCAAAATATTTTAAATATTCTTTCAACTCTAAATTAAATAGACTTTCATATAACTGTTGTAGCTAAATTCATAAAATTATGCAAATTATTCTTCTTTCTCATGATTTTCGTTTTTCTTTTCTTACTTACTTTCTTTCTTTTTTTTCTTTTTTCATTTTTTTTTGCATTTTTCATTTTTATTTTTTAGGAATCCTTAGTAAGTTTCAATCACTTTTAAAAATAAGTTCGAATTCAGCGGATTCGTTTAATAAATTTGGAAAGGTAAATTTGAGTGTCATTTAGTTATTTTTTATTTTTATATATTTATTATTGTTATTGTTATTATCATTATTATTTATTTATTTATTTATTATTATTTTATTTTGTAAGGTGAGTTTGCACAACTCTGGTGATTATTACTTACTTGCATAAAACAATTTTTTCCGTGTGAAATGTCGTGCTGCCATCTATCGAGCACACTTATAAACATTCCTTGAACAAATTATGCATTGATTTCGGATTTTCTACCAAAATCAGACTGAAATACTAAAATAAAAAAATAAAAAAAGGACATCATTGCATTAAATTTATACTTTACGAAATAATCCGAGAGATAATTTATGAATTCAAATGAACAAATTTATATACAACGTTTTATTAAATAAATATGCAACTTCATTAGAGGATAGTATATATATTTTTTGAATGCAAAATTGTACTTTTATAGTTGGCATAAAAATAAAAATGGTTATTTTTGCCATGAAAAATGAAAATGTTCGGTAAATTTATTTTGGTGATGATTTAAAAAAATGTATAGTAAGTACGCAAGAAAGTGTTTCATGAAATATATTAGTTTGAAAATAGTTATTACTTCTTTCTTTTTTTTTTCTTATTTAAAGTATTTATTTAAACATTTCCCAGATGTCTGTTCTTTTATGTCTGATTTTCGTATAATTCATTAAAAACTTTTTTAAACTAAAAACATTCATTAAAAACATTTTTTTTTAAACTCTTCATTATTAAAAATCAGAGCCATAACCAGACAGTAAACTTATTGAACTTAGCTTTGAAATTTGACGGTGTGGCTAATTCAGGTGCCTTTTTTCTTCCACTGTAATAAAGAATAAATTTAGATAGAAGCAGAGGTATAGTAATCCTGCCTATCCAGAGATTTGATATATTATTACAATTTTAATATAATAAATAATAATTATAATTATAATAATAAAATAATAAATACAATAATTATATAATATGTATTACACAATAACTAGGGGGGCTCTGCCCCCTGCGAGCTACGCCCGCCAACCCCCCTTAAGACTTTAAAAACATGGTAATGTACCTTGTTTTAAAATATTTGCAGTATATGGAAGATTAAATGCAGGGTTGCCACGCTTCAGGGAATTTCCAGACCAGGAAATTCTTCGGTACCAGTATTTTATTATAAACCTTTAAGACCCAACCCGCACGATCGTGCTGGTTAGACATTAATTTAAATGTTTGCTTCTGAGTCGTATGTAATAAACTCTCGAATCGAACGATCGTTCTGGTTTGCAGATAGAGTAAAGTATAATTTTTTATCAATAGGTAGCGGTTGCAGTCCGTGTTTTACTATCTACAGGCATGGCTAGCTTTGTTTACAAATACATCGGGTCTTAAAGGGATAGAAAATCTCTCCTTATAAAAGGCGAAATTTCGTGCGTTTAACCTACTTTTATTTTTCTATAAACAAATACTAATATTTTACCTAGAAAATTCCCTGAAGCGTGGCAACCCTGAAATGATATTATCAAAATCAACGGTTATTTTCTGTAATCGGTTTGCCATGCTTTTCCGTTCGAGTTGGGCATTTTTCTATTACTATCCCCTCATCCACCGCTGTCGCTACAGCTCACGGTTACTTTTGGAATTTATAAATATAATCAGTTTCACATTTGAAAATCCGCTTCTATAAAATGGTTAGTATTATAATGTCGTTGCTTCTCTACTTTTATAATGGTGCTATGGACAATATTCTTTCTCTGGGTTCGAGGATTAAAAAAAAAAAAAAAAAAAAAAAAAAAAAAAATCTCGATCTGCTTGGTAATAACATTCAGAACCTCGGAAATGCACTGTGTTTTGAAATTTTTCGCTTATATTTTATGTTTTGGTCGACTTTTAGACAGCTGCAGTAACAGTTTCCAGTTTCTAATTATTTTCATATTTTAATGCACCATCATGCATGTTTCCAATTTATTTTTTAAATGTAAATTGTTTATTTTATTTAATAAATTATATAATAATTTTCTAATAAGTATTTATTTAATAATAATTCGTACAAAATAAATTGAAATCGAAAATATTTTGTGCAGGCATTTGCCTGCATTTATGCTATATCAAGGGATGAAATATTTAAACAAATTTCCTAGCCGTGCTACTTTTATACCATGAGATTCCCGATGTGACGTCACATGTACATTGTCCATAAGATAAGTAAATAAGACAAGAATTATCTCCTATCATTTTCAAATGTATAGTTTTAATATACGACCTAATTTTCATCTCAAATTTGTTTCGCGTTCAATAATTTAATTGTTTTAAAATTTCTTTTCAGTTTCAGATTTACGGGTAAATATGTAATTCATTACGTGTAAATAAATAATTCAATAATAATGCACTTGAAATATTAATTAGTTTTAAATTTTAATAGTATTTCTCTAAATAGCATGCAACATTTTCTGTTCTTGCTGAGAATGAAAGAGATAAAATAGTAAATGAAATCATTTTCGCATTATTAATGTCATTTGCTCATTAAATTTAAAAGAAAACCAAGCAGAGATTTGCATTCAGTTGGGCAATTATTATTTCATATATTCATTTCAGATATCCGGATTGTTCGAAAGGTCGCTTAACTTTTTAAATTTCTAAATCTAAAATAATAAAAAAGTAATATTATTGAAATGCTAATTTCTTTTACATTTTAATGGCATTTTTCTAAAAGCGGCAACAAAATTTTTTTATTGCTGTATGTGAGAGGCAAAGAAAAAGGTAAATGATGTCATTTTCCCATTTTCTTTTTTAAATTGAATAGAAAACCAAGCAGGAAATTTTATCCTCTTTGGACTCAGCTGAACAATTATTATGACAGATATTCCTTTCACATTGAGATATATATCTCAATTCGTGTTTAACCTCTTCAGTTCCAAAGTTAAAATAATAATACAAATGATTATTCATTGGTTTTTCCAAACAAAATGAAATGGTAAATGACAGAAAAAATATATTTTCTGAAATTGATCCTTTAGGCGCTCAGTAATTTAAGTTCAAAAATATGGATCTAAAACTACAAACCCCCTTAAAAACATCAATTTAATAACCATTAACCTAAATTAACGCAGTCACAAATTTAAGAGCTTTCAACAAGTAAATAATTACAAATCCTCAAAATTTTTTACTGAAAAAGATTTAAGTTAAATACTTACAAAAATTTCTTACTTTCTTGGTCATGCTGTCTTTTGGGCATTTTTAGGCATTTTGCAAACTCAGATGAAAATAACATTTATTTTATGTGGGAATCATCTCATCTTATGAGCTGATATTTATTCGTTTACTTTGAACTCAAAAAACATTCAGATATTAAGAAGTGATGTGAAAATGTAAAAAAAAAATCGGACATTTTAGTTTTTATAAGGAAAAGAACAGAGGTCCCCATATGGGGACCCAGGGACCGAAGAGGTTAAATAAATTTGTTTCATTAAGGCTCCTGTCCCTGCCGGCGAAGGCACTCACGAGCTAATGCTAATCCTATGGGGAGGGATTTTTCTAATATCTCGTTTGCAATTCGACATTTTTTTTTTTTTTTGCATTAGATAGCTAAGATCCGTCCCTACATCGCACTTTTTTTACTTTTTCGATTTTGGTTGCAGATATTTTTTAGAATGACCACTTTCATTTTCAGAACCTGTTTTGAAAATGAAAGTAACTTTATAAAAAAATATCTGCGACTTGCTACAAATGCTCGTGAAACACTTGGAATCTGTGAAAAGTTACGCCAATCACTTGCTAGATGCTGCCAGTGGCACATTTGCGCATTTACTGTAATTGTTATATCAATAAAACGCTCGTTTTCATTTCCTCCGCATTCTTTGTTTTTCGCCACAACTTTTCATTTCCGACCTCATATTGGTATACAAAAATTGCTACTTTATTTTTTACCCTCTACTTTTTTACCCTCCCCTTTACTTTACCCTCCCTTACAGTTTGGGAATATGTCCATTTCACGGGATAATCAATCTAGAAGGGGAAAGAATGCGTCAAGTAGCAATATAACGACATGGTTACCAGAAATAATAAACAGATAAAGAACTCTGCTTCTAAAATGTTCTCTTTTAAATATCACCATTGAAATTGGAACAAAAATCTTATAAGACTAAATTGATCATTTTAAAAGTATTACATAGTTGCCAACCTCCCGATTTTTTTAATACCAGTAAAATCTCACAAATATGTACGCTCTATTTAATTGCAGAAATTGCACGATTGTTTAAAGCTGTTCTCAACTGCTCTGCTCAACAAGCGGAAAAAGTTTTGACACATTTACAAATTCATTTTTTAACGCAAAGATATAAAATTGGAAAGCCTGACAATGGAAGCGATTTGGAATCGAACTGTTGTTTCCATTTTTTGATCAATCAATTACCTATTGAGTTATAAGTGATTTTGATCACGTGACACGGCATTTTTTACCCTTACTGACTGGATTTTCTTCTTTCGTTCGGAAGTTCAGTTCAAAATGCCAACTTTGACAGTATTTTCTGAAAGATCTATTGCGTTTACTAGAAAGCAGAAAAAACAGTTAGCCCATGAATTCAAGGACACCCTGATTAAGCCCCTGATAAGTTTATTGTTTTTTATGCGTATCTGCGTCTATACTGGACATACAAAAAGACATTTTTTTAAATGCCATTTTTGACGTCGCGCGTCGTCTAAATAGCGTACTGAATTTAGAAATAGGTGTTTTTCTGAAAATCACAGACACTCCAATTTTATATATATCCATGCATAGATGGATAGCTGCTATATTCCAACATTACTGTAAAGATAACTACAGTATTTTTAGAGTTAAAAATGCTGCAAATATGAATGACAAGATAGTTTGAAGTAAATTCATTTTTTATAAGTATAAACAACAATTTTATAAATTTTAAAGCATTTTTTGCAGTTGATTTTACAGCAGATTTGTTTTTATTTTGCTGTAAATTTGACACTTTTATAGCAGATTTTGCTGTTCATTTTACAGCACTGTTAGCAGTGTCAATATAAAATTTCAGCATTTGTAATTGATATATTTCTTATTTTTACCCCCAACGAAGTCTGCACGGACTCAGGCTTGGCCCAAAGTCCGTACCCAGCCCGGCGAAATGAACGCGAACTTTTAAACGGACCGCGTGCCGGCAGAATTAGGACAATTTTTTCAACAAACCAAGCCGGCAAAAAAAAAAAAAAAAAAAAAAAAAAAAAAAAAACTGAACGGGCCAGCAGGACCGCCCCGGATCGATAAAAAGAATTTACCAGCCTACCGGCCCGATATCTAGACACACGGCAGTGTGTCAGACAAGTTCGTATGACATACTAGTGTGTTATATTGCACGATCCATTTCGAGCTGTTTTCGCCAATTCGACACTGTACTTCTGAAAATCTATGTGACCTACGTATTTGTTATATGAAATACGTAGTAAGCCCCCCCCCCCACCCACACTAATTACCTAGGATGCAAAATTTGATAAATAACGCATCATTACTTTCCGAGATAATGATATTTGAAAATGTCAGATAATCGATAATTTTATCACTGACTGACTCACTCATCAAAAAGATCTCATATATCTTCTGCACCTGCAGACTTAAAATTTGGTGCGAAGTTCGTTTACGCTATAAAACTGAGAAATCGATAAAAAATTGTGAAAATCGATTGATTACCCACTTGGGGGTGTCCATTTTTACTTTAACATTACGTCTATTAGGCGAAATTTTAATTTGCCAGAAAAGCGCCAAATGTTGTATCCGGTCTGACCATGCAGCAAAATTACCTGAATATCAGCCATTTTCCGTTAATTTCAGATAATTAATTTTTTGAACATAGGTGCATAAAATTTACCTTTTATACAGATTGTGAAATAAGTAAAAACCAAAACATCTTGAGAGAGTACGTATGTCGAAATACTCATATATTTTGAGTCATCCGTAGTTGAAATTAGTCTAATCCCAGATTTGTTTGTTTGTTGTTTGTTTGTTTATTGACCCTCTGGGCCCGGTGAGCAGCTTTCTATTTCTGTATAGCTGTCATAATCCACTACCTAGATATACTACAAGAGACAGATACGACAGAAACCAAATAAACCGGCACAACGAAGTACCACCACTGTCAACATTAAGTCCTATACAGCAGCGCCAATCCAACTCCGACAGTGACGATAAATCTCATTCAATAACTGAGAGAACAAAACCAACTCATCATTACTCTTTCTCCCCATTGCTGAAAAAATCTCTTCGTACGACATACTCTTCGATATCGATAACTTGCTAAAAATCTTATCCCGAATCCTACAAAATTTCTTACACCTCAAAACCAAATGATCCTCGGTTTGCTCCTCGCCACCACACAAATCACACTTAGCATCTCCACTACCCAGAAACTTCTTTTGACGAACCAGAGTGAGAACCGTCTTGGTCAGAAACCGAGCAAATATTACGCCACTCTCCCTCCTAAGGCACTGATGCGGATGCCCTATGTTGGCGTAATCCCAACCACGACCTGAATGATCAATCCTATATTGGTTCCAATCCCAAATAGACTCCCTCTGTTTATTATTTCTCACAACCATCATCCAGTCCTCGGGAGAAAACCATGGAATACAAATATTGCTATACGGGCCCTTCCTGGCCAGCTCATCTGCACACTCGTTGATTTCAATTCCTTTATGACCAGGCACCCAGATAAACTCCATCTGAAACTGATCCATCCTCTTCCTATTAATCTCATCCCTTAGCATGGTGATAACCGCCACCGACTTACGATTGATCTTCTCAAGGGCCATCAAGACACTTTTGGCATCCGTGAAAAACATATATTTCCCACCCTCCACCATATAATACTTAATAGCTACCAACAATGCAATTGCTTCCGCAGTAAAAATCGAATTGATGTTGGGAATTTTCAACGCCATCCGGTTGCCCGTATGTTGGTTGACCATTCCAATCGCAGTCTTGTTCCCCTCTTTTGAAGCATCTGTAGCAATGATGATCGCCTTGTCTCTGTGCAACTGATAAAACCAGCTAAACGAATTCCTAATTACCTCCTCAGGGAAATCTTTATTCTGGAAAGGCCAGGCATTAACATAAATTTTGCAATTTTCATTCACCTTGGTGCCCCACTTGTAAGTTATCATTTCGTTAACATTCGTGTTATGCCGACTAAGGATGTTCAGTTCCCTGTAAAGTAAATCCTCTGACAGGACATCAGTATATTCTTTATGTTTGATTTCTGAAATAGTCCTCTTTACAGCCAAGAGTTCTCTTCTTGAGTGGCTGCTCCAGACCCCGCACTCTTGTAATAGCACTGGGATTGGGCACCACCTTGGCATGCCGCTCGCCCATCTAAGGCCCACATTTTGAATCACTTGAAGTTGGCGACTTTCAGTTTTGTTTGAGTGCGCTATAATCCTTGGGTTACCATCAAGAAGAGATCCCATCATGCTATTTGTAATTTTTAAAAGATATTTGGTTTCAGTGCCCCAACTCCTGCCAGCAATAACTTTAAGCATGTTCATTCTCTTGCTTGATTTCTCTTTCAGCATGGCAATATGGTTCTTAAGATTCCCCTGACTATTTAAGAACACTCCTAAAACTCTTAACTTCTCTGAAAAGTCAACCTCCTGACCTCTAATCTTAAACTTCTCCACGTCCTCATTCCACCGCCCTATCTTCATGATTTGGCACTTATTTGGATTCACCTCAAGATTCCATGCACGTAACCAATGGATAGTCCTAATCAGATTCTCCTGTAAAATGTCCCTCAACCACTCCACATTGTCATGAACACCATAAAGAAAAATATCGTCAGCATAGATCACGCAATGAATACAAGAGTCAAAAATCTTAAAAATATCAGCTAAGTAAATGGCAAAAAGAAAAGGAGAAAGAGGACTGCCCTGTAATAAGCCCCTCAGATACATGAATGGCTCCGAGAACCAGCCCCTCCATTTAACCCGAATCCCCAGCTCCTGCATGAGATTCCGGATCAGAATACACAGATCTGCACCTAGCCCCAATTTTTTAAGTTTAAGCAGAAGACCATCCCACCAAACATTATCATAAGCACCCTTAATGTCCAAAGCCACTAAAAATCCCTTCTGTTTGGCTTGACGTCCTCTTCGAATATCTCTGTAAATCCTGTACACGGCAGCCTCGCAGTCCCTGAACGGAATAAAACCATAGTGGTTTCTATGAAATATTTTGTTTTTCATGCTCCAATTGAGCAGAATATCTAATATCATCTTTTCAAATATTTTTTTGCTGGTCACAGTCAAAGCGATTGGCCTATATCCCCTTATGTCGTTCCTTTTCTTTCCTTGTTTTCTAATGGGCAGCATGATGACTTCTTTCCAGATTTCAGGGATTTTTTTTGTCTCGAGAATCTTATTATACATCTCCAGCACCTGAGATAACACCTTTGTTTTTAGGTTTTTATAGACTCTATATATCTCATTTCTACATTTTCTTTCAATTCATTTATTAGTCTTTTGTTTTCCTCAAACACACCACAAATTTGAAATTTTAATTTATTTTGTTCAGATTTAAAATCTAACAATTCTGCTTTTAAATTTTCAATGGTATGAGAAAATTCCCTAGCAGCTGGATCCATTATATATGTTTATTTTTTACCTTAAAATATATAAGAATGGATGTGCAATAAAATCTTTCAAAGCATTAGAAAATATCTATGCATTGATGAAACCAAAATAGATGTATTTAAGTAAAGACTTTTTTTGAGGTAAGTAATAAATTATATTTTCTAAAACTATCATAATTTTCAAGCCAATAAGATACTCTTGATATTTATTATTGTAACAATTTCACCTTGATATATAAGGAAACCTGAAAATATAAATATACAACATTTACATAAATGATAATAATAAAAGCTGATAACAACAATGTTACATTGTAAATAGAAAACTTCCTAAATTATATGGTTATTCAGTAATGACAAACTGTGATAATATAAAATAAAGTTGTTTAAAATAGAAACAATATTTTGATGATGAAATAAAATGTTTTAGTTTATAGCATTATTTTTTATTTGTTTATTTACTTATTTTTTTCAAATGAAATGAGTGAAAGACATGTACTTTTAAATTAAGAAACAAAGAATGTGACAAGAGCACAAATGAAATATAGATATTAAAAAATGCAGAAAGCTGTTTCAGAGCTTCTAAAGCTCCATCATTGAATCAATGATTAAAATTACAAAAAGAAAATGCATAAAATAAAAGGGTTGCAAATAATGCAGCCAGAAATAATAAACAGATAAAGAACTCTGCTTCTAAAATGTTCTCTTTTAAATATCACCATTGAAATTGGAACAAAAATCTTATAAGACTAAATTGATCATTTTAAAAGTATTACATAGTTGCCAACCTCCCGATTTTTTTAATACCAGTAAAATCTCACAAATATGTACGCTCTATTTAATTGCAGAAATTGCACGATTGTTTAAAGCTGTTCTCAACTGCTCTGCTCAACAAGCGGAAAAAGTTTTGACACATTTACAAATTCATTTTTTAACGCAAAGATATAAAATTGGAAAGCCTGACAATGGAAGCGATTTGGAATCGAACTGTTGTTTCCATTTTTTGATCAATCAATTACCTATTGAGTTATAAGTGATTTTGATCACGTGACACGGCATTTTTTACCCTTACTGACTGGATTTTCTTCTTTCGTTCGGAAGTTCAGTTCAAAATGCCAACTTTGACAGTATTTTCTGAAAGATCTATTGCGTTTACTAGAAAGCAGAAAAAACAGTTAGCCCATGAATTCAAGGACACCCTGATTAAGCCCCTGATAAGTTTATTGTTTTTTATGCGTATCTGCGTCTATACTGGACATACAAAAAGACATTTTTTAAATGCCATTTTTGACGTCGCGCGTCGTCTAAATAGCGTACTGAATTTAGAAATAGGTGTTTTTCTGAAAATCACAGACACTCCAATTTTATATATATCCATGCATAGATGGATAGCTGCTATATTCCAACATTACTGTAAAGATAACTACAGTATTTTTAGAGTTAAAAATGCTGCAAATATGAATGACAAGATAGTTTGAAGTAAATTCATTTTTTATAAGTATAAACAACAATTTTATAAATTTTAAAGCATTTTTGCAGTTGATTTTACAGCAGATTTGTTTTTATTTTGCTGTAAATTTGACACTTTTATAGCAGATTTTGCTGTTCATTTTACAGCACTGTTAGCAGTGTCAATATAAAATTTCAGCATTTGTAATTGATATATTTCTTATTTTTACCCCCAACGAAGTCTGCACGGACTCAGGCTTGGCCCAAAGTCCGTACCCAGCCCGGCGAAATGAACGCGAACTTTTAAACGGACCGCGTGCCGGCAGAATTAGGACAATTTTTTCAACAAACCAAGCCGGCAAAAAAAAAAAAAAAAAAAAAAAAAAAAAAAAAAAACTGAACGGGCCAGCAGGACCGCCCCGGATCGATAAAAAGAATTTACCAGCCTACCGGCCCGATATCTAGACACACGGCAGTGTGTCAGACAAGTTCGTATGACATACTAGTGTGTTATATTGCACGATCCATTTCGAGCTGTTTTCGCCAATTCGACACTGTACTTCTGAAAATCTATGTGACCTACGTATTTGTTATATGAAATACGTAGTAAGCCCCCCCCCCCCCCCACCCACACTAATTACCTAGGATGCAAAATTTGATAAATAACGCATCATTACTTTCCGAGATAATGATATTTGAAAATGTCAGATAATCGATAATTTTATCACTGACTGACTCACTCATCAAAAAGATCTCATATATCTTCTGCACCTGCAGACTTAAAATTTGGTGCGAAGTTCGTTTACGCTATAAAACTGAGAAATCGATAAAAAATTGTGAAAATCGATTGATTACCCACTTGGGGGTGTCCATTTTTACTTTAACATTACGTCTATTAGGCGAAATTTTAATTTGCCAGAAAAGCGCCAAATGTTGTATCCGGTCTGACCATGCAGCAAAATTACCTGAATATCAGCCATTTTCCGTTAATTTCAGATAATTAATTTTTTGAACATAGGTGCATAAAATTTACCTTTTATACAGATTGTGAAATAAGTAAAAACCAAAACATCTTGAGAGAGTACGTATGTCGAAATACTCATATATTTTGAGTCATCCGTAGTTGAAATTAGTCTAATCCCAGATTTGTTTGTTTGTTGTTTGTTTGTTTATTGACCCTCTGGGCCCGGTGAGCAGCTTTCTATTTCTGTATAGCTGTCATAATCCACTACCTAGATATACTACAAGAGACAGATACGACAGAAACCAAATAAACCGGCACAACGAAGTACCACCACTGTCAACATTAAGTCCTATACAGCAGCGCCAATCCAACTCCGACAGTGACGATAAATCTCATTCAATAACTGAGAGAACAAAACCAACTCATCATTACTCTTTCTCCCCATTGCTGAAAAAATCTCTTCGTACGACATACTCTTCGATATCGATAACTTGCTAAAAATCTTATCCCGAATCCTACAAAATTTCTTACACCTCAAAACCAAATGATCCTCGGTTTGCTCCTCGCCACCACACAAATCACACTTAGCATCTCCACTACCCAGAAACTTCTTTTGACGAACCAGAGTGAGAACCGTCTTGGTCAGAAACGAGCAAATATTACGCCACTCTCCCTCCTAAGGCACTGATGCGGATGCCCTATGTTGGCGTAATCCCAACCACGACCTGAATGATCAATCCTATATTGGTTCCAATCCCAAATAGACTCCCTCTGTTTATTATTTCTCACAACCATCATCCAGTCCTCGGGAGAAAACCATGGAATACAAATATTGCTATACGGGCCCTTCCTGGCCAGCTCATCTGCACACTCGTTGATTTCAATTCCTTTATGACCAGGCACCCAGATAAAACTCCATCTGAAACTGATCCATCCTCTTCCTATTAATCTCATCCCTTAGCATGGTGATAACCGCCACCGACTTACGATTGATCTTCTCAAGGGCCATCAAGACACTTTTGGCATCCGTGAAAAACATATATTTCCCACCCTCCACCATATAATACTTAATAGCTACCAACAATGCAATTGCTTCCGCAGTAAAAATCGAATTGATGTTGGGAATTTTCAACGCCATCCGGTTGCCCGTATGTTGGTTGACCATTCCAATCGCAGTCTTGTTCCCCTCTTTTGAAGCATCTGTAGCAATGATGATCGCCTTGTCTCTGTGCAACTGATAAAACCAGCTAAACGAATTCCTAATTACCTCCTCAGGGAAATCTTTATTCTGGAAAGGCCAGGCATTAACATAAATTTTGCAATTTTCATTCACCTTGGTGCCCCACTTGTAAGTTATCATTTCGTTAACATTCGTGTTATGCCGACTAAGGATGTTCAGTTCCCTGTAAAGTAAATCCTCTGACAGGACATCAGTATATTCTTTATGTTTGATTTCTGAAATAGTCCTCTTTACAGCCAAGAGTTCTCTTCTTGAGTGGCTGCTCCAGACCCCGCACTCTTGTAATAGCACTGGGATTGGGCACCACCTTGGCATGCCGCTCGCCCATCTAAGGCCCACATTTTGAATCACTTGAAGTTGGCGACTTTCAGTTTTGTTTGAGTGCGCTATAATCCTTGGGTTACCATCAAGAAGAGATCCCATCATGCTATTTGTAATTTTTAAAAGATATTTGGTTTCAGTGCCCCAACTCCTGCCAGCAATAACTTTAAGCATGTTCATTCTCTTGCTTGATTTCTCTTTCAGCATGGCAATATGGTTCTTAAGATTCCCCTGACTATTTAAGAACACTCCTAAAACTCTTAACTTCTCTGAAAAGTCAACCTCCTGACCTCTAATCTTAAACTTCTCCACGTCCTCATTCCACCGCCCTATCTTCATGATTTGGCACTTATTTGGATTCACCTCAAGATTCCATGCACGTAACCAATGGATAGTCCTAATCAGATTCTCCTGTAAAATGTCCCTCAACCACTCCACATTGTCATGAACACCATAAAGAAAAATATCGTCAGCATAGATCACGCAATGAATACAAGAGTCAAAAATCTTAAAAATATCAGCTAAGTAAATGGCAAAAAGAAAAGGAGAAAGAGGACTGCCCTGTAATAAGCCCCTCAGATACATGAATGGCTCCGAGAACCAGCCCCTCCATTTAACCCGAATCCCCAGCTCCTGCATGAGATTCCGGATCAGAATACACAGATCTGCACCTAGCCCCAATTTTTTAAGTTTAAGCAGAAGACCATCCCACCAAACATTATCATAAGCACCCTTAATGTCCAAAGCCACTAAAAATCCCTTCTGTTTGGCTTGACGTCCTCTTCGAATATCTCTGTAAATCCTGTACACGGCAGCCTCGCAGTCCCTGAACGGAATAAAACCATAGTGGTTTCTATGAAATATTTTGTTTTCCATGCTCCAATTGAGCAGAATATCTAATATCATCTTTTCAAATATTTTTTTGCTGGTCACAGTCAAAGCGATTGGCCTATATCCCCTTATGTCGTTCCTTTTCTTTCCTTGTTTTCTAATGGGCAGCATGATGACTTCTTTCCAGATTTCAGGGATTTTTTTTGTCTCGAGAATCTTATTATACATCTCCAGCACCTGAGATAACACCTTTGTTTTTAGGTTTTTATAGAAATTCATTTTGATCCCGTCTATACCAGGTGAAGTAGATTTACTTTTCCTGATTATCCTCTCCATATGGTCCATCTTAAGCCTTGTGTCCACCTCATCATCTCCCGAGAAGTCAATAGGTATGTCATGAAGGATCGGAGAATTTTGGAATATAGTAGCAAACAAGTTTGCTTGGGAAACCGCATCAGGTGGACAGTTTGGGAAATCGAAGTCCATATTCGCCTCCTCCTCCTTCAAATTGTTAATTCCCCGGATAATCTTGTAAATGTGAGGTCCCCTTCCAGCCTCCCTGGCAACAGAATCCCAAAACTTCTGATTGTCTTTCTTAATCTGCTTCTTCAGTTTAGCGTTATAGAACTTGTATTTCCACCATAAATCTAACTGACCTAAACGAACTGCCTTCCTGTGGTAAAACCTTTTAAGAGCCAATAGTCTACGAGTGACAATCCCCCACCCGGGCGGAAGATTGCCCCCACTCACTGGAAACCTCTCCGTACACTGAATCAACGCCTGGGAGATATCCGTTGACCACCTGTCCAACCCCTCAGCATAAACATCATCTTCCAAACCATCCACCACCGAGCAAACACGCTGCCAACTGACCTGAGTCCAGAACCGTTTCTTACCGCTATCTCCGTTGGACCTTTCAAGAATCTTGATAGGATAGTGATCCGAACCCAACGGGTCAGGAAGAACATCCACCTGGAAGATCCGAGCTAAATTATCCGACACAATTGTCAAGTCCAATAAAGAACCCGTGCTCCCGCCCCTACATCTCGTAGCCTGATCTAAATTCATTAAGATAGCATCCGTGTGCGTGATCCAATTCATCAAATTTATCATTTTATTAGCTTTAGGGTTATTTTGCCAATTCAGAAAGTTAATGTTGAAGTCGCCAACAATGATATAGTCATGCCCGATCACCTCTTTGATACTCTCCAACCACCTAATATCCGCAAACCCCTTCGGCGCGTAAATATTGATGATAGCAATCCACCTTTTTTTGTGCCAAATTTTAATTCCAAGAGCCTCATGGTCTCGGCCAATCCTAGGAAGCTGAAGCATCCTAACAGGGATCCGCTTCGACACCGCAAGCAGCAAGCCGCCTCCCGCCCTCGAGGAACAACCAGGCCTGTCAGCACGAAAAACGTACCTATTACTCAAGGATAAATTAAAATTATTGCTGAGAAGAGTTTCCTGAAACGCCCAGACGATACTATTACGAAACATACCAGTGCGAAGCCAGGGCAAGTTTGCCCTTAATCCCCTTATATTCCACTGACATAAAAAAGTGTCCATAAACAAAAACTGAAAAAAACACTAATAACACAGAACAATAAACAGACACAAAAACTTTCAACACTTACCCCACAATTCAAAGTCCTGTTCATTCCAGAATAAATACCGATCCACCAACCGACAATACACCATTCACTAGCACCAAGTAAACAAGCACAACAGAGTCCGTAGACCTTATCCATTTTCCGGATCTACCAGCATTTTGTCGTTCTCTGGAGTTAGGCTTGCCTGAAACAACAATAGTTCTCCTTCCTGGGCTTCATTTGTTAGCTTCAATTTCTTTTCTTTTAGCTGGTTATAAAACTCAGCCATGACATCTCTTTTTCCCATTTTGCTTTTTTTTGTAGTTTCGTCTTCGTTTCCTTCCGACCCCTTTTCAACTACATTTTCTGGTTTTTGCTGTAAACTCACCATAACTGCACACATGTTGACTACAATGTCCATAATCTTGTTGAATTTTTCTTCCATCAGTACCGCAAGCTTGTGGTAATTGCTTTCATCATTAACTTTTTCAATGTTTGTTTTTGTTTTGGCTGCGTAACTTTCGGTTGTTTTCAATTTGAACTGTCGCCTGGCTTCAGCCAAAGTAATATGATTTTCGCTCTTATATCTTTGAATTTCAACCTCTTGTTTTTTTATTTCACATTCATCGTCGTCTGCTTCATGACTTTTCCCACAGTTTGCGCATCTAATTTCTTCTTCTTTACATATCAATTCAGGATGTTCTTTTCCGCATCTTTTGCATCTCTTTTCATTTGAGCATTTATTTGTTCCATGATTAAAGCTTTGACACACATTGCATCTTCTGGGCCTATCAACAAATAAACTAATTTTTTGCCTCATGTAGAACATTTTCACGTATTCAGGTAACTCATGTCCATAAATGGTTAATAGCACAGTTCCTGTGGGTATTATCCGACCTTCGTGTCTAGTAGTAAATCTTCTGATATTTTGGATAGTTATTTGATTTTCTTCTTCTATCTCTTCCTGGATTTCCTTGAGGGTTATGTCCGTGTCTATTCTGAAAATTAAAAATCTTGTTGTTATGTTTTCATTCATTAGTATATGCTTGACTTTAGTATTAAATATTTGCTCTTTATTTACAATCTCGTTGGCACATTCGTAACTTTTCGTGGTGATTAACATCTTGTTGTTTCTGGTGTATCTGACTGTCTCTATTTCTTTGTAGTGTTCAAAGTTCTGTTTCATTTCATTTTTTAGCCGGATTGGGTTTAGCTTATGTAGCCCGCCCTCTTGACTCTCTACAATAATAACGTAGTCTTTTAAATTTGGTAAAAAGTTGATTTGCTGCTTAGCCGTCCTGCCGTCGTTCCAGTTATATTTTTTGAATTCTTCATTATTGAATCCTGTACTTTCTTTAATCTTTACCTCAGTTCCCGACATTACTCAAAACCGTGCCTGGTGACCAGTCCAACGTACTCAGACTGTACACGTGCACTTAAAAGGAACAACACTCAGCACTAATTACAAATAAGAAATACAAACACTAATATATTACAATACTCGAATAAATTTACTCTCACCACACTGAAAAGCAGAACCCTCGACGCGCACGTGGACTAATAGCTGCCGCAACAACACCACACACGCTCACCGGGCCGCCCCAGCTACTAATCCCAGATTTAAAAATGTAAACAAAAGGAGAGTCATTCCTAGGATTCAAGTAAATATTGATCGTGGATATGTGGCTGCCATGGCTTTAGGCAGTCTAGGTGTGGACAACCGTGCAGTGTCTCGGACTCTCAATGACAGTGCTATCGATTATGGGTTACCATAGGAGGTACCTTGCTCTGTCGCCAAATGCCGCCAAGTTTGGCGCCAACTTGACGATATATCGCCAAATTTGGCGATCACAAATGGTAGCCAAAAGTGACGCCAACTTGGCGATATCTCTAATATTTCTCCAAATTCCCATAACTTCCATTGCAAACCAATAGCGTTTTCTTGCTTACAGAAAATCAACAAATAGAGATATTTTAATGCAACAAAAACTAATATTAGCGTAGGGGATTATATTAATTATATTAAAGGGAGTTCAAGTAAATTAAATTATGAATAAAAGTAACATAATACAATGCTTAGCATGCTTTCCCAAACATAAATTTTAAGGGAGTCCAAACTGGTCGCCAAAGGCGGCTAGTAAAGAAAGAAATGTTTTCAAATCTTGACTTGTGTAAATATTATCAATACCATTATTGTTGTTTCAGAAAAATAAAATTTTGGAATCAATACATTTCGTTTCAAAACATACATTTAACACAGCACTATCTATTAATATAAAATCCAAGTCTCTGTGTCCCTCACAATTCTGGTTAGGTCGCCTCATCGTAATGAATAATTGTTGAAAAACACTAATGGCAGAATTACCACAATAACGCCAAATGTTGACCAACTTGGCGAAGAGTTGTGATATATGAAGCCAATTTGACGATATCCGGCTAATTTGGCGAAATTCCCATTTAAAACCATTAATCTTCCATAGCCGAGCTCACCGAAATTTAATTTAAACTCTGCGCATTTAAGGGATTTTTTTTTTTTTTCAAAATTTATGGGCCAGAATTTAAAGTGTAATATACGAAAATGAATGCCAAATATTTTGTTGTAGGAAATTTAAATTAAATTGAATGTTGCCTGGTAAATAAAGTAGTCGCTTGTAAACACATTAAAAACCATCAAGTAATGTGTCTAAGAATATTGTAACTGTACAAAAAGTAATGAAATCTAAAAAAACATAACTGTAAAAAAAGGGAGCCAAGTTCTGTAAAAAAAAAAAAAAAAAAAAAAAAAAAAAAAAATGCTAAGAAAAGAAGTGATATCTAAGTGGGTGCCAAGGCCAAGTTCAAATAAAATTCACTCAAGCTTAACTACGGAAGTATTATAGCCCTAGCCGCCCTTGGCGACCAGTTTGGTCTCCTTTAAATCTATGCTAAGCATTGTATCACGTTACTTTTATTCATAATTGAATTTACTTGCTCAAATCGGAACATTCTGATACAGAAATCATGAATTCGGTATTTTTATGTTAGCCGAGTGCAGGTGACAAATCGCCAAACATTGTAACCCGTCGTATTTTTTCTTATTTCATTAATTTCATTTAAAATATAATACTTTCACTCATTTTATTTTAAATGCATAACTTTAATTTAAAACTTAATAATATAATACTTAATATAATACTTAAAATTTATGACTCTCAATTTTCTCATTTCTTAAAAGAAAAAAGAAGAAGAAAAAGAAGAAGAAAATTAATAAATAATACCAAAAACTATGACATTTAATTTCAACATCAAAGCTTTGTTTTAATTTACCTCACGAAAAATTGTTTATGATGGTCGCATGAGATGGACTATTATAATACCGGTGATATGATGGCGATGGAACAATACTTGGCGATTTATCACCTGCGCCTGGCTAACATTAAATTACCAAATTGGCTGTTTGGCATATAAAAAGTGAAGCGGTCAGCCTGGAACTATTGATGACAGTCACATGACTTAGGCTATTATTATAGAGATTGTTTAAAAATAAAAATTATTGATAGGCTATTAATAATAAATCTAGAACTTGGCAAGTTTTTGATAAATGTTACGCCTATCATTTTCATCTCTTAATAAAATGATGATGTTAATATTAATAACAATGTCCTTTTAATTTTTTTAATATCGTTAATATTATAAACAAATGACTCATGTTAAAGAGTTTATAAACCATTAAACACACAGATACACTCCCGCTCATCTTTGGTTATCACTCTAGCGAGTCTCCCCCCCCCCCCCCTCCCCCTAAAACTTCAATGCAAACAGACTAAAGACCTGACAAAGAGACAGATACACTTACGCTTGGTCATCACTCTACAGACTGCACCCTTTTAAGGATCCTCCATACATTCAAATTAAAGCTTCTAAACAGGAAATCACAAGTTTTGATATAATAATGCCATTAATAAAAATCGTAGGCAAAAACTTGCAAGTTCTAGATTTATTATTAATATCCTATCAATAATTTTTATTTTTAAACAATTTAAACACACTGCAAATAGAGGCGTCTTAAATTAAGACACATATGTGACTGAAAAAGAATTTCAGACACTTAAGTGTCTGAATCTGAAAATTCAGTCACAATAGATGTCTTAATTTAAAACACCTAAGTGGCTTACTATGATCATAGTGTACACGAACTGATAAAAGTGTCTAAAAAAATCTGCAAGTGTCTAATTTTAAGACACTTGGTAACTCCGCTCCACATTCACCAGGGGGCACTCTCAGTTGCGCATGCGTCTTTCTTTCGAACTCGATGTTCGTTTGTAATTCAAACTGAATGTTTGTTTTTATGTACGCGTACATTTTAACTAATAATTTATTTTGACTTGATTGTTTTTTGCGGAATGTGAAGTTCCGGGATTTAATTTCTATCGACATAGTGGTATTCGTATTAATATTTATCTATAACACTAATATAGTGTTCATCTCGTCATATTTGTAAAGAGAACTGTTGTCTGGCGGGCTATGTTTTCAGGATGGAAATTTTCCATTCTTTTAACAGAGCTAGCCGGATGTGCAAGGGGATTTTATTTTTTAAATATCAAAGCCAGCCTAACTAACGGATACTAACGTAGCCTCCAATCCGGGCGTCCTATGGGTGAATGTGCTTTTGGAATAATCAGACCTTTTCCCAGGTAAGTGGGGTCTTAACTATGTATTTAAAACTCTCTGTGAATGTTTTCTCTTTAAATGGAGACCTCACACGAGTCTATAGCTTTATTAGTTCCTGAGTTATGCCAAAATATGTTCAAAGCATTTTGCCTAAGGTATTTCCATGTTAAAATTTTATTTTGCTAATATTTAAATTTCTACTCTTCAAATCATCTGCAATCATATTTCTGTATTATTTTCTATCCAATGTTATCTTTAAAATAAATTTTGGTGTGTCTGCATGGTGTATATTAGCGGTTACTGAATTTATTAATTTTACACCTTCCTAAGCCTTTTCTTATGTAGCCATTACTTTAAAAATCGCAGTGACATCGCCTGTTGATTGGCTCATACTTCTTAATTACCATCAAGACTACCTTAATAGTATTTTTTGGTGTAATTATTACTCTGAAGTACCCTTTTTAATTATTTATTTATGTATACAATATTTTTATAAGCATTTAATGCGGCAGCATTTGTAATGTTTACATCGATTTTTACATTTCTGATAGATTTATTATGTGTTATGTACTGGAATTCAAAAGCATTTATAGTAAACATTCCTATTAATTGCTGCTTTTATTTATTATTTATGCTTTTCTTGTCTAATGAAGTTTTCTTCTGCCTCATAGTGTGTACATCATAAATTTTAAAAAAGAATATAGTTCGAACATCTTTCCATTCATTGATTCCCCCATACATTTAATACAGCGAATTACTTGTGTTCATTTATTTATTTTAAGATGTTTTGACTGATAAAACTCATTAAATCCGGTCATTCTAATTAAAGGATTTCCCTTTGCTATAATTTTAGTGTTTCCGAGTATTTTAGTAATATCCCATTTGCCATACTGAAAAAAGTCAACATATAATCTTTTTTAATTTTCAACATCAATGATTCAAAAATCAAAACCACAGCTTCACGATTTGATTGTTTGAACGGAAATTGACGTCACTATGTAGACGTTGAAGCAGAAAAAAATTTGTTGATGTCAACAAATCTTACTTAATGATTCAGGAAAAGGATCTCGCCTTATCGCTAGTCACTTTGTTAAATTTTAATGATTATATTTAGATTCTTAAATTCATGTAATCATGTACCGTTAACGTAACTGTAAGAATGCGGTAAAAATATACAGATATATTTCATTTGAAATAATTATATAATATTGATTTTTCGATTATTTTTAGTAAAAAAGTAATTTGAAATTAAAAATGAATACAAAGTAAAGAGGTATAATTTTATAAAATATTTATTTGCATATAGCTAGATTTTGCGCTTAAAACTGACACGTACATTTATCGAATCATAATACAGAGTTGGACTTTTTCCAAAAGGAGGGCTTGATTAAAGAATGGGCAGACCCCCCCCCCCCCCCCTACGATTTTACGTGCTCCAAATTCGAAATGGATTTTTTTTAAAGCTTATATTTTAAATGTGTTTCAACATTGTATTGATTATAATCAGCATTTTGAACTTTAAAAGTAGAATTAGATTAAAAACTAAATAAAAAAATAAATACAGTAAAAACTCTCAATCGCGGCCACCTCGCGAATTGAACGCATTTTGGAATGTTGAATTTGCCTGCTATTCGATTGTGTTCGCTTTTATGAGGTAAAAAAAAAATGTATTTATCTTGAAAAAGGTCAGTGTTCGCTGAAGAAAATTGTCCTCTCCATAACGGACACTCCTTCATAGAGGACACAACTATTTAAGAAGCACATTTTTTATTAACAACATGCACATATTTTATATTTTTTTACCTCAGAAAAACAGACACCTCCGAATGGCGAACAAATTCCACGGTTCTAAGGTGCCTACTATTGAGAGGTTTTACTGTATTGCGACAAATATTTTAATTTTTAATCTTATTCTACTCTATAAATTCAAAATATTGATTATAATCAGTACAATGTCGAAAAAGATTTCAATTATTAGCTTTATGAAAATTGCATACCATATTTTGGAGCCCCTAAAATCAGGCTGTGTGTGTGGGGGGGGGGGGGAGAGGGGGGCAGAATAATGGCCATATATTTTTCCAGGATCAACGTGGTCAAACATGGCTACGTATAATGCTTTAAAAAAATGGCTGCGATTCAGACGTTTGAAGTGTCTAAAATTCAGACGCAAAAAGTGTCTGAAAAAATTCAGACATTTTAAAATGTCTGAAAATTGAACACTCCGTTTCAGACACTTAAGTGTCTGAATTTAAGACATTTCGATTTACAGTGCAATGCTATAATACTTCAGTAGGTAAGCTTGAGTGAATTTTATTTGAACTTGGCACCCACTTAAATATCACTTCTTTTCTTAGCATTTGTTTTTTTACAGAACTTGGCTCCCTTTTTTCACAGTTATGTTTTTTTTAGATAAAAATTTAAACGAAGCCGATAAAATATAAGTCATTTTCAACGATAATGACTTTCGCGAAAAGAAATGTAAATTTGCGTCATGAGCCGATGCGAGTTTGACAGCATTAATACAGAAATGTAACATGTCCACCTTAGAGATCGGCATCGGGCAGTTTCGTGATGTCTTATCCTGGGTTTAATTTTTTCAGCAGACTCGTGCCGGGCCGAGATTGCGGGCTTGTTTTTTTTTCCCTACATAGTCGTGCCGGGACGAAGCTGGTCTTAATCGTTCTCAGGATGTATAGAGCAGGCATTATGTTTTGTAAAATTATTAAGAGCTATAATGAATTTTTGTTAACAATATTTTTGGAACAGCTACATGGTATCTTAAGGTGGTTCTCAAATTCACTGCTCAACAATGCAAAACTTTCAGACACATTTTCTGTCTCATTTTTAACTGTAAAGGCATAAATTGAAAGGTCTGATATTGAAGGGATTCGGAATTGAATGGCGTTTTCCATTTTTGATAAATTATTTACAGAGATATAAGAGATTCCTGTTACATGACTGTATGTTTTTACCCTTTCTCGTGCTATCGCTTCCGGAAATTCGATTCAAAACGCTAATTTTGGCAGTATTTTCTCAAAGATATATTGCTTTTATATTAAAAAAATAATAATAAAAAATTAGCTATTTACATAGTTTCTGAATTCCTTCCAAACTTACGCTTTTCCGAAACGAAATGAATTCAGAAATGTGTCAGAATGTAGCTCCTTTGGATTTTAGAAAAGCCTTGAAATGACAGAGAAATATTTGCAAAAATCTACTTCTTAATATACAGCTTCAAAGTTATCATGTTTTTAACCCATTACTCTAAACTACATTAATTTTTTTAATGAATTCTCGTTTGAATTTTGAAACATCTAAAACTGCAAGTAATCATTAATGTTACTACTGTGTGTTTTTTGTTTCGCGAACACATAGTAATCTAAAATATACTGTAAAAAGGTCCTATATATACGCATGTAGCATTCATTAAAAGAATCTTAACTATATGTCGAGAAAAAACGAAATTTTTTGTAGAAATTGTGTCGGGCCGGCCTGTTTTCACTGATTTTTGTACGGGCTGGGCCGAGCCGAGAACTTTGAAAATGTAAATGGGCCGGGCCGGGTCGAACTTTTAATTTTTACACCGGGACGGGCCAAGGTAGCTTTCGTTCGGGCCGTGCAGACATCTATCCCCAATCCTTTTGTATTATATATTTTATTATTTATTTATTTATTTATTTATTTATTTTTTATTATTCTGAGACATATTTTAAAGACTATTGGCTCACTAAGTGTTATATTTTTGTTTACTTATATCATTGTTTTAATACAATTGTTCTAAAATCAAGGCACAAAGATACTTCCGGTGGCGCCATAACTTAAAAAACATTTTTTGTAAAATAATGCAGTTTTTTTATTTTTTAAGCTATTTTCATAAAAGAACAGAAGCATTTAACTAATTTAATGCATTTGGTTGCCTTTGAACGATTTTATTGAAAATGATATTATACAAAGCGGCATCTTTAATGGAAACAACGGAACGATATAGTAAAGGATAATTTTAATTTAGGCGAAATAACGCTTAATTCAGATTTATTATATAAAGATGCTTTTGTATGGAGAAATGGAATTTAGTTATTTTTATTCATTGCGTGGAAACTTTGAAATATTTTATTGGAAACGGCATCTTCTAGCATCAAAGAAATAGGATACACCATAATATAAATTAGTTTTAATTTGGATGGAATTGTGCAAAATTTCGATTTGCTAAATTGTTAAATGAAAATGTACACTTAAATTTTGTAATCCATTATGCGGTAACTTAAAAGGCTTTGATGGAAGAACTTTCTATAAAGCGATATTTTAATGAGAAAGATACTGAATGATAGAATATTAATAGCAAAAGATTCAATTTTATAAACAGTTTTATAAATTACCCCGCTACGCTGGTTGGCTTCTCCAAAACGAACCTTGAATAAAACGAAATATATCTATGCATTGACCTTGTGTTTTAAAGCTATAAGGAACCGTTTACCTGTAATATCATTCAGCATTGCTGAAAACTATATGAATGCAATTGCGTTATTAAATTTTTTAATGAGTCAGACTAAATTTGAGCAGTTATGGATGAACTTTTTAGTTAATCATTTATAATAGGATTTGGTAAAGAATGATAGGATGATACGCAATAAACTAAAATCATCCTTGAAAAATTAGCTAACTAACAATGTAATTCTCATCAAAATCCGTCCAGTAGAACCTTTTAAAAGGGTAATCTTTTATAATTGTTTCACTTGATTATAGAAATTCCTCTCATAGTTCTTTAACAAAGCAACGTAGAACGATATGCGATATTCTAAAAAAATTCCTAACAAATTATGCAATTAACAGTGCAAGTTCCATTAGCGGAATCTAAGAAAAAAAAAAAAGGCTAATCTTTCATAATCGCATTCATCTTATTATAGAACTATCTCCCACAATTCTATAACTAAGCAACGTAGAACAGTATGTACTAAAACTTTTCTAACACCATAACATTATCTAACCAACATTATCCAAAAACATTATTTAACCAACATTATTCAAAAACATCATCTAACCAACAGTATATGTCCCATCAAAATCCGCAGCTGAATACCGGGACCGGGGTCGATCTATCCCAATGAATTTCAAATATTATGCAGTTTGGTGCCCCCCTGTAAAATCACAATAAAAAATATGCTTAATTGCAAATTGGTTTCATGTTTTATGGCAAAAGGACAATCTAACAGAGATATTATATGGCAATACTAATTGCGGTACAGTTTGAGGTTTGCTGTTTGGCAAAACATAATAAAAATTTCATATACTAGAACATTGGCAATTTCTTTGTTTGGAAGAAGGACAATCTATCATCTACGAGTATGATCCACAAAGTAACGACCGTTAGACTGTAAAAAATTTAAAACCAACCATTTTTTCAAAAGGATTATTTCCCTACGTCCCCCTGATTTAACTACGTACGTACGTAGCTTACTTACCCATAATCACACCCTTACATTTAGGCATTTATCATATCTGTTCAGGAGCTTTACAATGCCCATGTGGTACGCGACTGCCAGTTGAAGCCAGCAAAACAAAGTAAAACAGAGCTGCCATTAAAAGGCATAAGAGCTTGTCCAGCAGACCGCCGCCATGCGGCGATCAGGCGATTTGGCCCGGTTCCAGGCACTCAAACAAGTAAAGCTGGTTATAGCCCTGTAGGTATAACCCTGTTCAGCTGTTAGAAAGGCAGCTGTTCACTCCAATCTTCAACTCATCATCTCTTCCCATCATTGTAACAAATTTAATGTAACAAATATGTGACGCAATTTCAACAAGCAAAGAATGTGAAAAGTGTGGGAAAGTGACGTGCAACCCGTCGAGGGCGCATAACCCTCGACGGTTAATGACTGTGGTAATAGCTTCGATGAGTTGTACGTCGCTTTCCTACACATTTCATGTTCTTCATTTCATGAAATTGAGTCAGAGTACAACATGGCGATTGTAAAAGCGCCTGAACAGATATGACAAGTGCCTGAATGTAAGTTGGGGAGAAGTAAAGTAAGCTTCACTTATGTAGGGAAATAATCTTTTTGAAGAAACGTTAGTTTTTAAAATTTTTACAGCTAAACGGTCGTTACTTTGTGGATCAGCCTAGTATATTATGGCATCACAAGATACAGAATAGCTAACAGTTCATAAATTAATGAAGTTTATAAAAAGTAAAGCATAAAAAGTTAAATTTGTAAAGTTTTTATTGCTTTGGTGCTTAAGAGTTTTTGAAATGTGAGTTTTGCCGGTTTGGCGGCACCTACGTTCCTGAGAATCAATCGTATTGTTTCATTTCTGACCAGCCTGGACACATCCACAGTTTTTCCTTTAGTGCAGTTTTTCTCTTCACGGGTTTGCTTTTATTCTTTTTCAACACTTTCCAACAAAGTTGAAAAATGTTTATGCATTCGGTTTGTCTGTCCGTCTGTCCACGCTCTAACATCCGTAAATAGACGCGGATTTTCATGCAATTGATAAACGTTATTTAGGGTCGCCAAGGTATGTTTGGTATTGTATATGAAGTATGATGGATTAATAGTTCATTTACAGGGCAACTCCAAAGAATTCCGTTACATTATAGTCAATGGGGAAAAATCGTTTGCAGTGTATTTTAATGACATTATGCTATTTCAAATGTATTGCAATTGATATAAATCACTGAATTTCACTACAAGATTATTATTATACAATAGGGAAATACAATATATGCAAAGCTGATCAAAGAATTCGAATAATTTCCCGATTGTAGATGGAAACAGCTAAAATTGGCTTTTCAATGTGTCATGCGTTTCCATATGGTTGCATTACACATAATCATTTAACATATTAAACGGTGCAGTTTTGTATTATTATTCTGAATGAGTTGGAAAGTGTTTCATAATCTATGCTTGACGCATAATTTTTTCTTTCTTGTTTTGTTGGTAAAGGTTTTTGACTTTTACCCGCAGCGCCATCTTCAAGCTGCCTTTTGTGTTCAGGATACGGTGACAACTCTTTTAATTTGACGTAAGATTAAGTTGTTGAAGTCGAAACTATACCTTGCGAAACGGAAGTTGGGTTTATTTCAAACTGAGCGTAAGTCTTTTCTTTACATAGCTTTTCTGCCTTTTCTGAATTATCATTTTTGATTGAAAGCAATTCTCTTCCTCCCCATTTTCAGTGTTCTGTGGTTCAACTGACAAAGTCGGACGGGCGGGAGGGCCTACCGATTGGCTTTAGCACTACTAGCACCGCTCAAAGGTTCAACTGACATACGTGGTTCAACAAGTTTAGATTCTTAAGCTGCTATCAGATTCACCAACTTTTCGAGCCACCAACTTTTCAGACGATTTTAACGCCAACTTTTTCCTGTTCAAAGGGAGAAACAGGTTACAATTATCGTTGCTAAAGTTGGAGGAAAACCAGTACTATTACTATTAGTACCAGCCATTAATATTTATCGCCTATTCGTATCAATCGCTTATCTCTGATTTGCTGGAAGGTTGAAAGTTGGGGGGAAAAGTTGCGGCTAGCGCAGACTTTTTAGAGCTGTGGATAAAAAGTTGGGGATATTGCTGTTTGCTATCACACTAAGTGTTGAGACAATATTTCGCGAAAAGTTGGTAAAAATCGAGAGTTGGCTCAAAAATTGCTTGAAAAGTTGGTGAATCTGATAGCAGCTTAATGGTCTTCCAGTGCCGCTGCTTGCTGAAAAGTCGGCATATGAAAAAGGTATTCTTGAAAGGCTATGGAACCGTTAGTTTAAATATTGCTTTAGCAACGGTTGCAGTTTTCCAAAAGAAGGTGCGTACTCTTGTACACTTTGACACTGCACACTCTTGCGCTATCATCACTAAATATCTTTGAAACATTAGTAATGACATCTACTGATAATAAACAAATCAAATAACTTACACTCTAAGTAAAATAATACTATAAAAAGTGATAAAATATCTTTATTAAGATTGACGATCGTTTCGTCGCACCAACGGCCACATTTTCAAAATCATTTATGATAGAAAATATTTTCAGATAATTTAAAAACAATAAACATAGTAAACAATGTCACGAGACATGATGCATAATGAAAAACATTGCAAACATAAAATAAAAATTAAATTAAATTAGCTATTTGTGAGCGTGGATAATTTTCATATAATTTAACAAAACAATAACCTGGTAAACAATGTCACGAGACAACATGCATAATGAAAAACATTGCAAAACATAAAATAAAAATAAAATTATCTTGGCTATTTGCGAGTGTGGATTAATTTTTACTATTGTTATTAAAATTGCATAGCATCTCTTTCCAAATTTTAGGTAAATCAAGGGACACTGAATCATTGCGAATATTCTTGTTGCGTAAAAATATCTCTATTGATTCTCGGATTATGGATGGTAAATAAAATCGTGATGTATAAATTAATTAGCTATTTTTAAAATCGATCTGTAATGGTTCTTCGCTGCATAATCTGGCCAAAGCTGTGGTTCTTCTGTGGTACTTGATGTCTGCTATATGTTCTTTGATTCTGGTTTTAAGTTTTCTACTTGCCATACCTATATAAAACTGCTTTGTTCCATCTTCTTTTGTGAAGGAGAATTAAATTAAGAGAAATCCTTGTGTTGATAATTGGCCGACATAAACACAACCAACCGAAAGATATGACCAAGAAAGTGAGAAATTTTCATAAATATTTAACTTAAATCTTTTTTTGTAAAAATTTTTGAGGATTTGTAGATTATTTACTTGCTTAAATAAGTTCTTAAATTTGTAATTGCGTTAATTTAGGTTAATGGTTATTAAATTGATGTTTTAAGGGGTTTGTATTTTAGGTCCATATTTTTGAACCTAAATCACTAATCGCCTAAAGGATCAATTTCAGAAAAGATATTTTTTCTGTCATTTACGATGTCATTTTGTTTGGAAAAAAGCAATGAATAAGCATTTGTATTATTATTTTAGCTTCGGAATTGAAAAGGTTAAAAGCAAAATGAACTTAAACTTACACTATGTGCAAACTACTTAAAAGATAATCCAAATACAAAAACATAATACAAAAAAGATAATCCAATTAATATAATCCAATTAATATAATTCAAATACTGCATTTATTTTGCTTCAGTAAATAAATAAATAGAAATGCTTAATTCATCTTTAAAAAGTTAAAGTTAAACTTATACTATGTGCAAACTACTTAAAAAATGAGACAATATTTAAAAAGGATGTTAAATTAATTTAATATCCTTACTACTTTCAACTATAAAAGCACAGGTTTCGTCAGAGAAATACAAGAAATACTACATCTAAAGGAATATTTCTCTGACGAAGGCTATGTTTTTATAGTTGAAAATACTAAGTATATTAAAGTAATTTAATATCTTTTTAAAATATTGTCTCATTTTTTTAAGTAGTTTGCACATAGTATAAGTTTAACTTAAACTTTTTAAAGATGAATTAAGCATTTATATTTATTTATTTACTGAAGCAAAATGAATGCAGTATTTGGATTACATTAATTTTCTATTTTAAGCATATTTTGTCTTTATTTCAGTTAAATGCTCACTTTGTTTTTGTATTTCCTGAGACATATCAAAGGGAAACAATCCACACTTTTTCCATTTTCCTGTTGAGATTTATTTTCAATTTTCGATATAAAAAAAGAAAGAAAAATCTAAAAATTGTTCCATTGATAAATTTCATTCTTTTATTTTACCAAACACAAATTTTTATTTTTTTAACACTAATTATTAACACTAATTTTTAACACTAATTATTTTCAATTTAAAGGCATTTAACTTTATTTCAGTTATTAGTTCACTTGTTTTTGTGTTTCCTGAGACATATCAAAGGGAATCAGTCCGCACTTTTCCAGTTTTCCTGTTGAGATTTATTTTTCAATTTTCTAAAAAAGAAAGGAAGAAAACTCTAAAAATCGTTTCATTGATAAATTTCATTCTTTTAGGGACAACAAAGGGAAAGAATCCGCCCTTTTTCCGTTTTCCTGTTGAGATTTATTTTCAAATTTTGATACAAAAAAAGAAAGAAAAATCTAAAAATTATTTCACGATAAATTTCATTCTTTTATTTTACTAAACACAAATTTTTATTTTATTGATTTTACACTAATTATTTCCTATTTAAAAGCATTTAATTTTATTTCAGTTACTTGTTCACTTTGTTTTTGTGTTTCCTGAGATATATCAAAGGGAATCAATCCGCACTTTTTCAGTTTTCCTGTTGAGATTTAATTTTCAATTTTCGAAAAAAAGGAAGAAAACTCTAAAAATCGTTTCATTGATAAATTTCATTCTTTTATTTTACCAAACCCCAATTTTTATTTTACTGGAATTACACTAATTATTTCCAATTTAAAAGCAAAATAAATGCATTATTTGGATTATATTAATTTTCTATTAAGCGTATTTTATTTTTATTTCTGTTAAATGCTCACTTTGTTTTTGTATTTCCTGACACATATCAAAGGGAAACAATCCGCATTTTTTCCGTTTTCCTGTTGAGATTTATTTTCAATTTTCGATATGAAAAAAGAAAGAAAAATCTAAAAATTGCTTCATTGATAGATTTCATTCTTTTATTTTATCAAACCACACAAAACATATATTTTCGATGATATATCGAATTTTTCTTAAAAACACACTACCTGTGTATTTGAAACTGAAATAAAAAGACAAAAAGTGAGTATTGATTTTAAAAATTCCATTGAAATTCCACCAAAAACTTAACTTCCAGGTAGAAATAACAGTTGATCTCACAAATGTATTGAGAAAACTTTATTTGCTAGCACCAAATCGAATAGAATGCAGGAAATAAGAATTTAATATCGAATTTGTCGGAGATGTAGCTCCGGTTATTTTAGTGGCGTTCGACTATGTGCTACATCTTATTACTGACTCTTCACTTAGAGTTTCTTTTTTTCCCTAGGTACTCCCCTTTTTTCTGTGTTCTATTAGATTTATCAAACAATTTCGTGCGACACGGCAACGAAATCAAAAGCAATTGCTTCATCGCATCGGCAAAAGAACAAAGCGAAGGTTACTTCATTGTTCGTCACAGGTTAAAAGCGTTCCATTTAGGTTCAGAAAGCATAGTAAACTATACGTTTTATATTGAATTAGGCGTTAAACAATTCGAAAAATTATTAAGCATAATTTTAATTTACTTTATTTATTTAATATTTAGATAAAATTTTTAAAATTCTTAGACAAATTGGTGTTTTTTCTCAAATTCAAACTGGATACTTTCTCACACATTTTTAAATTTATTTTTGTTCTCAAATGCATAAAATTAACGGGAAATTTTATTTAAAAACTTTCTAATCGAACTGCTTTTTTTTTCATTTTTCAATAAAGGTATAAGATTCTTTAGAAAATGCTATCAAAACTCATGTTTTGAAACGAATTTTCGAACGCGACAGTGCGGGAAACTGATGTTGTGAGACAATAATCGCTTGTAACTGGCAACGTGATTCATTTATTGGAAAAAGAAAGAACCTGTTCGATTAAAAGTCACTCCAGTAATCATGCCTCAAAGCTTCATCCTCTAGCACTGAAAAATGAGTCAAAAAATTACGATAAAGAAAGTTCTTTCAACTGGATAAATCATATTCATAGTTGGAGTAGCAAAGTTAAGGTTTATTCCAACTGTGCCAACCTTGGTGTACCGTGCCAGTGCTCTACCATTTAAGCTATTCGAACGGTACCTGGCTGACATATTTCACTCTTATAAGAGATAAGACGGTCAATAATAAGAGAAAATCGTGTCAGCCAGGTACCGTCCAGATAGCTTAAAGGTAGAGCATTGGCATGCTATCAAAATATCCAGGTTCTTGTCCTGTCTGGACATTTTTCACTCAGTTGTAATAAACCTCAGCTGTGCTACTCTGAATATAAATAAGTCAGAAAAGTTTCACCTTGCTGAACGAATATTTTTATTTATTTTTTTTTTTTCCGTCTTAAAATGAAATAAAAATCTCTCATCGTCCACAATAAATAAATAAGTAAATTATAATATAAAATTATGAAAATATATGATAAAGTTTTTTCTTTCCCTAGGTATTTCCCTTATTTCTGGGTTCTATTAGATTTATCAAACAATTTCGTGCGACACGGCAACGAAATCAAAAGCAATTGGTTCAACGCATCGGCAAAAGAACAAAGCAAAGGTTACTTTACTTCTCACAGGTTAAAAAGAGTTCCATTTAGGTCCAGAAAGCATATAGTAAATTATATCTTTTATACTGAATTAGGCGTTATATAATTCGAAAAGGTATTAAGTATAACTTTAATTTGCTTAATATACAGGGTGTCCATTATTAAACGACCCTACTTTAAAGTTGTCTACAGACAAAACTATCGGTCATAAAGTTGTGAAATTTTGGGAAAGACATAATAAAGGGATGGGAATTTGTTTAAGCTAAAAAATACATAAATATAAATAGTTCGAAATTTCGCCACCAGAGGGCGATTTTTAATAAAATACACATTTAGCATTAGGATAGCTTAGAAATTTTATTTATAGAATGTTCATAATTATTCGACCCTATTTTAAGCGAAAAAAAAAATAGGAGGCCTTTTTTTAACAAATTACACATTTATCGCACATTTACGATAGTTTAACAAATTTTGTTATAACCAAACATGTTCTGCATGACTTTCATCATTTTCAGATACCCTCTGGAATCGTAAGATAGCATGTTCCACAATTGACCGCAGTATGATATGGAAAATGCTAGGAACATGACGTGAAATGCTGTCTTTAGAATAAGGTTAAGTTAATAAATAAAATTTCTAATCTATCTTAATGCTAAATGTGTAATTTATTAAAAATAGCCCTCTGGTGGCGAAATTTTGAACTATTTTTATTTATGTATATTTTTTTAGCTTAAACAAATTCCCATCCCTTTTTTACGTCTTTCACAAAATTTAACAAATTCATGATCAATAGCTTTGTCTGTAGACAACTTTAAAATAGGGTCGTTTAATTATGGACACCCAGTATTTAAAATTAGATAAAATTCTTGGATAAACTAGAGAATTTTCTGAAATTAAAACTCATTACTTTCTGACACATTTTTTCAATTGATTTTTTGCTCCCAAATGCACAAAATTAGCAGGAGCTTGTATTCAGAAACTTCGTAATCGAACTGTTTTCCCATTTTTCGTTAACAGCAGAATTGTTTTTATAAAATGTTGTCAAAGGTGTATTGTACAGATCAGTATAAAATGTGTACTACAGATTAAAAGAGTTACCATTTAGGATCAGAAAGCATTGTAAATTACGTTTTATTTTGAATTGGGCGTTAACTATTTCGAAAAATTATTAAGTATAATTTTAATTTATTTTATGTATTTAAAACTAGATAAAACCTTTAAAATACTTGGATAAATTGGAAATTTTTCTCAAATACAAACTAGATACTTTCTGGATCATTTTTAAACTAATTTTTGTTCGCAAATGCATAAATTTAGCTGGTGCTTTTATTCAGAAACTTAGTAATCAAACTGTTTTTTTTTTTTTTTTTTTTTTGTAAAGGTAGAAGATATTTTAAAAAGTGCTGTCACAGTTGATGTTTTGAACCGAAATTTTGGACACGACAGTATGGGTTTATACATCATTTTTAATTTGAATAAATGTATATACAGGGGTCGCTCCAGTCAAAATTTAGGGCCTATTTAGAGCACTTTCCCAAAAATCTATTTAATAAAATAGGTCACATAACAAAACTAAATTTCATAAAGAGATACTCTTCATTAATTATTTTTATTTTGTTAGATTTGAAAATGTGTAATTTGCAAACAAAACAAGTTAACCAGAAAGGAAAACCTCAGCAAGTCTTCAAGAAGTTATTGTTAATGAATGTTTAGTTCGAATATGAGTAACTGGATTTCATATTTCGTTACAAAATGTTATTTTTCACAAAAATATAATAAATTTCACAAAAATATCTTTTTTTTTTTACAAAATCGGTCCCAAGAAAAAAACCCTGCATCGATCCCTGATATATAACCATTATAAGACAACATAGGTTTCATCATACACAAAAAGGAAAATAAAAATCAAGTACTGACGTCATACTTGTTATAAAAATTATCCTAAATAAATAGTAACATCATCATCCCAACATGGTTTAAGGCTATAAGTCTGTTTCGGTCTCAATCCATCTCTTTCGTGGCCTGCCTCTGTCTCTTTTCCCCCTTGGTAACAACAATCGCCTTAAATACTAACAGTAACAATAATATTAATTCAGGTAAGAGATAGAAAATTAAGTATATACCTGTAATTATTCGGCAGTGCGTGCGTAGCACGACTGCTATACGGTGCCGTAGACAGCCGGGACCCGGTTCGAGGCTCGTTCTGTTCTAGATTTTATATGTATTCAAGGACTCCGATGTAATTGTGCTTTAATTTGTAGATTTAATATGTATTTATGGATCCCGATAAAAGGAGGGCCAGCCAGCGGGCGAAGCCAGCTAGAAATAATATTCATTAAGGTAGGAAATAGAAAATTAGTGAAAGAATGAAAAATAGTGAAATACTGAAAAATCGGGAAATATTGAAAAATAGTGAAGCAATGAAAAATATTGAAATTTTGAATAACTGTGAAATATTGAAATATTTGTGGAATCAAAGCAGAATTATCAGGAAAATATTTCCTTAGAATTTCATTAAAAAAAAAAGGTACGATTTCAATTTTGAACTAGCTATAACAAAGTAAAAATGCAAAATTGGGTCAATCGCACATAATAAACTAATGAACCAGAAATGATATGTTAAAAATAAGAAATCAACAGATTTAATAAAGCAATCACATTCTGAATAATAATCCAAGGTAGTCGTATGACAACACATTCAAAAAGTATTTATGACGATTTTCACATGTTGCCAGAAACATTATGATTATACAGGATAAGTATAAACCTACTCGCGAACGACTTAATCCGTTGGGGGTCTGCTATTAATAGTAAATGTATGTAGTGCATTGTATATAGTGCAAAATGTAGTGCACCATTAATAGTAAATGTATTTTAATTGAGTAATATTTTGTCTTAACATTTACTTTTGTTACTATTTACATATAATAATATATGGTAGTATTTGGTTATACATTTCTTATTATGACTTCATTTATGTTTTGGCATCTAGTAATAATAATAATAATAAAAGTTGCTTCATTATCTTTGCATAGGTGGCGTTTCTTTTATTTTAAACATATATTTCACTCTTTAAATGTAAAATGTAGGTTACTTTTCTGAATGAATCATGTGTAATAAAGCGCAAAAAAATAATAGAAAGTTGTAATATCGGTAAAATGTTGTTGTAATGCAATATTTTCTAAACGTTTCCGAAAAATGTTCTTTAGCCTATTGTCCAGTACGCAAATAACTACTTTCGTTAGATTTCAGAGAATGGCATATTCGTTAAACTTTAGTAAACCTATTTGTATAGCTGCTGTTAACATTATTAACCTAAAAGTAATTTCATTTCAAAATAATTTACAAAATCTTCTGCAAAGTGTAGAGTATTATTAGATAGAGGCTTTCTGTTAATTCTAAATTAAGAAGATAAATTACTGGAAATTGAGATATGTTAGATCGGTCTGTGTCTATTAAAAATATGTCATCAATGTAACAATATAAATGAATATTACTCTTAATATTAGTATATGTACGGTCATAGTGATATAAATATAATCTGGAAAATAAACGCGAATTATATCCACCTTGTAGAATTCAGACTTTCTGTATTATATAATATACATTATAGAAGGTTGGAATTTCACAAGGGGATTTTTTTTTTTTTTATAAGCTATCATTTATATTAAAATGGAATTTATATATAAATATAAATCTTAAAAATTATATTAATATTACATTTTTTTAATTAAAATTATTTATGGAAACTCGATACAAGTTAAAAATTATATAATTTAATTGTAATTATAATATAAATTGATTAATTATTCATAAAAATATAATAAAGTATGTAAGATATTTATTATGATTTGTACATAAATCGCACATGTTAATTACTGTTATTAATAATAATAAATAAATTCGATGATTAATTTGGAAAAAGACTGAATTGGAGACGCACTAAATTTGCTATTAATGTTAGAAACTTAAAATTTAAGAAGCATAATTATTAAATTAAAAATATGAATTCGATGATAGATGGTGGCTCTAAATTGCTTGACTTTTTTTCTTTTTTTACAATGTATATTTCTGCAACTGTTTAACAGTCTTAAATCTTTAAATTGAAGCGTTCGAGGAAACGGGATACATAAGATTGATTGTTTCATGGATGATTTCATAGAATAACAGGGTAGCAGGCAATTTGCGATCATTTCGTTATAAATAACAATAATAATAATAAATATTTTTCCAATAAATCTATTAACGAATGTTTATAACAAGTAAAAAATAATTTTAAAAAATCAAAAAACCCGACTGCGTAAAAAGCGAACTAATTAATTACAGTCCGCCACATAAATATAAAGACACAGCTGTTTTTGAAATTATATTTTATTAATTCAGTTAAAAGAAATTAAATTTTATATCTCATATTAAGAACACTGAAATGAAACTCTTATAGGGGTTTTAATTTAAATAAAATAATTTCGTTTCGAATAATAAAAAAAATAAAAAAATACGCTGTCTCATAAATATAAAGACAAACTTGAAACTGCTTCACATGCAATTTTTTTTTCGAATGCGGGTGTACAGAATTAATGCGCACGCGCAGAAATACACTTTAACTTACCAAAACGAGCAAAGTTGTTTGACTTGTTTCAATTGCAAAGATGCCATGGAACATTGAAATTTCTAAAGATGAAATTTGTAAAATACGTGAATTTAAAGCTAATGGCTTAACAGTTTGTCAAATATGTAAAAAAACTGGGAGAATCAGAGCTGCACTTTATAAAATTTTATGAAAAACTTACAATTTATGTTCGAGAAAACGATCTGGCAGACCGAGAAAAACTAGTGAAAGACTCGATCGCAAAATCATGCGACTTGTTTCGTCGCAAAAAATGTCACTCCGATAAGTTTCTCAACGAGTTTATGGTATGGTCCCAAACTTAAAAGAAAGAAAAAACAATGTATGCCGACATACGTGCAGATTTTCTTTACTGAAAAAAGAACACAAAGAACGGAGGTTAATCGGGGTTAAAGATCACATGCACTGGAAGGACGAATGGATGCAAAACATTTTTTCAGATGAAAAGAGATATAACTTGGATGGCCCAGATGGTTGGAATTCCTACTCGCACGATTTAAGACGTTAATCTCGAACCTTCTTCAGTAGGCAGAAAGGGGGAGGTTCTGTTATGGTGTGGGGTGCCTTCTCTTTTAATGGAACTATGGATATTGCTTTTCTGGAAGGTAAACAGACATCTAAAGAGTATATCGAACTGCTTGGTAGTCAGTTGTTGCCAATTGCTGAAACTCTTGGTGGTCGGAATTATTTTTACCATCAGGATAATGCATCGACTCACACATCAAGACTCACCAAAAGATGGTTTGCCGATAGCAATGTTCATGTCACAATGTGGCCCGCACGTAACCCTGATTTAAATCTAGTTAACAATCTTTGTGGCACTCTCGTTCGCAGTGTATATGCATCTGGAAAACAATTTTCAAACGTCCTTGAGTTGAAAAAAGAAATCGAACGAAGTTGGTTTGATATAAAGACAAAATAGTTATACAACGTAATAAAAAGCATGCCAGCTAAAATATCTTCTGTCATTAATAGGAATGGATTATTTATTGGACGGTAATTCAAAAGTATGTAAAATATCTTTATATTTATGAGACAGCAAATTTATTTACATTTATCAATTTTCGAGTTGAAATTATTTAATTCTAATTTAATTTACTGTAAAATGTTTTCTTGGCAAATACTTTTCGTTATATGCATAAATATAATTTTAAATACTGAATTATTAAAATATTATTTCGAAAATATCAGTGTCTTTATATTAATGAGACGCACTGTATTTCTCATCAATGTGAAACTATATTTTATATTACTTACCTATTTTTTTTTATTATTTACTTGTATTGATGACTTTTAAGTTGTGTTTAATTGTTAGTTCCTATCTATAAACACTGTTTTGATGAGGCCTATTAGATGTCTATGATGGTTAGAGTTGCAGTAAAGCTATACATCCTACCTACACAACTTCCAGGTTGTATAATATTTAAGCGGTACTTCTGACTGCAAAATAGTCAATGAAACATCGTCTTCATTTTGAAAGACCTATCCAATGATATGCCACTGAATATGGTGCATATTTTTTTTCTTCTCTACCGTCATTTTGTATTTTACGGCCGCCATTTTGAGATTATAAAAACAAAACCTAGCCTATAACCATCGGACGATTAAGACGAATCGATAGAGACCTCATTCATTACAATTCATCTAGCCGTTGGGATGTTTCGAGGGTATAAAGGAATCCACATACCTAGATACGCGTGAAACACATAACCCTTCTTGGCAGTCGGGTAAAAAAGCTTGGCTTATAACCTTCTTCTCAAATTAACATATACATTTTTCAATGAAAAAAGGGCACAGTTTATCATAAGTTATGCATTAATATTAATTATTATCGACTGTTTTATATCAACAAGTTTGTATTCACAACTCAACAAAAACGCTAAACCCTTTGATTCTAATATAAAACATATGGGAAACACTGACTCCTTTCTATTAATCGGAATCAAAATATAAGCTGCCATCTTCATTTATATATTCTCATTATCCTGGTGTGCAATTTCTACAATTTTCTGCACCTCAAATGCCTCGAAATTAGCTAAGTAGAAGCTCTGGATGATATGAGGTATATATTGAAGCTTTTTTCTTACATTGTCAGTTTGAAGCAGTTTTCTTAAATTTCCCCCTTTTTTACCTATCAAGCTGCATAGGTTCCCTATATTTACTGATCAATTTGTTTACAACTCTATTGGACTGAAGACAGTTTTCTCCCTCCTTTTCCATCATTAACTTTCTGAAGAATGTGCAATTTTGTAAGCAAAGAGAACACATGCTGCAATAAGAATAAATACAAATTATCAACAACATTTTTGAAATCAAAAAAGGCATATAAGTCAGAATGGAAATTTAAATAATTTTCTATAGTCAAAAGGCAAATTATAACATATTTATGGTTAACCAGTGGTGAGCTGTTACTTCACTATTTAAATATCTGTGTAGGTTGCCTAAACTAATAAAAAGCATGCTAAAATATGAAAATTACTGCATTGGAGTAGTAAATGTCTCATGCCACACTAAAAATGCATCAAACAAGGTTGTAAGCCACAATATTGATTACTTCTCAATATATCCTATCCTCTTCAGATGAATAACTAGAACTTAGAACTACCATCCGTTGGTGAATAATCTTTATCTTTTATACTATCTTATGAATCAAAATCATTTTCTCTTTCACTACTATTTGTCTCATTTTCAAACATTTTTCGTTTACAGGACATCAGTCGCGTGTTCGCCATTGTCGATTTTGTGTGGCTTGTGCGATTGTTGAATGAAAATAAGCTAAATATTTCATTTTTTGGAACAACAACTTTGAGGTATTATGGCTCAAACTCTAGTTGATTTCTAGTAAATATTATTTGAGTGTCTTGAGAATTTGAGACCTTCTGGGGTCTCATGAAGGTTTTCATGAAGAAAGATATCTAGATTTTTATCAAAATGTGGCTTATGTAACTTGTTGTACCTTGTTATGAACGTTCTCATGAAGATATCTAGATTTTTATCAAAATGTGGCTTATGTACCTTGTTCCCCCGAACGTTTCAATTATAACATTTTCCCAATATTTTATAACTATAGTAATTAAACATAGTGTGTGTTCTTTTAGTCTTTTAACTGTAACTGTAGTATAACTGTTGGATTCATCTACAAGTACTAAAAACTACTAACTAAATTTTGTAGCTACACAATCCATGAAGGATCTGGGCCGACTGTGCCCATCCCTGTTTTCTTGACCCTCGCCCCCGAGATGCTATACAGCATATGTACCGGGAAGGTGGTCAGTCTAACGCGGGACCCTCTGTGTTTAGTTCCCAAGCAAGCTTGGTACTCATTTTATCGATCCCGAAGCGACGAAGGACTGAGTGAACCTTGCCCAGTAGGGAATCGAACTCTCGACCTGCAGCGCGGCAGTCAGATGCTCTGCTACTGAGCTTCTCATATATAAGTGCTTGTCTGAAAGGCTGTGAGTACAATTACTATTATTATTGTTTTTCTTTTCAATTTTCCGTAGGTTTGTATATAATTTTTTTTAATGTTTTTTCACTCCTGCGACTTCATTTTTTACTAACATTCTAATGCATTATAAAGGCAGTTATGGACTAACTCGGATGTTCAGCCGTTAGTGAAATAATGCATTTTCTACAAAACTTGGATATCCTTGAACATTAATCTGTGTGTTTTTTTAATTTATTTACTTTTATTATTATTTTTTTTTCATTTTCCATCATGGTATGATTTTATATTACATTTCTGTTCGTCGGTTTAACACGTTCACGCCGGCGTGCATCACCGGTGGGTCACGCTTGACTGTTCCATCAGGCGGTGTACATCACCGGTGAGTCACACTCGACTGTTCCATAGAAGGCATGTACTACAGGTGGGTCACACTCGTCTATGCTACAGACGGCGTGCACTACATGTGGGTCACATTTGAATATTCGAAAATTCAGTAGTAAAAACAATTCATTATTATAAACTTAATGCATTCACGACGGGAAACGAGAATTCTTGTTTTCATTCAAAAAATATCATTGACTAAGGGCGTGGCTTCTGCCTTACAGAAATGCATTTATATCATACTGTCCACATTTCTTTAGATTGTAAGAAATTTTTTATTCACTTCGTACCCATATAGTCAATAAAATCATGTCTCTAAGTAATTTGTTTAGTGCATACGAATTTTCAGACATTCAAAATCAACTCTGCTTGTTATATTCGAGTTCAATTTAATTAACATGAGAGGGGCGGGTCATTACATACAGTGTCTGAATAAGCGACAGTATCGCGAATGCAGATGAAGCGAAATATGAATTCAAACGACATTGCGAAAAAAATTAATATCGACACCGATGTGAACGTGTTAAACCCTTCAAGGGCGGTGGCTCATTTTTGGACCACCTAATTTTAATCCCTGAATAGAACATTGATACCAGAATTTTGGTTTGAAAATTTTTGTTTTATCAAGCACGTGAAGAAATCCTTTTTAGGATTGGAAAGAGAAGAAATGCACTTTGTGACTGTGGCACAGTGGGTAATGTACTGCATTATTTGTATGGACGCTGTCCTTTTGTCCCACATTTCTTCAACTTTGACAACTCGTTAGGCATCAGGCAAAATCTCAGGAGAGTAATATTTGACAAAGACAATTATAAGAAACTTTGCAATATATACAATTCTTTAAACGAATTATATTCGTTTATTAGGTATAAATTCTGAGGCTGTAATTAGCTAGAATTGCGTTAGAAATTGAGAACATTGTCTTTTGATTCAATGTAGCATGTGCAATTGAACACTGAGCAATTCAATTGAACACTGAGCTTGATTTTCAATAACTTTGATACAAATATATATCTTGTTGAGGAACATTTTGGAAAAGTCAACATATTTAATGTCTGAGAAGCACCAGCATTTCAAGTGACTTTAATTTACAATGTGTCTCTCTCTCTGTTCTGTGGTGCTTTGGGCATTTCATATACTTAATCCCATTGTGATATGGACCTTGAACATTGATGCTTGCCTTACAGTATGTTGTCATTTCAGTGTACTTCAGTGTTCTTTTTATGAAGTTCTTCATAAGTTGTAGGTTACCTATAAACATTTCAGGCCGTGTTGGCAATCCTGTTTTAATGTTATTTGGTCTATATTTTAGTTGATGATCGTAACCTGTAAACCATCTGTAACCATTCCTGTAAACCATCATTTTTGTTATTTTGTTGCATGGCTACCATAAACATGCGTATTTTGTATTTTGTATTTTGTATTTTTTTTTTTTTGTAACATAGCGAGTTTTATTTATTAGCATATTTGAATATGCCATTGCTTCACTTTAGTAAGTTCTAATGTTGCCGTTGTTCGGGTCCGTTCGGGCTGTGGTAGAGCTGGATAGTGGTGCGTTCTTTTTTCCCGCCAGGACATTAATTCCATTAACCTCGCGGTTGGCGTCCTGGTTGGGTGTCCCAAGCACGTGAAGAAAAGCTTTTATTTATTTTCAAATAAATGTGTTTGTAAATTCCAGTGTCATTCATTCATTTCTGTATTTTACTAGTAGAAATGCTTTTCCCCTGAAAGGGTTAAAAAGTTTTAGGAACTAAGAAATAAAAATGTCATTTTAATTTACTTTGTCTACTTAGGATGAAATAAAGCAATATTGCTTTAACATTATCAGATTTCTATTTATTTATTTATTTATTTATTTTAATGAAAGAAGCCACAACATTGTCAAAAGAATAAAAATACAATTGTTTTATTTCTAACAGGGTAAAAAAAAAGAGACGCGTTTAGATACAGAAAGCACATTTAATCATGTGTTTTCTTTTATTAAATTAGAGAACTCTGCTTTAGTAATTCACGAAACTAATAAAGAAAAGTACAACTTTTTTTATTTAAAGTGGGAGAAACTAACATGGCGTAAAAATTCTTGGATACATTTAAAAGTAATGAAAGAAATCAACAGCAGGAATGAATGTACAAGGAGCACCATTGTTTACGGGATGGCAGGAGATCACGCTGAGTAACCGGGAAATGACCATATTTAACAAGTTGAGTGCCACGGTGACTGACACTGAAGCTGAAAAATTTACAATGTTTTAAATAATTTTTAGGAAAGTATAATCCTGTAATAAATAAAAGGTGAGTAAATATTAGATAAATTTTCAGTAATTACTTAAAACAATATATATCTATATATATAAAACAAGAGATGTCTGCCTGCCTGCCTGACCGAGGCAAGCGCCGAAATTATAGCACCTAGGCCTCTGAAATTTTCGTCATGTGTTAATTTTGTCCTCGGAAAGTGTACTTCACAGCCGAATTTAAAAATTTCAATTTAGATTTTTTGTTTTAAATTAAAACTTTATGCGTTAGAGGCTATTTACAACTTTCCGCCAGTCCGCGGCAATGAAGCAGCCAGCCAATGAGAGCAGGCGTTAAATATTGGATCTATCGTAGCGGCAGCGGCAAAGGGCAAACTTCATTCTCGCAACTCCCAATGTTTATGTGTCGTAAGCTGCATGTAAATATACTTTTGCGTTTGTCTTCCTATAAGATTTAATATTATTTACATTAATTGTGATATTTCGAAGCGTTTTTTACTTATTTTGCAAGGTATACAATTCACGTAAGTTAGTTTAAATTGTATTTATTCTTTGTGTTAATGGCGTAGTCGCGAAAGAATGAAATGTGTTTCTTGAACTTTACTTTCTCTGAAGTAAATAGTTTCTGTTCTTGGGCAATTAAAAGTGAAGTTAATGTTCGATTCTTATGAAACTCATAATATATCACCATATAATTTCATCATATAAGTATTTCACGCCCTCAGGATTTTAAATTCAGTTCTTTTCCTTTTGTTATGTTACACTTTATTGAATGTTTTCATAGTGCCAGGCATATCAGTTTAAAGTTTAGGCGTAATTCAATGAACGAAATTTTTGAGTACTGTTATTTATTGTAGTTATCTTTCTTCCTGTTAATATTGACTATATTTTTAGACACCCAAGAACGGTGAAATCATAACATGAATTGTACAACTGAATGCAAAATCCTGTGAATGTAGTATGAGATGTATGTTTTAATTAAGATTTGTTATTGAAATTAGTTTATTTTATATACAAAACACCATATGTTATGAGTTTGGTAAGTAATCCTACCAAAAACCTATATCTTGCACTTTATTGAATGTTTTCATAGTGCCAAGCATATGAGTTCAAAGTTTAGGCCCAATTCAATGAAGCGAAAATACCAGATTTGCATGCCCGTTCTTGGGCGATTCTTATGAAACTCAATTTGTCACAAAATGGTGATTTTATTGACTTCATTTTTGCAAATTAAAATGGTTTCATGGCAATATACATCTTTTCCGAAGAACGGACATGCAGTCTGGTATAAGATGTATATTAGAGTCCTGCGCGGTTCGGGTACAACCAGACCCGAACCCACAAATTCCATTTTAAGTCAACCCGCAACCCGACCCAAACCCCCAAAAATAATTTTCGGAAACCCGATCCCAACCCGCAAAAATAATTTCCATCAACCCGTCCTGAACCCGCAATGCAAAAAAAGTAAATTATGTTTTAATGCCACTATGAAAAATAATCTACAATTGTATCTCTAATACAATTTTTATATTTTACATAGAAGAATGAACAAATCTATATTCTTTAACATTCAAATATAGTAAAACCTCTGAGCATGTTGTGATCATTGTATAGAGTCAAACATCAAATCGAGTTATCCTGAATTTTGTTTTTTCGGCTCGGAATGAGTCTAATTTTCTTTTTGCAGGTCGGGTTCGCATTACAAGAATTCTTTCGGGCCACCTATATGTTTTTTACTGGATTCGTTATAATCATTATCGTATCAGTAATTGAGAAAGTATGTTTATATTAATTTCCAGAAACGAATTCTAAGACTATACAAAACTGACAGGCACGCATTTTGTTTTTGTGAAACTTTGATCTGCAGTTTTTATAGAATTTTAATGTGAAAAAATAGTTTGGACATTCTTTTAAAAAATCGAGTCAACCCGAATCCAAACTGTAAACGTCAAAAAGCCAACTCGAACCCGAAACAATGAAAGCCAACCCGAACCGCAACAAAAGAAGTTGAAGTCAACCCGAACCAGATTCGCAACGGGAAAATATAGACCCGACCCGAATTGCAGGTCGGGTTCGGGTAAAAGTGGGTAACCCGATCCAATGCAGGACTCTAATGCTATGCTATGTTGTCAAGTTGTCATCGAATGCCCAAGAATGGGGAAATAAAACCCAACAACTTTTGACTTCAGGGAAAATGAATGAGGTTATTTGGGTTTTCCTTTTGTTAATATTTTTTCGCCACATAGACTTACCCATATATTATGAGTTTCGTAAGAAATCCCAATGAAAACATATTTATTTGCTTTACTGAATGTTTTCCTTTCTTATCAAAATTATGAGATGTAACATGCGAGAAATTGTAGAACTGGATGGAAAATTCTGTCAGTGAGGTCTACGGTTTGTTTTCTTTCAGATTTGTTATTGAACTCATTTTATTTCATTTAAGAATATTTTTAGTCACTAAAGAATATAGCATGTGTTAAGATGAGAAAAGATTAACAAAAGGTGAATGAATGAAATTGAATGAAAAATTCTCAGTGCGCTAAATACTTATACAATGAACATTTTGTGATATATTACGAGTTTCATAAGAATCGCTCATGAATGGACTCTTAATCGCCCAAGAACGGAAATTATTTACTTCATAGAAAGTAAAGTTCAAGAAACACATTCCATTCTTGGGCGACTATTAGGGTGGAACTAAAAAACGAAGTTTCGAATTTTATATTCTAATAGTGATTATTTTTTTCCTTTTTAACTCCATAAAAAGAAAATATTTTTCTTTTAATTTTAAAATGATATTTTCCGATTCCTCAAAGTGCCTGATTTTCCATAAAAAACGAAAAAAAGCCAATAATTGCATGAAAAGTTTTTTAAGCTTATTGTTAAATTTATATTTTGCAAAATTAAATTAATTAAGTGTTAATGTCCTGTAATAAAGAGAATAATTTATTTTGAGTGCCTTAGAAAAGTTAGACCCACTTTATTTGACTTTTGTAGAAGCCAGCGTCGTGGGCGTCGGCTTTCATTGTCTCTGATTTATTTGGCTGCGACACATAACAAGTTAGTCCGATTTAACGGGTGTTAACAGTTTCTCTAATTATTTTTCGATAAACATTCGGTGTCAAAAGTGACAAAGTCTGTTAGCGTACCTAAATCTAGATAATTTTTGAAGTGTCCTGTATTTCGTGAACCAAAACAATTAACATTAGACTGTCATCTTTGACGAACATATGAAGAAGTTATGAAACATTATTTTTGGTTTCGATTTAACTTAAAATCTAACAGCTGGAATCCAGTACACACTATTTCTAAAATATCTAAATCTGTTGATGATACAATTAAAAGTGTATTGCTGAGACCTTCAATTCCAACGGTTTCTGGTACACAAATCACAAAAAATTATTAGAGACTAGTGCGAGAAATGTCAAAATTTGAAGCAAAATATTAAGATTAGAAAGAATAATCCCACATCCAATATAAAATTGCAAAATGTTAGGTAATCCTGTAAAAAACATTTCTTTGTGTAAAAGCACTAAATATTATCGTGTATCAGAACAAGAACGTCACTTTCTCAAAGACCAAAGAGAGATGGGGTGATGACAATAGGATCAATAGATATAAAAACTACAAAAAATGTGTAGCAAGACTGGAAATGGAAATATCAAGGAAAAAAGTTATTTTAAAACAAAAAAATGATGTTTTTATTGAATGATCGTCAAGTGTAAAAAACAGTTCGGATGGAAATAGTTCAATCGGTTGTTTTTCTAAACCTAAATTTGATAATCAACACGGTGAAAGAACCGGAGTATTAGACAGAACTGCAAATATTATTGCAAATGGCACCTTAGAAGGTATGGGTATTTCTGATGATAATAAGAAAAGGTAACTGAAAGAAGGACTTGAAGACGACAAAGAGAAAAGAAAAGAAAGAATTTGAAAGAACAGGAAAGACGAAATGAGTTAATTTTAGAAGGTTAGTATTTTTATGGCAGAAAGGATAACGCTATAACTGAAGCACAGGGAAAAAAGTATAAAGAATCATTAAAGACGAACATCTGGTCTCAGTTCAAAAACCAGGATAAGAATATATTGGTCATATTTCATTGACATCATCTTCTTATATTAATATAGCCACTGCATTTTTGGTGTATTTTCAAAATAACAACACAGACATTTAGAGTTTGAGAGTTATTAGGTGAAACAGAAACGCCTTTAATGCAGGATGCAAATCTGGAGTTGTTAAAACATCGGAAGCAATACCCTAAAAACTTTATAATGGATAATTTGAATATTACATGCAAATGAACTTTTTTCTTAGATACTTATTTCAACATCTTGCTGAAAAACTACGGGTACAAAAGGATTTTCTGGACCAGTAGGAAGGCGACTTGAAAAAATGCGAACATATTGAAATTATAGACTATAAAAACATTGATCCTATCTTGACGGTCTGATCGGATGAAGAACTTAAAAATAGTACAAACAGGGGATACACCTGAATTTTAGATTTTCCTTGTCATACTCAAACAGTGGAAATGTGTGTCAAAATTGTCCCGCGAGCTGCGTCAACCGTCTTTAAATATTAAGCAAAAGACGGCTTAATCAGGGGAAAGTTGAAATCCCACAATTTAATGACAAAGTTTGCCTAAAAAGACAGTAGGTTGAATATCCAATTTAATTAATTCATAACAAAGGGAGGTAAGGAGGGTGGAAGTCGATATTTAACCACCTCCTCGTGGTGACTTCTGGATAGTATTTGCTAAACAAAAATAGATATGAGCTAACAGCTACGTTGTTTACTTTCAATTACTTTATACTGAAATTTCAAAACTTTGACCTCCTTGAGGAACCGGAAAACAACTTCATTTAAAAAAACATTTTCAGCCAAAAGTTTAGACATCCAAAAAGGAAAAAAGTTTTCACTATTACACATTAAAATAAAAAAGTTTTTTTTTTACCCTATACTTAAGTTCCACCCTAGCGACTATGCATATATAAATCGCCATTAACACGAAGAACGAATACGACTGTTACTAACTTATGTGATTTGTATATTTTGCATAAAAAGTAAAAAAAACATTATGAAATATCACAATTAATGCAAATAACATTGAATCTTATAGAAAGAAATGTGCAAAAGTGTATTTTTCTTTAAAATAAAGCTGATGAGACATAAATAGTGCAATTTATCTTTACCCCTAAGCTATGAAGTGCGGTCGCTGGATCCCATATTTTTTACCGCCTGCTCTCATTGGCTGGCTGCTTCATTGCCGTCACAATGCCATATGCACATTTTAATAATAATAAAAAAAATCTACATTGAAATTTTAAAATCCAGCTGCGAAGTGCACTTTTCAGTGACAGCATCTACACATGACAAAAATTTCTGTATACGGTGAAGCATGCAGCAGTGAGCCCTGTCCGAGGTTCTTATAGGTGATATTGGGGTCTTAATTGAGTGATGGTTACCATTATTTCCGAATAGAAATTTCAGCAAATTTCTTAAATTCTTATTTGTGTCACCACCCCATCGAGTAATATATCTATGGATAGGTTGAAAATTTGAGTTTCATTCGTATATAGGTTTGTTTATGAGAGAGTGTGCATCCTGGTGGTGGAAAGTGAAACTAAAAGATATTGCAAAGTGTGCATAGCATGCCTGCTATACCCGGCTGCAGGCGGTGGTGACCTGTGTCGGATATTCGTATAAAACATTGTGCCCCGTGGCGGTGGAAAGTACTTCGAAGCATATGCACGGCTAGGTTAGTTAGGTTATGGTTGGGTTAAGTTACCGTTACGTAGGCCTAGGTCTTAAATTGATTTACAGCTTACATCGGAAAATCCGATTTAACCATTGGTCTTAAATCGATTTAAACTAACATCGAAAGTCGCGATTTAGCTAATGTCTTGAATTACGATTTAGCCATTGTCCTTTTAGCCTTACATCGCAATTTAAAACAAACATCAAAAATCCGATTTAACCATCAGTCTTATATCGATTTAAAGATAACATCAGAAATATTTATTTATCCATTGGCTTTAAATCGATTTAAATCAAAATACCGATTCAGAGCCAACATTGGAAAACTGATTTATTTACATTGATGCAGCTTCTGCATGCATGGCGAGCTGGTGTTAAATCGATTTAGCAGGATCCGATTTAAGAAAACATTGCAAACTTCAGTGCTTTCCGATTTAAGAAAAACATGGCAAGCTGGTGTTAAATCGATTTAACAGGATGTGATTTAAGCAAATCTTAATGAAATTGATTCACTATTATGTCTGAAAAAATAAAAAAAAAGTCATGGTTAAAGTCCAAATTCATCTATTTTTTGCTTATATTTTTTTGCATTCTTTTGATCAAAAATTAATTTTCATATATTGAAATATTTTAGTTTTAAATTATTATTATTTTGTCACTAATTAAAAATACTTAAATGATGAGTTGAATAATACTTTAATAATCCTTCTCCATCCACTATATCAATGTCAGCATTTATATTAAACGAATTTTATTATGATCTAAAAGTGAAAAAGGAAAAAAATTGCACCTTATTTCTCATATATTTCCCCACCCCCCATTTTTTTTTGTTTAGCTCACAGGCTATCAAAGCCTGAGATCTAATGTGTCCGCAGGTTCTGTATGTACATATGTAACTTTTGATAGAAATATCCGATTTGCTTCAAAATTTTTTTCTAGGTTCATTCTGATAAGGTGCTTCCCTGATTAGCTTTTGAGGTCCATTGGTTTAGTATAAAAAGGGGGGGAACGGGGCTAATCCCCCCCTTAATTTATATGAATGGTTTTTTCAAGCAGAATTATCCGATTTGCTTCACATTTTGTTTCTAGCTTCATTCTGATAAGGCGGTGTCTGATTAGTTTTGGGTGTTCATTGGTTAAGTATATAGGGGGGAACGAGGGGTTAATTCCCTTAATTTAGATCAATGGCTTTATCATGCAGAATTACCCAATTTGCTTCAAATTTTGTATATACCGGTTTATTTTGATAAGGCGCTTCCATGATTAGATTTGGAGGTTCATAGGTTAAGTTTAAAGGTTCTAATACTCCCCCATTAATTTAGATAAATGCGTTTTTCGTGCAAAATTATGTGATTTGCTTCAATTTTTTTTTTCTAGATTCATTCTGATAAGATGCTTCCCTGATTAGTTTTTGGGGTTCATTGGTTGGGTATAAAGTGAGGGAGACAGGGGTTATTCTCTCCCCCCCACCTCCCCATTCATTTAGATAAATGGATTTTACATGCAGAATTATTCGATTTTCTTCAAATTTTTTTCTAGGTTCGCTCTGATAAGGCACTTTCCTGATTGGTTTTGGGGGCTCATTGGTTAAGTATAAAGGGAGGAACGAGGGAAGGTGGGTTAACCCCTTAATTTAGATCAATGGGTTTATCATGCAAAATTACCAGATTTGCTTCAAATTTTGTATACCTGTTTTTTTTTCATAAGCCGCTTCCCTGATTAGATTTGGAGGTTCATTGGTTAAGTATAAAGGGTGGGGGAAGAGGCTAACCCTCCCCCATTAATTTAAATAAATGCGTTTTTGATGCAGAATTATCTGATTTGCTTCAAATCTTTTTTCTTGGTTCATTCTGATAAGGCGCTTTCCTGATTACTTTTTGGGTTTCATTGGTTAAGCATAAAGAGAGGGGGGGAGGCTTACCTACCAAATTAATTTAGATAAATGGATTTTACATGCAGAATTTTTCGATTTTCTTCTAATTTATTTCTTGGTTCATTCTGATAAAGCACTTCCCTGATTAGTTTTGGGGGCTCATTGGTTAAGTATAAAGGGAGGAACAAGGGGAGGGGTGTTAACCCCCTTAATTTTGATCAATGGGTTTATCATGCAAAATTACCCTATTTGCTTCAAATTTTGTTTACCGGTTTTTTTTCATAAGCCGCTTCCCTGATTAGATTTCGAGGTTCATTGGTTAAGTATAAAGGGTGGGGGGAAGGGGCTAACCCTCCCCCATTAATTTAAATAAATGTGTTTGTGATGCAGAATTATCCGCTTTGCTTCAAATCTTTTTTCTAGGTTCACTCTGATAAAGTGCTCCCCTGATTACTTTTTGGGTTTCATTGGTTAAGTATAAAGGGAGGGGGGGGGGGGCTAATCCACCAAATTAATTTATATAAATGGATTTTACATGCAGAATTATTCGATTTTCTTCAAATTTTTTTCTAAGTTCATTCTGATAAAGCGCTTCCTTGATTGGTTTTGGAGGTTTATTGTTTATGTGGGGGGGGGGGGGGTTACCCCTCTTAATTTAGATCAATGGGTTTATCATGCAGAATTACCCGATTTGCTTTAAATTTTGTATACTGGTTTATTCTGTTAAGGTGTTTCACTGGTTAGATTTGGAGGTTGATTGGTTAAGTATAAAGGGGGGGAACAAAGAAGCTAATACCCCTTAATTTAGCTAAGTGGGTTTTTCATGCAGACTTATCCGATTTGCTTAAATTTGGTATATAGGTTTATTCTGATAAGGCGCTTCCCTGATTAGATTTTGAGGTTCACTAGTTAAGTATAAAGGGGGGGGGGGGTTATCCCCCTTAATTTATTTTTCAAGGGCATTATATTTTGAAATAAGTGTATATTGTACAATAAGCGTGAATAGCCTGTGAGGTCAATGACATTATTTTAACTGGGCACTTTTCTTTTTCTTTACTACTTTTCTCATCATGGTAAATAAACAGTTTAATTCATCATTGAATATGCTTCTGTTTTTAACTCTAGACCTTTTTCATTCTGTGACAGTAAAAAAAAAGTGTGTATGTTGTTAGAGTGGTACTATTTGGGTGGGCTACAGGGAAGTCCCCCCCCCCCTTTCCTTTAAAGAATTTAGATTGTAGTAACCATAACAAGTCAGACAAAAAAAAAAAAAAAAAAAAAAAAAAAACAGAAAAAATGCGTCAAGCATAGATTATAAAACTCCAACACATTCAGAATAATGTAAACAAACTGCACCGTTTGAAAAATTAAAATATTGTGTCTTATTCAAACACATAACACATTTCAAAACCCAATTTCAGCTGTTTCCATCTACAATCGGAAAATTATCTGAATTTTTTTCAGCAGCCCTGTATATGATATAGAGATTTTATCTATTAACTAGATGCATGCCAAAATTTAGTTCACTTAAGAAATACATATACTTCAGTTCAAAATTCCCCTTCAGCAAGCTCCTTTAATAAGGAGAATGGTACGTGAATACTTTTGTGCAGTCCCTGTGTATGAGGTATAGAATTTATATATGAGTAACATGAAAAAAATTAGTTAAATTTAAAAGGGCATACCGAATTTTAAAACGTACACTCCAGCAATTATTACTCAAAGACAGTACTGTAACCTATTTATTTTGTGTGTCCCTGCAAATGAATAAAAAATGCTATGAATGCATTGTTCTAACGTGATCGTAGTGAAATTCAGTGATTTATATAAGTTTCAATACATTTGAAATAGCGCAATGTCATTAAAATACTCTGCAAACAATTTCCCCTCCCCCCCCCATATACCATATTGTAATGGAATATTTTTGACTGCCTCTGTAAATGAACTATTAATCCTACATGCTTCATATACAACACAAAACAAGCTTTGGTGATCCTAAATAACCGTTATCAATTGCATAAAAATCCGAGTATATTTACCAGAGTTGGAGCGTGCACAGACGGACAGACAAACTGAATGCATAAACACTTTCAACTTTGTTGGGAAGTGTTCAAGAAAGAAAGAAATTATAAAATGTATTAAAATAGTTCACTAACTTTTTAAAATGAAAAAAAAAATGTGTGTTTTGAGTCCTTCAAACTTTCTTGTGTGTAAAATATGTACCTCTTTTCAAAAATATTTCTTTCTTTTTTAAATGACCTCCCGAGGTGTCAATTTTCTGACACCGCGCCGCTGCGAATTAGTTACAGCAATATTCGACCTCATTTGAAGACTTGACCGAAGGTGAAACTCCTCACGGCTCCTCAATTGGTGGAGTCTATTTCTGATCCGAAGGTATTAGGGGCCATTCCCCCAAGGGGATGTGGAAATGGATTTTTTCATGTGATATATCGTTTTAAAGCTTTTGATCCGTACATTACTAAGCACTCGCTCCTCTCCTCTTAACTCATTTTTTCATCAGTACAGGGTGTTTTAAAGTTTTAATTTGTTCATGACTGTCGCATACAATTTTCCAAAAATTTACATAGCAAATCTCAACAATTAACAGCTTCTCCCCCCTTTTCCACACAGTGAGTGGGTACGTATTTCTGTCAAAATCGAGTTAAAGGTATGAAATCATATAAATTTAAGGATAATTTTTAAATATCACCACGGACCCGGGCAACGCCGGGCGAGTCAGCTAGTATATATATATATTAGTTTTATATCATATTTTAGACCGTCAGTCATCGGTGAATGATGCGTTGTAAACAGAAAGTTCAGTGTCAGTCACTGGTGACTGACATGGCGCTTAACGTTTTAAAGCAATGCGAAAAACTCTGTAGTTTTAAAACCAATGAATGAAATACAACTTTTTTTCCTACACTTTTTTACACATTCTTATGGTTTGAAAAAAAAAAATCCAAATGTATATATTTAGCAATATTAATTAATTAAATCATAACGACAAAAATAGCTTTTTAAAAATATGAGTACCAAAATATGCATTTTGCGCGCAAGATTTTAAAAACTATGTTACATATGCATGTTTAATACTTCATGTTAATACTTCATGTATTGTTACTTATATTACTACCTTATTTTACACTGAACCTAAATTTGAAAGTAAATTAAAATTCATCGGCATAATTAATGGTATTTATAACCATATTAACTAAATTTACCAAAAAAATTATATTTAATTTTTCAGTATACAATTTTCTGCGACAAAAATCACTAAATTTAGGTTCAGCATAAATTACACATAAAAACTAGTGATACGCGAAATTTCAAGGTTCTGTGATAATTAGTTTTTAAATGAGAGTACACACAATTCTAAAAAATCAGTTTTTAGAAAAAAGACTTCAAAGTTAACTTTATAGCATAACGGAAAATGCTTTTATGCGAAATTTTTTTAGCGATAACTTCTGTTCTAATTGGTATTTTTGTAAAATTCTTTTTGCAGTGGATTTGTAACATTTGAAGGTATCCATGCTGTAATTTTTTGAAAAATCTATTTTTCTTTTTTTAACCTTCAGCGTGATCTCACAAACAACTTAGGTTTAGGTCCAGAAAGTTCACTTAGTTTTGTGGATTGTATTCGATTATCTCTTGAATAATATGTAAAATTAATAAGTAAAACTAAGTGTAAGTAAATTAATACGGATAATAAGTAAGTAAAGGAACTCGATTAATAAGTAAGTAATTACAAGAATTCTCACCAAATTATCTGAATTCCTTATTGAATTACTATTGAATTACTATTGAATTACCTTATTTAATAAAAGAGAGCTCTAACAAGGAGAAATAAATCAGGGTTTTAAAGGCTATCTCATCTTCTTTGAGTCGTAACTCATCAGCGAACATTTTGCATGAAAAGAAAACTAACTTCGAATAACGAGCAAACACCGGTCCTTATATATATTTAATAAAATATAAAAATAAACATTTCAAATAGATTTTATTCTGTTAATTTTTACTCTAAAAATTTAACAGTTATGTTTAATTTTACACAAAATTTACAAAATATCATATCATGAGTCCGTATATCGAAATAGCCGCCCAACGATCGTATATATAAAGAGAAATTTGTAGAGAGAAAGCAAGCTCTACCTTAAGTTTAATGTTACCAACCTAAGCAATAATAATAATAATAATACAAAAGTTCAAAATAAAAGAATAAATAAAAACATGCAAATAATATTTCCTAAAATAAAAGATTACATTTTCTATTTATATCAGTTTTTACCGTCACTGTCAATCTCTCCTATAACGACGGCAGTTTTCAAATATCAAATAAGCTAATATCACGACTTTTAAATAATTTTTTGGCATTAAAATTTTACGGCATGCACGATTAAATGCTATAATAAAAAAACTTATCAATAAAAGTGTAATTTTAACTTTCTGTGATTATTTAAAGAACAATAAAGAAAAAGTTGCTTTAAAATTCGAGAATAAATTTAAAAGAAATCCCCAAAACCTGTAAAAGGATAAATATAACATTACTTTATTGCTCACATGCTTAAAGGGGTCACAAAAAGTCACATGTTGAAAAGTTAGGAAAAAAGAATTATCCGTGAATAACATCAACTGATCAAGAAAATTATAAATTAATAATAATAAGGAACAAAAAAGAAATTTTTTTTTTAAATAAGAAAAAGTTCATTAAATAAAATCCAACAATTAGAAAAAAATTATATATTTTATAATTTTTTTTTTCTTTTAAAGAGCTATAAATTAAGAAGATTTTATCATTGTTATTACACAAGGCTCGAAGCATTCCTAAAATTTTCGCACTTTGCCACCACTAAATTAAAATGATAATCTTTGTTCTAATAATTTTATTATAGATATTAAAGGAATCTATCACGAAGAATTCTTATATAATAAAATAGTGGCAGCTAAGGGCTAAAATTTTAGGAATGGTGCGAGCCCTGATTACAGAAAAAAAAGGATGAAAATAGGAGTTCAAAAATGATTACTTAAAAAATGCTTTTTTTTTCAGATAAATAAGTCTGTTAGAAATATTCGTGTAAGAAAAAAATGTAATTTATTAAAAAATTCATGGAAAATATATACCGACTATGCTGTAAATGAAATAATAATTTTTTTAAAAAAACACATTTTTTAAGATAATTTGTATATTTTATAATGAACTGATTTAAACGGTAGTATGTAGAAAAATTATCAAAGATTTAAAAAAATATTTTTTAAAGTCCTGTTTAAGTAATGAGAATTTTGTGAAAATTAAACAATTAAATGAGAAGGCATATTTTAAAAATATTTTGTAATTAATTATTATAAATGAAATAACTCTATGTGAAAAGTTGATACGCGCATGTAGCTAATGATAAAAATAATACTGATGATTAATAAAACTAAAACTAATATTAATATATAAGATAATATCTAATGGATTTAAATAAATTTTATTAAATTACACAAGTATAAAAGTAAGAGTTGTTAAATAATTTATATATCCCATTTACTGCGTGATAAATGATAAACAGATAAATATAAATGAAGGAATTAAAATCCAAATCTACTTTAGAGTAATTATACAAGGCTTTAAATAAACTCTTACCAATATTTAAACTAGTAAATCTGCATCCTCAACGTCAGCTCTGGAAGTCATTGTTTTTTTAATTTCACTTTTCATAATATTTAACATCCTACAATCCGCAATTTAATTTTTTTAATTAAATACATATTTATAAGCTTTTAAAATTTTTCGAAGTTTCCGAAAAGTAGAATAGTTGAATTAAACACGATGTTCAATAATATTCTGAAATTCTAATGAACTGCTTTTCTTGTAATCTTTAGATAGCTAGGGGGCTCTGCCCCCTTCGAGCTACGCTCGTCAACCCCCGTTCAGACACCGTAGACTCTAAAAGTACGTTAACTTGATCGGCTTTAAAAAGATTTCGGAAGATTGAATTATAATTTAAAAAACAGTGGCGATCTCCCTATAAACAGATTTCTATTCATTTCTCTTTGATTGGGGAATTTTAAGGCTAAATCCGCTGCGGTACTACTTGATTATCCCGTCGACCAATTTCGCCAAATTATATAAATCGCCAAACCACTCACCAAATTATACAAATTGACATAATTTTTATTTTAAATAACGAAAGAACAAATAAATTAGTGCAACATTAATAAAAATACAAATAAAACGTTGAAATAAAAATAACTTGATGATGTAGACACGTGTAACTTGCTTAAAGTCAAGTTAATGTGACATTTACGATCAACCATTATTGGCATTTAATCTTATAGTTTGGCGAATGATAGATTTTTGGTCGATGGGATAACTAAGTAGTACCAAAGATACAATCGCTGTTTTTGTCTTTGATTAAGTAAAATAAGTTAAACATTTCAAAATAGGCTAATATAAAAGGAATTAAGTAAACAGAGTCTTTGTCTCTCGGTATTTTTTAACAAAGCGAAAAGAAAATTCTTCTAAATAAGACATTTTAAATTAATCGTTTTTAATCTGGCGTAATTTTGACCAAACTATTCTTTCTCTTTTTAATATTCACGTGAAAATACTTTTGTTAGAAATGAAATATTATTTGCGCTTTCCTAACAAAAATAGTTGAGAGTATCCTTTCAAAATATCAAATAAATGTCTAGCACAATTTCTAAATTTAAACTGTTTTGCAATATTATTTTGTGTTCATTTTATGTAATAACTGTAATGTGACGTAAATATGACATAATTTCTCCTATTTAAGGCTTCTAACGCATGTTAATGAATTTATTATTTTACAATTTATTTCTCTCTTAAAATTCACGTATGATTATAATTTTTATGACGTAATTTTTAATAAGTTCCTGATTTTTGTACATAATTATTTAATTCTAATTCCAAATGTTTTTTTCTGTTTATAATAGTCACGTAATTTATTTACATGTATAAATATATATATCTTTTTTATTTGAAGCAAACATTACTGTTTGCGCTGTTTATACAGTCGGCAACAGTTTAAATTAATATCCCTTTCTAAAATACGTAAAAAATATCTCTAGAAATGCTGAAAATTTGAATTTAAAATAGAAATAAAACCTCAAAAAATCAGTCAAATAAAAAAAAAAAAAAAAAAGAAAAGAAATACAGTCTGCACACCGGGAACTTCAAACGTATAAAATGATCTAAAAATGATTAAATTCCCATGAATAGTTTTTGCTCCTATAAAACTTTTTTAGTGGAACGATTTTGCCCAACTTTAGCATTAAATATCTCTTAAAATAATTCTTCGATTTGAAAACTGTCTGCATCAGCGTGTTTATCAAACATTTTTGTATAATATTACCGATTTTCATATTTTTGTATGCTTTATTTTTCTTAATATTAATAAAGAAAGACCTCCGGTCACAAAAAATTCAAAACCGGCGGCGGTGACAGCGGTAGTTACTTTTTTTTAGAATACAGAGAAAAAGTATATTTCTTCAGGGAGAGTCTTCCTCATTGAAATCCCCGTAGTCTTATTAAATTTACATTCGTAATCTCCTATTGATTATGCGAATGATTTTAATGTATCTTGTATTTAGTTTTGCATTGTGATTTTATTAGATAAGCAAGAGTTTGGAAAAATATTTTATTTTACCCTAATCACTAAAATAGTAATATTTACTTATCTGCAAACCATGAAACACCTGCATCTGATGTATAATTTGAAATAAATCTCATGTACGAAAGGACCTTATGGATATAAAAAATTAATATACTATATCTAACTTATGTGTAATATAGAGATCCAATTTTTTTTTACAATTTTTGGTACGGAAAAGTAGTTTTGATGGTCATTCTATAATATTTAGATATAAGATTTTACCTAAATACATCCTAATCCACTTAATTGCAACAGTATGCTAAAATCACTCATAAATAGGCACATTTGAAGATTTAAAACCCTACTGTGTAATTATTTATAATCATGTCCACTGCCAATTGTCTAAATAGCGAACGTTATTTGGCACTATATATTATTTTTTGTGATAACCTCTTAATAATATCCACATTCAATAAAAACCGTAATGTTACTAACTTCCTACATACTTAACGCAAACCATGCATTAATCCAGATTACGAAAGATAACTAACCTTTTATTTACACCAGCTAGACGTTCTGCTTTCTTCTTTCGTAATTGGAATTATTTGATTGGTTTTTTTTTGTTTTTGTTTTTTTTGTTATAGGCTATGAGATACAGTTGCTAAGTAACTAATAAAAAAAAGAGAGAAAAAAATGAAATATGTATCGTGTCAAATAAGTAGGGATAATAGAAAATGTTTTATATTATTCAAACAAATTTATAAAATTCCATCAAATGTTACACACCTAATTTAAAAAATCTGAAAAATCTATTAACAGAATTTCCAATTAATCGTAATAATTTATGACTTCTGTTGGGAAATTTCTGTATCCATAATTTACTATTTAAATACATAGATCAAATGCGTCATTTTCTTTTCAACATTGGAAAATTTGAAAATCGTTTGAATTTTCAGGGAAGTATGGCATGAAAATACTTTTCGAACGAATGAAACAAATTTAACCAAAAACTATATAGTAGTACCCCGACTTACGTCACCCCGCATTTATATCGTCTGGCCTGAAAAAAAAAAAAAAAATCTTTATTAAGACGCATTTTGAACTTTTTTGCAGACTTAAAAAAAAAAATTAACATCTCAGATGCAAGTACAGTCATAGGGGATTCATTGGGTGAAGTTCAGCAAAAAACAATGAGAAATGCTTTGAAGAGACCGTGGCCGTTTTCCTTTGCATAAACTAAGAAAACATCTGAAAATTGATATTCTGTATATCTCTTAATTGGTGAAATGGAAAAGAACTCAACTTAGATAATGTAGGCTGAAGATGTTGTTGAATTCATAAATTTTCCTGATCTAGAATTAACCATCGATGAACTTACCGAATTAAAAGAAACAAAGTACTGTCGAAGAAAATAGATGAAGATTTTGAGGCTTGGGGGAAGATTGTGACGGTTGCAAAATTAACCGAAGGACTAAAACTTATTGAAGCTGGAATGACGAGCAAACAGTCGCAACTACTAGAAAAATCTTTAAAAACTCATTCTGCTGTTACAAAGAGCTTCTAAGAAAGAGAAAAAAAGAAAAAAATGTCAGTTCAAACTTAATTGCAAGATTTTTTTCACATTCTGAAAGACTTGAATGCGGAAGCTAGAAGAACAACAAATTGTAAGTTAATAACCAAATGATTTATTGCAAATCCTTGTATTGAAAACACTTTTTATCTGCTAATGTTAAATGTATGTAACATAATTCCTAAATACAATAGAAGATGTTCATTAGGTTTTGGTGAGTTTTTATTACTTATCCTTTTTTTGATCCTCTAAATGTACCCCGATTTACGTCGTTTTCGACTTACGTCACTTGTCCTGGTACGAATTGCTGACGTAAGTCGAGGTATTACTGTACAGCTAAATCCAGGTACCCCGTTAATACTGCTAGTCACTCAGCTTCCAAATTCCCGTCGCTAATGCATAAAATGCATTTGTATATTTAAAATATCTTCCTGGGAAATTAATATTTTTAACTCCTTTTCCATGTGTACTCTTTTTAACCCCTTAACGGTTGCATTAAATTACGGTTTAAAAATTCAAATTGCTTATTGGCACCACTTTTTTGAAAATGAAATATTACCCTTATTTAATGATAGGTAAAATGATACCATAATAAAGCCAATTACACTATTTTATAAAACTAGTGGGAATCAAATATCTGAATAAAAGATGCAGCCCTGAATATCACGAGAGAGAGAATTAATGGGTTAAAGGAAGTCTTTTTTTTTTTTTTTTTTTTTTTTTTTTTTTTTAGTTCTCAAAAGAAAAAAAAAGAGGGAGATGATTTAAGAAGAGTACATCGAAAAAAGGAGTTAAAAATATTAATTTCCCGAGGAGATATTTTAAATATACGAATGCATCAAACGCCCATAGACATAACATGTGAGGGGAATTCAGAAGCTGTGTGACTAGCAGCCTTAACCAGAGTTGTATAATATAGACGCACACGCGCACGCCGTGCGTGTAATTTCCCTCAAAATTCGGAACTTTGCGGAAAATTTTTTTGGAAAAAAGAAAAAACGCAATTTTTGTTCTTTTTTTTTTTTTTTTTTTTTTTTTTTTTTAATACCGAGATATAAAAAATATTTCCCAATTTTATGTACGATTTATTTATTGTTTGCCAGGGGTGATTCTGTTCCGAATTTTTCGAAAATTTATAAAAAATCGGCCATCAGCCCGAAAACTAAGGCATAAAAAAATATCACTTAAAAATATTGCGAATTTCAACAAATGGTCGCGGACAAAAAACAATTTCGTCAATCGTTCGCAGAAAAAAATCACCACTTTCGTCAAAGCATCGCGGAAAAAACGCGAATCTCGTCAAAGGACAGCGGGAAAAAAAACGCGAATTTCTTCAAAGGATCCTGAAAAAAAGATAATTTCGTCAGAGAATCGCAGAAAACACGCAAATTTCGTCAAAGGAGCGCTGGAAAAAAAACGAATTTCGTAAAAGGAAAGCGGAAAAGCCCAAATTTTGTCAAAGGATCACGGAAAAAACGCAAATTTCGTAAAAGAATCCCGAAAAAAAAATGAATTTCGTCAAAGGATCGCGAAAGAAACACCAAATTTCGTCAAAGGGCTGCGAGAAAAGTGCGGATTTCGTCGAAAGATCGCGAAAAAAATCAACTAATTTCGTCAAAAGATCGCAGAAAAAACGCGAATTTTGTAAAAGCCCGAATTTTGTAGAAGGATCGCGAAAAAATGCACATTCCGTAAAAGAATCGCGGAAAAAAGCTAATTTTGTCAAAGAATCACGGAAAAAAAGACATTTTGTCACAGAGCTACGGAAAAAACGGGAATTACGTCAAAGGATCGCGAAAAAAAAACACTAATTTCGTGAAAAAGATCGCTGAAAAAATGCGAATTTCGTCAAAAGATTGCGAAAAAACGCGAATTTCGTCAAAAGATTGCGAAATATAAACGAATTCCGTCAAAATATCACGAAAAAATCGTGAATTTTCTCAAAGGATCGCTCGTGAAGAAAAATGACAAAACGCGTTCAAAAGATTAAAAAAACCTTGTAAATTTCTTCAAAAGATCGCAAGTTTTGTCAGAAGATCGCGAAAAACAAGCGATATTTGTCCAAAGATCGCGAAAAATACGCGAATTTCGCCAAAAGATCCCGAAAAATATGCGAATTTAGTCAAAAGATTCCGAAAAACGCGCAAATTTTGTCAAAAGATCGCAAAAATACTCGATTTTCGTCAAAAGATCGCAAAAATACGCGAATTTCGTCAAAAGACCGCAAAAATACGCGAATTTCGTCAAAAGATCAAGAGATTGCGAAAAATAATTGAAATAGACAAAGGAGGGCGAAAAATAAGCAAATTTCTTCAAAAGATTGCGAAAGGCAGTCCAATTTCGGTAAAAGATCGCAAAAAACAGTCAAATTTTGGTAAGAGATCGTGAAATCACATGAATTTTGTCAACGGATCACAAAAAACACGCTAATTTGGAGAAATGGTTGCAGAGATTTTGTTTATTTTATTTTGTGATTTGCTGAATTTAGGTCCCTAAAGGTTCCTTTTTATGCGAAATATATGGTCTTTTTTGGTCCTTTTTTTTTTTTTTTTTTTTTTTTGAAAAAAAAATGGTCCCCTTTAACCATTTTTTACTTCAAAAGTTGAGTGGGAGTCCTGTATGTTGTATTCATAGGCTTTTCTTTGATTAGTTAAAATTACTGCTCTAAAATAATATTTTTAAAAACCAAATAAACTGATTTTTTTTCTTCGTGCTGCTAATTTTTCATTATTGCAATCTGTACCTAATTGTCGTTTAGAATGCTCAGAGTTAGCAAAATGTGTGGAGAAATTTTATCTGAGTAATTATTCTTTCAAATGTGAAAATATTTTCAAAATATTATTTCATTGTATTTTTTTTTCATTGTATTTTTTAGGAGTTTATTAGCATTAGAATTTCAGTCTGCTCTAAAAACAGAATTTTAATTTTATTGCTACAAAAATGGATTTTACTGCTCCAAAATCAGATTTTTGCTGCTCCAAAATGGCTTTAGTGCACTCCCGTGTCTTTAATAATGATACCTATGAATGGACCTCTCCTAATAAAATGTAATTCAATTGTTTCAGAAGCAATGCGGTATTATTTCTGTGAACAGAGTGACTGGCATTTTGTGCGAAGAGGTTACAATATTAAGAATTGGGCTGTATCTAAATGCATTGGCAAAATAATTGATAAGAATTCACCTTTTCTTATCATGGATTTTTAGCTTTATTATTTTTTTAACTAAAATAATTATTCTTTAATTAATATCGTCAAAATAATATAACACATTTTTTTTATTAAACATTAAATTAATTTGCAGAAAGTTTTTGACCCAATATTTGCGTGCGCAGAAAGTTTTTGGTTTTATACAAGTCTGGCCTTAACAAACCTACCAAATTTTTACCTAATCGGACACTTTTTGCGGCAATTATCGCGAAATAGACAGACAGACTAACAAAAACCAAAACTTTTCGTGTCTCCACAGTAAACCTTTACTGACCTCTCGGCAGCTATTCTGAATTGAAGTATAATTTGTTGAAAAATTTATATAAAAAATTCGAAAGTAGTTAAATGATTAAAATATATATATAAAAAAATTTTTTCAAATAACATTTAAAGCTTTCAATAAATAGATAAAATTTCAAACAATTGTAAGGTAAGAGATAACTGTTAAAAATATCTTTTATTTAATTAATTAATAACAGATTAATAAATTTAAAAGAATCAATTAAATATATAATACGTGATTTATCCCATTACTAACGATGCGTAGGACTAACAATGTGAAAATGTCCAAGCCGGAAATCGAATCCGAAATCCTTGGAATAGCGCTCCAAGTGCTCTACCATTTAAGATAGGAGGACGATGCACACCTTAGCATTTCCCACATATGTTGGTAAGGCTGCAACTGCAGCACGAGATGGAATAGTTTTCATGAGCAATAAGCTGGACATCATCCTCATAGCTCTACCATTTAAGTAGAGCTCTTGGAGCGCTATTCCAAGGGTTCCGAGTTCGATTCCCGGCTTGGACATTTTCCACATTTTTGGTTCTACGCTTCGTTAGCAATGTGATAAATCACATATTTATATATTCAATAATTTCGAGCATAGTTTTATTGCTGAAAATTAATTGAAAAATTAATTAAAACTATATAAAACAATTAGTTATTATTTCATTAAAGAAGAATAAAACTTATCAGTTTTAATGCAATTATGCACAGAAACACAGATACGTACATATAAAATCCCACCAGGATTTATAAATGACAGTGAATAAAGATTATTTACTGAAGGATTTATAGAAAAATATTGAAAGTCGTATATGATTAAAAGCTTAATAATTAAATTAAAAAAATTATTTCAAAAATTACATTTTATATCTTTAAATCGGTCCTATTAAAGTTTTATTGGCTGTAAGTAGAAAAAAAAAATATTAAAAATTCGCTGCGGAAAAATGGTTAGAAAATGGAATACATTTCACAAAGATATCTGTAGAATAAAAGATATATTTTATTACTGATAAATAAGTAGAAATCTATAATTAATTTAAAACAGTTATATTTTAAAATAATTATATATAATTTTAAATAAAACCTTCAAAGATTTAAATGACTGTCTCGAAAAAATGTTCATTAATTTATATTTAACAGTTGAAAAGTTACAAAAGATTTTTTAAAAAAATCAGTAAAAAGAATCAAATAAATTAAAAAGTACTTTAAAAGTAACATATTATAACTGTATGCTTCCTATTAACTTTTTAACGGTTGTACATTAGAAAATATTTATTTAAAAAAAAATGGAATTAGGACTAGAACGTTTCAAAATTGAAAGCTATTCAATTCAAATGTATCTTTTATATCACAGATAAACAAATAAATAAAAATACAGTAATTAAATAAAAGGTATTGAAGAATATAGAAACAAATCGAAAAGTCACAAAAGGTTTAAAAAAAAACAAGTAAATAAAATTAAATTGAAAGAAACATTTAAAAAATATAACATTGTATAACTATAAATGGTTCTTAATAACTTTTTAACGGTTGTACATAGAAAATATTTCTTTTTTAAAAAATGGAAGTAGGACTAGATCGTTTCAAAATTTAAAGCTGTACAATTCAAATGTATCTTTTATATAACAGATAAACAAATAAATAAAAATGCAGTAATTAAATAAAAGATACTGAAGAATTTATAGAAACAAAATGAAAAGTCACAAAAGGTTTTTAAAAAAGTAAATAAAATTAAAATGAAAGAAACATTTAAAAAGTATAACATTGAATAACTTTAAATGGATCCTATTAAATTGTAAACATTTGTAATAGAGAGAATTTATTGACAGTTAAACTTGAAAAAAAAAAAAAAAAAAAAAAAAAAAAAAAAAGCTGACATTCGGAACTGAGTGCATTTCACAAATGGTACCTATAGAATTCAAAGAAATCTTTTTTATCATGGATATAAAAAGGAAATAGAAAACTTTTCCAAAAGATTTTTCTGAAAGCTTCTATGATTTATCGAAAAATTCAGCCTCTAGAAATACATCTTTAACTAGCAGCATAGCCCCCCGATGGAGCTCGACCTTCTAGGCAAAAAAAGAATTGACTCCACTTATTCGGTTTTGGAATGTCGTTATTTCGTCGAAGGTTTCAGAAATTGAACAGGAAGAGAACATTTTAGGGGGCCACGTAACGCATTTTTCGTGGGCAGACAAAATTTTCAATATTTCCTTTCGGGGTTTGAATCTTTCTGAGGAAATTTGTAGCGGCAAGCGAATCAAACAATGATATCAAGAGGCTGTTCCCCTTCTCGACCTGGAAAAAGGGAATTTTTATTGGTTGAACTGGTGTTCCCGCTTCCTATCCAGTTGGTTGCCTGTCCGCAAGAATTCAGTCCAAACGAAAATGGCATATGTAAATAGGTTTGGATTTAAATTTCAATGCATGAAAAATGGTATGGAATGGAATTTCTTTTCACATGATGTTATGTAGAGAAGGGATTAACTTAGATTTAGTTTGTAAATCTTACAAGAAATATCTACTCTGAACTGTTCGCCTAGAATTTAGCTTTATAATATAATTCAATGAAATATAAATGTAAGAAATTTTTTTTTTATGCTTTCATTAAAATTCGGTAAAATGTAGAATTTTTTATATATATATTTAAATGCACTGCCAAATTTGACGATATTTCGCCAAGTTGGCCATAATTTGGCGCTATTGTGGTAACTTTGCATTAGTACTTTTCAAAAAATACTCATTGTCGAAGACGATATCGATTATTCCATAAGAAATCAAACTATAATTGAGTAACCATTAAGCTTAAGTATAATTTTTGCGATGACTTTCAAAAACGGAGGGCGTTAGGCGGCAGGATCCCCCCCCCCCCCCCCCTTGGGATCAAATTTTCAAAAATTATTTCGAAGCACGTGTTTACTAATTTTAGTTATACTATCTGCATGTCAAGGTTCAAGATTTTATTTTCATTGGTTTATGAGATAGGTTGATGATTTTTATTTTAAATTTCCTCCCGTTGCCCCACTCAGGGATCGATTTTTTTTAAAAAAAAACACTGTTCAATTCATGTATTGCCCTCAGCATTACATACATATTCCAAAATTTAAAGCTTTACGTCAACAGAAAGTGGGTGAAAAATGAGTCACAAGATTTGAGTCCCAGATACAATTAAACAGAATTGTAAGTTAAAAGAAAGCATGTAAAAAATGGTTGTAATAAAAAGAGTGTTTGTAATTAAATTTACCATTTCAAATCTTTGCTGAAGGCTACAATTATAATAAGATGAACCATGCCAAAGCCATGAAATGGATTTCTTCCATTCAGGTATCCAATTTGTCAAGAAATGATAGATTCCAATCTAGGATCGGCGTTGGATCTTTAGAGAAATTCGAAAATTTCTTCTAATTACACTGCTCAAAACAATTAAAGGAATTGTAAGTCTTATATAAAATAACAGCATAAGCGTTTTTTTTTTTTTTTTTTTTTTTTTTTTTTTTTTCAGGAAATTGAAGACTAGAATCACAAATGCAAATTTTTCTCATTTTAAAACTTTGGAGTATGCAGATTTTGAGTTTGGCGTGAAAAACGACGCTTTAGCTCCAGCGAATGAAATTTGGCTTTCAGCTTACTGAAAAACAAAGCGAGAAACGATGATCGACATTCAGTAAGTGCTTTGTTTTGATAAGTGCGATGTCTCAACTAAGTCATTTAACCGAATCAGAAGCATGGGGAGTTGTTGGTTGGTTAGAGGAGGGCCATCGCAAGCCGAAGTAGCAGAAGCCACAGGAAATTCACAAAGTGTGATTTCCAGGATCTGGAACAGTTTTTTGGAGATTGGAAATGCAGATCGAAGACCAAGGCATGGTCGTAAACGTACAAAAATGCCCAATGAAGATCGATATTTAACGCTAACGTGTCTAGGATACCGAAATATGATTGCCACTCTTCTTAAACAACACCTTTGCTCGACTACTGGCTCCACAGTTTCAACTCAAATTGTCCGAAATCGGCTGCACGCTGTAGGTCTGTATGCTCGAAGAGCAATGGTATGTGTTACGTTGATAGCAAGGCACCGTGGCGCCCTCAGGGCTACAGAGCATGTGCAATGGAGGAGAAATGAATGACGCAATATTCTTTTCTCTGATGAGTCCCGTTTTCCTGTTCATCCATTAATAGGCGTATTTTCGTCTGGAGGGAATGTGGCACTAGAAAAAATCCCGTGTTCGGGCAAGGAGGTGTTAGATTTGGCGGTGAGGGTGTGATGGCTTATGCTGGCATCTCCATTGATGGGTGCATAGACCTCCACATCATTCGAAAAGGAGCTCTGACCGGTCAGCGATATAGGGATGATATCTTCAGACCTTTTGTAGTCCCTTACGCTGATGGCATCATGTTAATGGACGATAATTGCAGGTCATATCGTGCTCATTTGGTGGATGATTTCCTTTTCAAAGAAGGAATCATATGAATGGAATGGCCAGCGTGTTCTTCGGACATGAATCCGATAGAGCATGTTTGGGACATTCTAGGTAGATGAGTTGCAGGACGCCTACCACCTCGCACATATTCTCCTAGAACTGGAAAGTTCTCTTCCGGACGACTGAGACAGAATACCCTAGCTCCTCATCCTCATTAATAGCCTCATTGACTTCATGCCTCAAAGGTGTTCAACGTTGCTGGTCGTCCGGGGAAACCATACCTCCTACTAAAACGATTTTCTTTGAAGGAAACACATTTTTTATTTGTTTTTTTCTCATATGCACAAATTGTGTTTTTCTCCTTTTGTATCCAAATACTCACATTGCATTTTTTTCTGCCAAACATCTGTAGTTTTTTTCCTCATATAGCCTGCGACGTCTGTCGATCATGTATCAACCATCTAAATAATTCCCCAGTCGCAAGATCCATTCACAATCGTAATATCCTTGAACTGTTTTTAGCAGTGTAAGTTTGAAGATTTGCATTTTTCGAAAAAAATTTATAGCAGCAAGCATATGTAGCAATAATATGGAGTGGTTGTTTCCCTTTTTGGTCTGAAAAAAATAATTTTTACTGGCTGAACTGGTGTTCCTGCTTTTTATCCAGTTTTTGCTAGCCCGCAAGAATATGCGAACACGAAAATTTCATATCTAATGATTTGGATTTAAATTTCAAAGAATGAGATATTTTATGGAAATAGGTTTCTTATCAAATACCATTATGTAGAAAAGAGATTAATTTATATTTAGTTTATATATCTTGCAAGAAGTGTCTACTCTAAGCTAGAGGTCTGCACGGGCCGACATTTCCAGGCTCGGGCCCGGCCCGACTCATGGAGAAAAAAATTCGGCCCGGCCCGATAAAATAATTAAAAGTTCGGCCCGAGCTCGGCCCGACCCGGAAAAAACAAGCCCGGCCCGGCCCGAGTGAATTTCTACAAAACATTGATATTTACGTCGAATTGGTTAAAAATTTGTCTCGTACGAGGAGTTCTGACCAAAAATATTTATGTTAACTTTTTTCTTTCATGTTTATAATCTTCATTTTTATAGAAGTGCCGGAGGCTGCGATATTTATTTCTTTAATGAATCTCTATTTCTAGTATGTAAATGTTTCAGTTATCATTAATATTGATAATCCATATTCCATGTGTAGAAGTGTTAAAAATCTGAAAAATGCTACACAGTAAAATCTTCTAAGGCGGAATTGCATAGGAAAGAAAAAAAAAATGCGTTATAGACAAGTTCCCTTCTTAGCAAGTGTAAATGTATTATAAATTCTTTTCTTACTTATTAGTATATTAATTTTGCATGGATCAACACGTTTTTCAGTTTAAAACAGGGTTCCGTCATAAGCAGGATCCTTTTCACACATTTTACTATATTTTAATTTAGCTATATTTTAATATGTGTAGAAATCTACTATTCTTTAAAAATAATAAATTTTAATGTTTAAGTGTAGAATAATGGCGATTCAAAAATGCATGCATTTTTTGCAAAAATTTTTGGGCGAGGCCTAATTTAACTGACCTTTAAATGGACCATGCCATGCTGAGACAATGATTTTCATACGGGCTGCCTCAAAACTAAGACTGAACATTTTGGGCCGTTAAGACTAGGAATGAAACCAGACCCGGTTCTGTACAGAAAAATTAAGTTAGGCCCGGCCCGAGCCTTCAGAAAAAAGTATGGCCCGGGACTGTCCCGGCCCGAACAGAGTGGAGATCAGGGCCGGCCCGTGCAGATCTCTACTCTAAGCTATCGAAACCACCTGAAACAAAATTCCAGTATTCAAGATTATTTATCGTAATTTTTGTGAAATGTACTCAATGAAAAGTACAATTCTAACCAACAAGTAACACTGTTCTCTAGAATTGTCTCTTCTTTCTGAAAGCTGTGTATATTTTATTTTTTTATTTTAATCTGTTCTAAAATGATGATTTCATTTCGCGTATGCACTGTAAAAAAAGCGACATTTTTACGGTACAAAGTACTGTTCATTTCTCGCACAAACTCGATCACAGTGAATGTGCTGTATCTTTCTTTGGTTTTCTGATTATATAAACATGAAAAATACAGTAGTTGCGTAAAATTAACAGCACAATATGCTGGCAATTCGGACGCCAGCAGTTTGTGCTGGTGTCCAAATTGCCAGCACATTGTGCTGTTAATTTTACGCAACTACTGTATTTTTCATGTTTATATAATCAGGAAACCAAAGAAAGATACAGCACATTCATTGTGATCGAATTTGTGCTGATAAATGTACAGTGGTTTTTTTTACAGTGTGCGGTCACGTACTTTTTTAAGACCCTACACATTAGTCAAGAAACATAAGAATTTATATTTAGGCTGGACTTCGGAAGTGTAAATAGGTTAAGAATTTACTATCTGACGGCGAATAATATAACTTTCGTAATGTTTTTAAACAATATACCAATTCCAATGTTAGCTGCTAATTGTCAAGAAACACATAAGTTCAGATTTAGGTTGGGGCTTTTTATATGTGCTGTTATGTGTAAACAGAATAACTTATTCACCAAGTTACATCTTACATCAAACGCGGATTCAGAAATGTTGAAATCACCCGAAACAAATATCTCGGTTGTTCACAGCCGTATTAATCTTTATAATTTACCTTTTTTTTTTAAATCAAAATCTTCTTAATGAAAGTTTGTAGTTGCTTAGAATTTCGAATTATTTCTGAAATCTCATATTAGAACATATGCTGAACATTAGGCTTAATCACAATTATAATTGAATTTATTCCATCTGTGTTCCAACCTGAATAGTTAGTCGGTAAAGATGTTAGTTAACACATGCCCATGCATAACTTTTGAATGAATGCTCCAATTTGACAATTCGTTCTTATTTCGTTTCGATAGTGGTCTCATTATAAACTTCATCGGAATTAAAAAATGGCAGGTTTGTGTGCCTGTCTGTGTTTTATTGTTGTTGTTGCATTTCTAATTTCAAGACAAGTTCAGTAAAAATTGGCGAGTTGCCGTGATATTGAAATATGTCGTCTAGGTACACAGTTTTACTTTTATTTGTAGGGAGACTTCAAAAATTTTAATATATAATTGTTTATTGTGTACCAAAATGAGCGATATTGGAATTCATGCGATTTAAAATAAATATGTATAACAATAAAGGATTGTCACAAACATTCTATTATCCCAAATCAGTATCACTAAAATACGCCAACTGGCGTGTAATAAGACAATATCAATGCAATAAGATAAAAAACAATTCACTGAAGTAAGTTTGCTTTTTTCTTTAAAATTACCTGTAATCTTTCGTTGCCGAAATAGTGATAACTGTCACTTTTAGTCCACCACACATAAATATGTAAAGGTACACTCCGTACTAGGTATGCTGCGCCACCGGTATAGACGTGTGATACCGGACACGGTGTGAGAAGGTTGGGAATTAATGACTAGGATTTTTCAAATAATATAAATGGATGATTTATTTACAAAATATTTACATTAAAACACGCTATTTACATTTAAAGGCACCGATAAAGCAGATCCTGCCCAACATTAAATTACACATTTAAGATATTATCTACATACTAGGTATACTGGGTATATATCCTTAAATTACACTATTCCCTTCTCACTTTAACGTATTCAGCTGTGTTTATTCAACGGGATAACAACACATGTATCTCTTGAACTTTCGTACATACGTACTCTAAAGTACACGTTTCACGTCCAACCCAAGATTCCAGACTGTTTTCTCTCTTTCTAACTGTGTCTTCTCCATTCGAAATTCTACAGTGTCTTCCCCGTAAAGTCAAAGACAATCCACGTACCCTTTCTCCCCGCTTGCTCATTGACCAGGTCATCAAAGGAGGTTATGTTTTGTTCCTCGTCCTTGCTTCTCGCTATCTTGCTCCCTATTGTTATATTTTGCACAATTGTTATATGTTTTGCATAATATATATACTGTTATATTTTGCATAATTGTTTGCATTATTGTTATATATTGCACAAACCGGTAGATAAAAGAACCCCTTCCGGTATTTACTTTTATACAATAGAGTTTTTCATACAATACAAATTTGAATACAATAGTACTCATTTTTTCCATAGCCAAGAAACATGTGTCCGTAACCCAAGTACGTAGTTAATGATACACATATAAATACAATACATAAAGAAAATAAAATTAATTAACAGTAATTTTCACTAGGCACACGTTCATTAACGTCAGGAACCTGACAGAAACCAGAAACTCTAAAAAAAATTATTTATTTAGCATTGACAAACATTAAAAAAGAACTTTGCATCACATGTAAAATTAATCAAACTTTATAGACTGCATTTTCAAGACATCCGCATTTGACAGCCATTACAAAACATTTAAAATTATATGCAAACTAAAATAAAAGCACTAAACACTAGGAAATCACGATTTCTCCATTATATAATTTAAATGAAATTAAAGGGTACACGCTCAAACAATATAATCCTTCTTGATTTTCGAATTTCATAATGCTATAAGTGGAAACCGAATTGCTCTATCTCCCCCCTCAAATCTAACCTTTATTGTCCCACCTCTTGAATTTCGGTAACAGGTTTTAGAAGCTTTTATCTGCCATCGTCCGCCCTCCATATTTGCCATTTATGATGTTGGAAAAGGGAAGAGGATTATTAAATGGGGTGTTTTCGAATGGAAGCTGACAGGCGGCCTACAAACACAAGCATGCCGAATTCCAGAATTCAATTTCCCAGCAAAATTGTTCTCCGAAATTGACGGAATAGAGCAAAAAAGAGGGAAGAAATCTTTTAGGGTAAGCTTCAGTTTTATTGGCCTGGAAAAAAATTGAAACGTTTAAAAAAAGTGCTGAGTATATGAGGAAAATCGGTATATTACAAATACAGTGGAACCAGGATAACTGGAATAACTCAGTGATTATAATTCATACGGTTAATTCATTTTTCATTGGTACAAGGTTTTCATTTATGGGGAAAAACTAAGGGCATGGTTATCACAAGGGCACACGGGGCATGTGCTCCGTGATCACATTTTCAGCGGGCCCTAAAATGCACTTTATGAAATCTCTGAAGATATAAATCATTGCAAATACAGTTCATAGTAAAAATGAATATTTCCCAAACTATGTAAAGTAAGCTATCTCAGTGTTATTCACTAACGACAATGAATCGTAGTGTAATCTTCAAAATTCCGAGAAAAATGGATAATACATGAAACAAGTTTCATTCAGTCCCTTAGGTTTAAGGGTTTACTCATTCTAAAATAGCATATAAGTTCATAAGATTTTACTTTCCCAAAACTTTTTAATGTATTTTTACATGTGTCTATAATATACAAGGTACGTCATAAGTCTTTATGCAAGTGGTGAAATCGGTAATTAATGTTTATTTTATACGCACAAATGATTTATTTAATATGATGCTACAGCTACAGGTTATGTCCACATATCTCCCTTCCATGTTGACACAAAATGACAGTCCCTCTGACCAATTTTGGCGAACATGTGACAGTGTTTCTCCTGTTATTTGTTAGCAAGCTAATGTGATATGTTGCCCTCTTTTGTCTTCCAGCTCTGCTTGCATCTGCGACACAATCTGTTCTTTCGAATTTCTTAATGAGTTTTGCCATGGTGTCAGGGATTTTTTGGATTCTGTGCGTTGCATTGTAAGTGCGCGTTACATGACGCACGGTATCGCTCACAGCCAACAGTATAATTTCACTTTGATCATCCTTCGTTAGTGGCATCTCTTTTGAATCAGTTCACGTTCACCTTCATGAAAACGAAAAAGAAATTAGTCACCGCTTTAATCCTTTACCTACAGACGGTACATTACGCACTGGCGGTATTGACAAGTATCATTAAAATAACTTGCTATAAAATTCATTTAATACATCGATTAGTTGTAATACAGTTTAGAATAAGTTATAGATACATTACTTTATCTTGTTCCAAAATCATTATTGGTTACACAAAACAAAAATATTTTTAAAAGAATGATTTATTTTGCCTTTGAATCTTTTCAGCTTTCTTCGCGTTGGGGGTGGGGGGTGGGGGATTTTTCATTTCGGAAACATTTCTATATTTCTATTGTAACAACATTATATTTGTACATTTCCTAATTCTACAAAATATTAAGAAAAATATTTAAACTAAAAGATTTGAATGGGGTTATAAATAATTGCACTAAATCCCTATAATTTCAAATTTAATGAATTCTTCTAAATACTTCAATCCTTCTAACAGGGCTGTAGTGGGTAGCTGCACGAGTACCCGCCCAGCTACCCACCCGAGACTCGGGTTTTTTACACTTTAAGGGTTGTAGTGGGTAGTTTCTCGGGTACCCACCCCAGCTACCCGCCCGGGTTGGGTTTTTTTTTATTAAAAAACCGGGTTTTTTGCAGCCCTGTCTTCTAAAATCCTTCTAAAATTTATTAAATGATTATGTAAATCTTCTAATGTAGTTTAAACAATTCACGAAAAATGATTTAGAAGATAAAATTTTCATGAATTCATAATTCAGTACATAAAGGGTTAACCATTGGTATGGAGGCTTATGACTCACTCTGCACTCTTTTCTCATAAAACTATGGTTTATACACTGCTCAAAACAATTAAAGGATATTGCAGTTTTAGGTGGATTTTGTATCTGGTAAACTGTTTAGCTGATTGATACATGGTCGACAGACATAGTAGGTTATATGAGAATAAATTACACATGTTTGGCAGAAAAAAATGCATTTTATTGCGCATTTGTGTACTAAAGGAAAAAAACACAATTTGTGCATATGAGAAAAAAAGAATAAGAAAAGGTGTTTTCTTCAAAGAAAATCATTTTCAGTAGGGGGTATGGTTTCCACGGGCGGCCAGCAACGTTGAACACCTTTGAGGCATGGACTCAATGAGGCTATTAATGACGAGTTGGGGTATTCTGCCCCACTCTTCCAGAAGAGCTCTTTCCAGTTCTTGGAGAGTTTGTGGGGGTTGTTGGCGGCCAGAAACTCGTCTTCCTAGAGCGTCCCAAACACGTCCCAAAACCCCCATTGGATTCATGTCTGGAGAACACGCTGGCCATTCCATTCGAACGATTCCTTCCTCGAAAAGGAAATCCTCCACCAGGTTTGCATGATGTGGCCTGCAGTTATCGTCCATTAAAATGAAGTTATCTCCGATTGCTGCAGCGAAAGGCACTACAATAGGTCTGAGGATCTCATCCCTATATCGGCGACCAGTCAGAGCTCCATCTCGAATGAGGTAGAGGTCAGTGCGCCCGTCAATGGAGATGCCACCATACACCAACACTCCTCCACCGCCAAATCTGACACTTTCGTGCACGAACGCAGGATTATTCCTACTGCCACGGTCCCTCCAGATGAAAATACGCCTATTATCTGGATGCACAGAGAAACGGGACTCGTCAGAAAACAGAATATTGCCCCATTCATTTCTCCTCCAGTTGACATGCTCGGTTGCCCACTCCCTGCGGTCGCGACGATGCCTTGATGTTAATCTAACACATACCATCGGTCGGCGAGCATACAGACCTACAGCATGGAGCCGGTTTCGGACAGTCTGAGTTGAAATCGTGATGCCTGTAGCCGAGCGAAGGTGTTGTTGGAGAAGAGTAGCGTTCATGGTTCGGTGTCTCCGAGCTGTTAACGCTAAATACCGATCTTCATTGGGCGTTGTTGCCCGTCTACGACCTTGCCCTGGTCTTCGGCCTGCACATCCACTCTCCAAAAAACGGTTCCAGATCCTGGAAATGACACTTTGTGACACTCCAATAGCTTGCGCTACTTCGGCTTGAGTTTGGCCCCCTTCTAACCTACCAACAATTCTCAAAGCTTCTGAGTCTGTCAAATGACTTCGCTGAGACATCGTACTCATCGAAACAAAGCAATCACTGAATGCCGATCATCCTTGTCTTCATTCTCTTTTATCCAGTTGAAAGTCAAATTTCATTCGCTGCCGCTGAAGCGACGTTTTTGACGTCGAACTCAAAATTTGCATACTCCACAGTTTGAAAACCAGAAAAATTTGCATTTTTGATTCTCTTCTTCTATTTTCGGCAAAAAAAATTTCGTTTATATCATTATTTTATATAAAACTTCAAATATCCTTTAATTGTTTTGAGCAGTGTAGTTTAAACTAAAAGTAAAGTTCATTACCATGGTCATAATGCATGAATTTTCTTGAGACATGAGAACCCAACATATCCTGTGTGACCCGGGACCCACATACGGCTAATCAGGCCTTGGGAAAAATAACTAGCTGATTAAGTACATTGTAGCAAAATACCCGTTTAAGTTGGTTAAAATTTTCAGCATCATACAATTCTCCTGTTTGCGATGTATGTTCTCTAAATAATATATAAGTCTAAATTTATTCAACCAAGATAGGATTATTTATTTACTTATTCTGTGTTTGTGTGCAAACGTGTTTGTTTTATCTAACAATGTTTTTAAATGAGAAAAGTGTTAGTTAAGTAGAAAAAATGCAATTAAGATTAAAAAAAAGCTTTTCAAATTGCAAAGTGAATACGTAGATGGTTTTAAAAGACTATATCGGCAACATTTAGCAAATCAAAAAACCTTAATATTAAAGCTTTATTCATGGGTTAAGGAAACAAAACAACAACAACAAAAAAAAAAGTAGTGGGTAACATAAAAAAAATAATCTTTGATGTGTAATTCAGCAGGTAGAACTTCGTTAAATCGTCATTTTTTCTAGCTCCCTACGGGTACAGCGCCTAGAATACCTAGTGTGGAAATATGCTATTCAAACAGTACTAAAAATTTGTAGCCCTTAAATGTGCGACGATACTGCTAAAATTTCAAGTGTCGATCGCAGCGACATCTGCGATATTTTCGTATTACTAGTACATTGTATAGACTAGCAATTTCTTCAGTTTTAGAAAATATCCTGCAGATGTCGCTGCGATCTGCATATTGCAGCTGTATGATTGCACATTTAAGGGATACAATATTTTAGCGCTTTTTTAAGTATTACAGGGATAGCCGATTTCCACACTATATATTCTAGGCGCTATACTACGGGTTTACAATAGCTGATGTTTCACTGTATTTGTATTACCATATTCTCTTTTTTTTAGAATGAAATAACATTAACGATATACAGAATGCTTATCTCTTGTCAGAAACAAATACTATTTTAATACTCATTACTCCCTTGAGGGGCGGTGGGATATATTATATCCCACCTACGTTTAATTAAAATTTGCACCAGAAAATTTTAATTAAGTTTTACGTTTATCCCTTTAAGATCCAACCCCCACGATCGTGCGGGTTAGACATTCATTTAAATTGTTGCTTCTGAGTCGTATGTAATAAAAACTCGAATTGAGCAATAGTTCTGGTTTTCAGATAGAGTAGAGTATCATTTTTTATCCACAGGTAGCGATTGCAGTCCATGTTTTACTTTCTACAGGAATGACTAGCTTTGTTTACAAATACATCGGGTCTTAAAGGGTTAAAGCTTTGGAGGGAAAATGTTGAAAAATGGCTCTTCCTTATTTTGAAATAATTTTTTTTTCCAAATTTCCGGTGGGAATTCAGCATTACACAAACGCAATTGCTTGCCCCTCAAAGGGTTAAATCGTGTCAAATCAGTTTATCGATTTGTAAGTTAAATCAATTTCAATCAAATATAAATAAAATTGATTCAATATAAAGAAAGTGGTATTGATACAATATTAATTAAACTTTGAATCCATTTGAATGACTTCTGAACTATATTGCATCAGCATCAGGAAGCCAATATTAGTATACTTTTGATTAAGTTGTGTCTAAATTTGAGTCAATTCTGAAAATATTAAGCCAATGTTAATAATAATAATAATAATAATAATAATAATAATCCTGACATATTAATGAAAAGTCATCGCTTAGTGAACATCTAAGTACACTAAGAAAATCTTAGAAAATTAACACTGGCTTATTTTAACCCTTCAATGCATGTTATGGCTGATCAACAACATATTAGTTTAGCGCATATCCAACATTGAGTTTACTCTTTTCGTAAATGCCATTTTTTATCCTATTATATTTCTTATTTCACCTTCTTGTACAGTAAACATGTTGGTAGCTACAATCCATTATCAATTAATTTTCATCTTTAATTTAAAAAAAATATTTTTCTATTATTTCTGATACTAAAATGTAACCATGGTATTTTTTTTCAATTAAATTAAAAAAATATGTATCGTGCATTTAAGGGTTAATTAAATTTTCGTTCAGTATGAGTGATTTCGAAAAAATATTGTTCCTATATTAGATTATATGGGGTGTTTTCAAATAGAAACTGACAACCGTCCACAAGTTTCTCTTGTTTGAGCAAAATTTCAGAATTCAATTTCCGAGAAAAATTGTTCTCTGAAATTGGCGGAATAGAGAAAAAAAAAAAAAAGAATGACGAAAAGAAAAAATGCTTGGGGGTAAAGCGTCTGTTTTATAGATTTGAAAAAAAGAAAAAAAAAAGAGAAAGAAAGAAAAATCTTGATGTATGATAAAAATGAAATACTCATATCGAAACATTGTTCGAACGTGTACTATTTAATTTTATTTAAGTTTTATAATGGAGAAATAACGATTTTCTCACATTTTGTGTTTATGGTAGCGTATATGGGGCATTCTCACAATCTTTTGACTTTCATGTCCCTGAATAATAATTTTTTATTTAATAAATTTTTTTGTGTTTTTTTTAATTTCATATACTGGGGAACATCCCATTGCATGATTGCATAACAATATTAATGATATAAATAAGTTTTGGACGATGTTAGGGGCCCAAATACCAGGAAAACTCATCTACCGTCCCGTGTCCCTGGTGCTGATTTTTAAATTTGGAGCTGTCTGGATAAAATTGTTTCAATAAAAATAATTCGATGTAATTTTTTTCCGAAACTGCAACTATTGTTTTATATAAATTAGTAGCAAAAAATTAACCTGCACACATTTTTACGGTTGATATTATTTTTTGAACTCTGTCCCTTGGTTTTACATCCTTACCGTCCCTCTTGATAAACTTACACAGAAAATCACTTCAGATGCAGCCACAGAATGTTTTTCAAGTTTTTTCTCATGCAGAAGTATGCTAGAGAAAGAATGTCTAAAATTCTTTGACAGGAAATTTACTGCAGAATTTAAATCATCATCTAAATATCAATTTCAAGATCGTGCCTTTTTTGGTAGTCTTACCGTCCTCAAGATTCTGCACTTTTCGAGGTAAATTAAGAAAAAAAAAAATTATTTAATCCGATGTTAACAGTTGTTTCTAAAAATCAATGAATATTGTGGCTATCACTTAGTCTTAACATGATTTTCCTAAAAATAGGTGGTAATTTTCTCTACCGTTACATCCTTACCGTCCCTTTTTTAACCATTTCGTCCCTTTTTTCCAATACCATCCCCCTTTTTCACCTTACCGTCCCTTCTTTAACACCCCTTTAAGACAATGTTATACAAAAATTCTGTATTAAAATACTACATTTATATTATTTCTTATTTAAATGTCCGGTGGGTACTATGCAAATTCATTATAAGTAAAAATTTAGAAGAAAATAAAAAGTTATAGGTGTAAAATGGTAAGGAAAATTAAACTCGCAAGTTTAACTTAAACCTCACTTAAAAAAATTTCGCTGCTGACCATTTTTTCTTTATTTTGAATCATTAAGGCATTCGTCTATCAGATTAAAATGTTATTTTAGCAAGTTTAATTTCGCCAGATTTTTTTTCCCAAAAGTCAAAAGATTGTAAGAATGACCCATATAAGAATACGAAGAAATATATTTATTAGGTGAAAAGGGTAGACTATGGAAATCTCGAAACTTTTGCCAGTTTGCTATGCTGTATATAACGTAGAGGTCTGAATGGGCCGGTAAAGGGCAAAACTGGGAAATTTTTAGTTTCCACTGGCCAGTAATACCTGTTTTATAAGTGACCACTTTATTTAAACTTGTTCCCACTTTTTTATTTAAGTACTAAACTGTAAACTTTTGTTAAAATTTCTTAGTAGTATAGGGAAGTGGCCATAAGGTGTCCGCTGACAAACCACTTTTTAATAACCAATTTTTCCCATTTAGTGGTCCTGTGGCCTGTGGACTAGTGCTAATTTTGCCCTAAAAAATTAAACGGACCAGTAAAAGAATTAAGCGGACCGACCGGCCCGTTATAAAAAGAGTTGAAAAAATATGAGCAATTTTCAATAGACGTGACTGGAAGAAGAAGGAGAATAAGTATAAATGTGCCACACGAATCGGTGCTAGCTTGACAGCATCAATACAGAAATATAACACATCCAGCGTAGAGATCGGCGTCGGACAGCTAAACCGTGTCTGAGTCCGACCTTAATATTTTTAGCAGACTCGGGTATGGCGGAATCAGGCTTCCATTTTATTCTACCAATTTTACACGAATACGAACGACCCTTTTCTGCCTCTAACCCACCTCATGCTCTCTCAAATCATCCTGTCAACCAAAAAATCGGTGTTTTTTATACGTATGTAAATAGTGCTCTCAAAATTTGTTCCTACTCTGCATCCCTTAAGGATGAACTTAGTTACTTAAAAACTGTTGCTGTCAAAGGAAGTTTTAATCCTTCTGTTATCAATAATGCTGTGAAGAAATTCAATAGGCCGTCTAATAAATCTACTCTTTCCAAATCTGTCAAAAGAAAACCTGATAATTTGGTTGTCTCCCCCTTTTATCCTCCTTTATGTTTCAAATTAGCTAAAGTTTTAAGACGTTTCAATTTTAACGATATCTTTAAACCTGCCAATAAATTCAAATTCTCTCCACTAAATCTCCTATTCCTGATCTTCGTAAATGGGGAATTTATAATGTTCCTTGTAACGGCTGTGATTTATCTTATATTGGTCAAATTAAAAGAAATCTCGAATCTGCTTAAAAGAACACTCGTTATGCAACTAATCAAGAAATTTCTAAATCTTCTATTGCCAAGCACTCTTGGGATTCCGACCATAGCTTTAATTTTCAAAATGCTAAAATTATCTTTAATGCCAATAGTACACCTGAATTGGACTTTCTTGAAAATTTAGCTATTTATCTTAATCGTGAAGTTAATGTTAATGATAAATCTGATTCCACAATGCTCTCTGCAGCTTGCAAAAACCTTTTCAGCACTACCACATAATTTATTTTTTGTATTAATTAATATTACTCTGTTTTTTATATTTTATTTATTTATTTAATTTCATTTGTTCCCATATTTTAATATATGTGTGTGTTTTCATTTTATTATAATCTATTTTTAATTTTATTTAATTTTATTTTCATGGTTTTTTTTTGTAACTTGCTTCCTTATTCCCCTTCTCTCTGTGTAATTTCGCTTTGATTATACTCTTCTGTGATTGGCTGTTGTCTTCTGATTTCCTCTTGGCTGTTGATTTCTACTTTTCTATTGACTGTTTCTTCAGCTTGTTTCCTTTCCCTTCATTTCAGTCTTGCTGCTGCTTTTATAGTATAAACACGTCTTCTTTGCGCCTGACGAAGAAAGACTCAGATCTTTCGAAAAGCCTAGAGCATTTAAAAGTTTTTGATGGTGTTTTAAGATCTTTCTGTTCAAATTAAAATGCTTGGATTAGGGCTGTGCATATATAGTGGAGTCAACTTTTTCGAAATTTTGGTCACCTCACCCCCCCCCCCTTATGAAACCATGCGTTATCATTTCTCGTACCCTCCACCCCCCCTTCCCGTTATGATATAATTATCAATGCCTAACAATTCTTTTTCATTTTACAATTTCCTTTCTTTCTTTTTTTCTTTTTATACGGTTACAGTGAAATACAGATATAGTTATGCATTTGTTATTCGCATACTTTCTTGATTTGAATGAAGATAAAAAGTCAATAAAATATCCTTATTATACATGAAATAACTTCATAAGAAATCAAATTTTAATGAGTTAGTTACTTTTTTAAATAAGAACTTTTTGTTACATAATGCATTCAACAACAATATTGTTTTTTTGCACTGGCACCCTGCATGTGAGGAGGTAAGTATAGAACTTATCAACAAAACAGTCAGACAACATGCTTTCTTTTTTCTTTTTACTAATAAACGCAACAGTAATAATTTCAAACATATACTTTGTACCTGGTTTTTCCAAGAGAGGATTATATGTACATATATATGGCAGAAAGATACGTTGTAGTATTCCATACTTTGGAATGAAAAAATTTTATAATCGATTAATGGTTTAAATAATAACTTTGTATTTTCATAAAAATAGATAACAAACTAAAGAAATAAAGATAACAGACTATTTTGATGTAAGGAGAAAGTTACAAACACACACAAAAAGAAAATTTTGGTTGGATCAAAAATGATAACGATATCAAAAGTCTACCCCCCCCTCCCCTAGAGATTTTTTATGATATCAAGTATAGACCTCCCCCCCTTCCACCTAAAGCGACAACATTATACATGCACAGCCCCATTTACAAGCCGTTCTACACACTATGGTAAAAAAATATCAATTACGACGGCCATACTACATAATTCACCCAGTACGCCATCTGAAAGCCAAGTACCCGTGATTTAAATCAAACATTTTTGCTTCTCTTTCTAATTTTTTTTAATTTATTTTGTCATTTATAGTTTTCTTCGTACATTTTTGCAGCTAGTTTAAGATATGAAATTTAAATTACATATATTTAAATATTAGAGGTAGTACCATGATATGTGTGTGACACATAATTTGTCTTTCGTGTTAATACTGCGATTTCGTTAGTTGGAGAAACGAAAAAAAGTAGCGATTTCTACTTAAATCGCTATCACGAACTATATTCCGAATAACGGAGCAGGAAAAAAAAAATGGCTACCATTTCCAAACACCTTTTCAAATCCACAAATGCAACCTGTCACAAATGGGCTATTTCATAAACGAAAGCAACGTACAAAACACACAATCCAAATTAAAATGCTTGCATTTACAAGCCGTTCCACACACTAGGGAAAACGAATATCAATTACGACGGCCATAACACATAATTCACCCGAGCACACCATCTGAAAGCCAAGTACCTATGATTAAATTAAACATTTCTGCTTCTCTCTCTCATTTTTTTCTTCTCTGTCGTTTGCCTTACACTAAATAACTGACGCCCTTCCGCACTAAATAATCGTAATGAGTACTTTTGCAACAGTTGCCCGCACGCGACACAGCCTTCCACCAAATCGTTCGAAATCTGTCAACGCGCACTTAAATGCCATTCTCCGGGAGCTATAACTTTTCTCTTACTTCTCGTCGAAGATGACTGGCTTTTATTGTCTCTACATTATTGGATAAAGCGTAACTTCGAGGGACAATGGCTTAGGTAAGTTGTGCTCTTTTTCCCCTTTAACCTTAAGGCTGCTAGTCACCCAGTTTCCGAAATCGCCTTACTAATGTTAAGTCTATGGGAGTTTGATGCATTCGTATATTTAAAATATCTCCTTGGGAAATTAATATTTTTAACCCCTTTTTTCTGTGTACTCTTCTTAACACTCCGTTTGTCGCGCCTTATCTGGCAGATACACGACAGAACTCTCGTGTGTATTTAAATATATTATTTCTTTTGTAAACTATAAAATATATTCATAATATTACAGAATTTGATTTAATGTTATTTTTTCTGCTTTAAATTGTGTTTTTGTCTGTTTTATTTATTAATGTTAATAATATATACTGGTGTATCTGACAGATACAGCGCGACCACACTTGCTTGAAAAAAAAACACGCGACTAGCAGGAGTGTTAGGATGTCTCTTTTTTTCTTAGCTGTCAAAATATTTCTAAAATCTCTGCTTAATTTATGCCATTCGTATATTTAAAATATCTCCTTGAGAAATTAATATTTTCAAGTTTCTTTATCTCTGTACTTTTCTTAAAGGAAGTCTCTTTTTTTTTTCTGGGTTCTCAAAATATTTCTAAAATCTCTGCTTCATTTATGCATTCGTATATTTAAAATATCTCCTTGGGAAATTAATATTTTTAACTCCTTTTTTCTGTATACTCTTCTTAAAGGATGTCTCTTTATTTCAGTTTGTTATCAAAATATTTCTAAAATCTCTGCTTAATTTATGCATTCGTACATTTAAAATATCTCCTTGGTAAATTAATATTTTTAACTCCCTTTTTCTGTGTACTCTTCTTAAAGTATTTTTTTCTTAGTTATCAAGATAGTTTTAAAATCTCTGCTTAATTTTATACTAGGTGTTAAAATCATACTCACGGTTCTTCTGCCTTTAACACATAAAATATTAAATTAAGCAGAGATTTTAGAAATATTTCGAGAACCAAGGAAAAAAAAGAGTCATTCTTTAAGAAGTAAGTGTACACAGAAAAAAAGGAGTTAAAAATATTAATTTCCCTAGAATATATTTTAAATATACGAATGCATTCTGTAACCATAGACTTGGAATTAGCGAGGGGAAGCTGAGTGACTAGCAGCCTTAACGGCATGAATTTTTAGTTATTCATAAAAAATGTGGAACAAGTTTCAAAAACCTTATTCCTATGAATGTAACAGTGAGATTTTCAAAGTTGTTAGGTACCCTAATTTGACATATCCATAAATTTGAACACTTCCAGCCGCTGGTTTTCTAACGGTTACGGAGCTGACTACTATTTAATAGGTGCCCGATGCGAATTTCCATTCAAATTTTAAACGAGGACCTTGTCTGTTTAATATTCGGGCGCAAAATATGACCAAGGAATCTCAAATCAACCAACTGCAAGTTTCATCCACAGCGGTTCGTGATTTACATTTCTTTATGAGGTCAGGGGGTATGATGCATGTTATATACTTTACTTACTAAGCCCTTTGCTAATAGCATTTCCAAATATTAACCGTTGCCTTATGTAATCGTATAATACTCTACGTTTAAATAATGCGATTTATCCATGTGTTATACTAAACTCATTCCGGAACTATTGGATTCCACCACGTATGTAACAATACCTTTTTTATTTTATAAAATTTTAACTATCTATACGACATTCCGAGTTCTTTAACTATCCTAAAATAACTTATCTATAAAATTTTATCTATTTTATCTAGGCAGATGAAGTTATTATCTATTCACAAAATAACAAAGTAAAAATTAACATTTATCTGCTGTGGCAAAAATTCTCACATAGCTACTGTAAGCGGTCTATGAGACCGCTTGATTAAAAAAAAAAAAAAAAAAAAAAAAAAAAAAAGCTGTTCCTGTACAGTGCTGGATAGAAAGAAGAGGATAGATAGTCCGAAAAGAGTTGCATATCTTAAATTTTGACACAATATCTGATAAAATATGTGAGTTATATTCAATTGTAAAAGTTAAAAAGTACTTTTATCTACAAGTGTTAAAATCTTGTAATTAAACAGATGAAAATAAGTTTAGGACCAGTATCTTCTTTTAAATCTGGTAATGAGTTGACATCATGACCATGACTGTAGTATTTTATGCGGGACTCAACTGTGATGATGCTTAGGTTAGTAATCGCCAGCTCTGAAGTTTTGGGATATGCAACTGTTGCTTTGAGCGTACTTCGCGGAAAATCATTGACTGAAGCAGAAAAGAGTAAAATGGGGTCTTTTCGGTATTGCGGGCTGACTGAAAATCAAATTGCCTTAAAAATAAATAAGTTTAAAACTGTTGTGCACAATTTTCTTTATGGCAATATGAATTATGATAGAAATAAAAGAAGCGGGTAGCTATCAAAATTTTCAGTCCGGAGTAAACGGAACGTTATTAGAACGAGGTGGATCCCGTCGAATTTCGACGAAAGAAAATGTTTACAAAGGAACTGTTGCATCAAATTTATAATACATCGACAACAATTAAATAATTAGAATAAAAAATCCATCTTACACTTGTTAGTTTAACTCTCCAAAGACATATTTTAACCTAAGAGTAATTAAATACTTATTTCATAAACTTCTACTGTTAAAATTATTGTAAAATTAAACTTTATTCATATGCGTAATAAGTAACATATAATCAAGATAAGTAATTTTGATTAAGTTATCAATTATTGCTTGGTATTACGGAATGAAAAATCAGCAAAAATGTTTTCACCTTGACATAATCATAGAATTTTTCCCTCTTTAAATCTAAATCGAATCAAATCATTTTCCACGTTTCACATCCCTATTAACCATTTAAAAACATTTTAAAGCTCAATAGGTTATTAATAAATATATTTTCAAGCTTGAAGTCACGCTTGTCAACTATTACAACTTTCATGTGAAAATTCCCACTCGTGATTTGAAGTCTTAGTATAATCTCTGTACCTGCGCGTAAAAATTCCAGAATTTTATAAATTTAGGCGTATTCAAGAGGAACTATCTCTTTTTATCAAATAAAATTATCGTTTTCTTTTAAATATGACGTCATTTTCAGTCGCTGAAATATTTTGCCTATTGTCTCAAACTCAATATCAGCGGAAGGAAAAAAATATTTTTAATTGTAATGAAAAAATGGCATCAGTAAGAATATAATCAATAAAGATAACTAAACCAATTTTTATAAAAATGAAGTACTTGAGTTGCCACAATTAAAAATTTTGTATTAAAAACTATAAAAAAAATTAATATCCCAAAAATAAATTGAGATACAGCCTTCAAACAAATTGCATTTAAAAGTAAATTTTTTTCTGCATAAGACGGTGTAAAAATTTAAAATGTGGGATGTTTAGAAGTTTAAAAATTTGCAGTAGCGAAAATTGCAAAACCGAAATTTCATTTCAAATTTCAAAGTGTTGCTATTCGCAGAATGACGTATGCGTTACGCACAGATATGTTCGTCCTTTATAATATAGATAGCGCTTCAAGAATGGGCTTATTTTTCTACTGTAAAATATGCTAGGGAACTCCCAGTAACGTGCAGAACTCTTAGAAATGTTTTAAAAGTGCCGAATATTGAATTATGCTAAATTGAAAGCCGAGCAAAACTACAAAAGAATCACACTGATGCGAGACTAAAATCGGCATCTTAAAATTCAACTATGACGTAAATTCTGATGATATAAGTTATTTAAGATATTACTGTCATGATTTACCAAGTAAGTCATACATACTTTCAAAACTTGTACAAGGTGGTGGCTCAGTCGTGTTTTGGGCAGGCTTTAATACAAAATAAAATATAAGTTTCGTATTCGCCGACACAAATATTAACTTCCTTTAACTATCCTTTATATAATCCTTATAATCCTTTAACTAACAAAATATTCTTGGTAATAATTCTGTTTCACTTAGATGAACTTATGGATCAGAATTTGGCATTTCTTCAAGATAATGCTTATATTCGCAAGTCTGTGTCTACTTCTGTTTGATTAACTGCAAACAGCATTAAAACTTTAGACATCCCATCTAAAAATCCTGACATAAATCCTATAGAAAATATGTGGGGAATCTTAATTCGTCAAGTTTATGCAAACAGAAAGCAATTTGATTCGATTGTTTAACTCAGAGCAGCCATCTTGGAAATATGGAAACAAATACCTATTTCCAAATGTAAAAACCTGGCTAAATCCTTTCCAAAGCGTCTTTTCGATGTCATCAGTGTTAAGGGGAAACAAAGTACTATATATACTTGGTCCTAAACTTTTTTTCCACCAAATTGTATTATCTAGAAAATAATTTTTGCTAATTTCTTTAAATATATTATTTTAATTTAAAACAAATAACAAACTTGTATAAATTTATGTGTATAATTTTGTAGTGATACTGTTTTTTTTATTAAAGTAAGATCTTTACTGTTTTTGTTGGTGGTCCTAAATTTTTTTACAGCACTGTACTAAGATCTATGTGCAGAATTATAATAATTAAAATTTACACATTCAGAAGTTTCTAGCTATAAGACTAGGGCTCCAAACTAAACAAAATGTCAGTATTATCTGTAGTTAAGCTGAAACTTAAAAGTTAATCTGTGAAGTTTGAAAAAAAGCAGAGATCTGTGAGACATCTATAACAGTAGATTAGAGTGAAACATATTTCTTTTAACAGTACAACATCAGAACCTTGTGATATTCACACACAAATACTCATTTTAATATGAAGTAAAAAATCACTTTATTAGCTCCAGAATTATAATGGTTTCTTCTATGTAAGAATCTATCACAAGCTTTTAATAAACATTGAAAGGTTGCATCGAAATAAATGTTTATTCTTACCATGAAATTGGAGATTTTTTTTATGATAATGAAAAGGTGCAGAGTTCTAAATATCAGGTCTTTTTAACACTTTCCAACATAGTTGAAAGGTGTTTATTAATCCGGTTTATCTGGTCGTTTGTCTGTCTGTCCCTGTTCTAACTCGCGTAAATATTTTCCGATTGTCATGAAATGGATATATGCTATATCACCATGACATGTTCGGTATTGAAAAAGAGGTGTTTAGCATTTACGGTTCATTTACAAGGCACTCAAAAGAATTCTATTACGGTCCATGGGGGAAAATCTTTTGCGGTGTATTTTAATGATATTACACTATTTTAAACATATTGAAATTGATATTTATCACTGAAGTGTATTATGAGGTTCTTACTATGGGGCATGGGGAGCATAGAATTTATCGTTCATTTACAGGGACACCCAAAAGACTTTGGCTACAGAAGAAAATGAACAATAATAGAACTATTGAAGCCTACCATCAATAATTGCTAAAAGTGCGTTTTCAAATCTGATATATAGCCCAGTGGTAGAGGAGCAAAAAAAGACCGAATTCAGAATTAATTAGGGGAAAGCTGGAAATTGTTCTAATCCATTTAGTTTAGGTCTAGAATGAATATGCTAAGTTTTTTCCCTCGTAGTAGGTGAGCGTTAGAAAATATATACAGATTTTTAGTCAAAAAACACGTTTTTTTAGATACCATAACAATATCTCAAAACAGATAACTCTATCAAAAACATTGTCTGTACAAAAGTTATAGAGCCCAAAATTCTGAGTAAAATGAGTACCTACACTTAATATTTTTGTTCAATAGTAAGGCCGCAATTTGAGATATTGTTAAGTTAACTTAGTCTCTCCTGGCTTCAAGCTCTTGATTAGAAAATTTTTGAAATAGAATTGCGACCTTTATGTTGAACAAAAATATTAATGATGGTACTCATTTTATTCAGAATTTTAAGCTCTACAACATTTTATTGACAATATTTTTTATAGAGTTAGCTGTTTTGAGATATTGTTAAGGAAATTTAAAAAAAAACGTGTTTTTCGAAAATAAATATGTACATAATTTCTAATATTCACCCAAGTGCGAGGAAGAAAACATAGTACGTTCATTTTAGACTTAAACTGAAGGGGTTAAAACAATTTCCAGTTTTCTCCTAATTAATTCTGAGTTCCACCCCCTGACCATGGGTCTAAAACTTTAAACTGGAATTGTGACCTTAATGTTCAACAAAAATATTAAGTGTAGGTACTCATTTTACTCAGTATTTTAAGCTCTACAACATTTGTATTGACAATGTTTTTTACAGAGTTAGTTGTTTGGAGATACTGTTATGGTATGTAAAAAAACGTGTTTTTTTTACAATAAATCTATACATATTTCCTAACGCTCACCTATTACGAGGGGGAAAACATAGCATATTCATTCTAGACTTAAACTGGAGGGATTAAAACAATTTCCAGCTTTCCCCTAATTAATTCCGAATTCAACCCCCTAACCACTGGCTAATACGTTTGTTAATTTAATTATTTTTTAAATGTTACTTGGTGTGTATAAATTCTGTAGATCCTATACAGGGCTACACAAAAGTTTTCAACAACATTCATTTACTGACGAAAATTGCTGAATGGAAATTTTCAACTGTGCTATGAGTTTAAATGAGCTAACTTTTAGCATACTATGTAGTGTACATACATATCAATAGAACATTTAAAAGGCTGCACAAAAAAATGTATAATTTCTGCTATTCATGGTAATAGCAGAAATTTGGTTTTCAAATAAGTTATGGTTATGCGTTTTCCATATTGTTTATTTAGACATCATCTTTCACGTTAATTAACTATGAAGTTTTTTACCGTATTCTGAATGTGTTGGAAAGTGTTTAATAATCTATGTCGTACGCACAATTTTTAGTACAAAAATTATTACTATTATACAAAAATTTGTGAAGAATAACAAACCATACTAATTAAATAGATTGGCTTTTAACAATAAAAAATGCAGCATTAAAAAAAAAAAAAACTGTGAAAACAAGCATTATTAAAATTTTAAAGCGTATTTTTTAATGCGTGAAATGCGCTCATAAAAATCTTTAAAAATTTCTGTTCAGTTGCTCTGTTCTCTGCAGTTGCAATTCTGGCTTAAAGCGATTGGGAATTTGGCATCACTATTTCAGATTAGAAAATTTCTATTCAGTATTTCAATCGCAGAATTCTTAATCATTTCTTTTAACCCTTTCAGGGTAAGGTAATTCTGTTGCTAAAATGTTGAAATGACACAGAATTTACGAACACATTTATTTAAAATAGTTACCTTCACTTATTGTAAACAAGAACAATTTTATTGCAAACTTCTGACCGTTTGGAATTAAAATTAAGTGGTTATATATCACTTAAGAATTCTATATTATAATAAGAGCAAAAATTGTGTGTGTGTATGTAAATTTTATCTTAAAAACGGCTCTAGCGATTTTGACTAAATTTTGTATTTTACCATTTTCGGATACGAGAAGACCATTGAGCTAGGTTATATGTTCGAGAAAATTCGATTAGTGAATCATTTTGGGTCATAATGGGTCAGGGTCAATCTAATTATATCTAAAAAACCGCTCAATTGATTTTAACTAAATTTTGTGTGAAACCGTTTTTGGATACGAGAAAATTATTGAGCTAGGTCTCATGTTCGAGAAGTTTTGATTAGTGGGTCATATATGAGTAATTTTCGGTCAAGCCAATTTTATATAAAAAACGGCTCTAACAATTTTGACAAAATTTTGTAACCTACTGTTTTGGATTACAAGAAGATCATTGGGCTAAGTCACATGTTGAAGGAAATTCGATTAGTGGGTCATTCGTGGGTCAAGATAATTTTTTCTAGAAAACGGCTCTAACGATTTGGACTGAATTTTGAAGTCTATGGTTTTCGGGATCAAGAAGACCATTGGGTTAGGTAGCATATTCTAAAAAATTAGATTAGTGGTTCATTTTGGGTCACTATGGGTCCGGTTCAAGCTAATTCTATCTAAAAAACGACATAAACGATTTTGACAAAAATTTGTATTATAGCACAACAGGAAACGGGAAGATCCTTAAGGTAGGTCACATGTACGAGAAATTTCGATTAGTGGATCATTTTGGGTCACTACGGGTCAAGCTAATTTTATCCAGAGAACGGCTCAAACAATTTTGATTAAATTTTGTATTCTATCGTTTTGGGGATCGATAAGATCATTGGGTTAGGTAGCATGTTCGAGAAAAGTCGATTAGTGGGTCATTTTAAGTCATTATGGATCCGAGTCAAGTTAACTGTTTCTAAAAAACGGTTCAAACGATTTTGACAAAATTTTGTATACCATTTCCGGGAACTAGAAGATCATTGGACTAAGTCGCATGTTCGAGAAATTTTGAGCAGCGATTCATTTTTGGGTCACTACGGGTCAAGCTAATTTTATCTAGGAAACGGCTCTGACGATTTTGATTAAATTTTGTATTCTACCCGTTTTCAGGCGCCAGAAGACCATTGGGTTGGATAGCATGTTCGAGAACATTCGAATAGAGGGTCATTTGGGCCACTATGGGTCCGGGTCAACCTAATTGTATCGAACGATATAACGATCGAATTGGCTCAAACGATATTGACAAAATTTTGCATTATATCGTTTTTGGGCACGAGAAGATAGATCATTGTGCTCGATCACATGTTCGAGAAATTTCGATTTTTCGGTCATTTTTGGGTCATTACGGGTCTAACTAATTTTATCTAAAAAACGGCTCTAACAATTTTGACTGAATTTTGTATTCTGCCGTTTTCGGTCTTGAGGGGTCTCTGGGCTGGGTCACATGTTCGAGAAAATTAGATTAGTGGGTCTTTTGGGGTCACTGCGGGTCAAGCTAATTTTATCTATAAAACGGCTTAAACAATTTTGACTAAATTTTGTATCTTAGCTTTTCTGATTACCAGAAGTCCATTAACCTAAGTAACATGTTCGAACAGATTTGAATGGTGGGTAATTTTGGGTCACTGCGGGTCAGGGTCACGAAGCCGCAAAGTTGGCGATATTTGGAGTAATATTGGCAACGTTTGGCCGAAAAATCGACTTTCAAGATTACGAATGCCAAAGCACATACTTGGCCCCAAATGAAAGAATGTCGTCAACTTTGGCTATAATTGGCGAAAAAAGTTTTCTGCATCTGTGTGTATGTACATGTACGTATATAGTTTTCTTATTGATCGATTTTGTAAATAATACTGTTATAAAATAAAATGCTTTATAGCAATAATACGGCGATAATGATACAGTAAGAATATTATATCGTGGTGAACACAAAGCTAATTTTGACCGAGCATATCTCGGTCATTCCTGCTTGTATTACATAATATACCACCGTCCTTCAAAGGGTAATCATATAATTTATAAAATATTCATGAGATTAAATATGATGAATAATTCTGCTAAAAATTTGTGATAATTTGCTGCATATTGCCCTTTTTATATAAAATAATTCATAATGTACTATATTTAGGAGATTTTCGGTCAGTTATATTTTTCTTTCTTTATTAGTTTGAATTACTAAAATGAAATTATTATTTTGGGAAAAAAACATATATAAACAGCTCGTTTAAAGTTGAAATTAACATTAAATTTAGCTGGGTGAGTATATAAAATCTCTTGGGTACATTTACCTGTTTTAGATATGGACTTCAAATTTATGTTGAAAAGTTATAGCTATCTTATTATGTACCAAACGGTTAGTGCTCGACCTAGAGGGAGGCATGCAGGGCAGATGAGGGAAAATTCAAACCAGTAAAAATCAATAAAAATAACAATTTTTGAATTTTTATTAAATGTAGGTACAATTCTAGAAAAACGTAAGCACCCCCTCTATTTCTAACACAAAACATAATAAATATATGTGTACCAATTAATTGGGAATAATATCTAATTTATACTAACTTAACCCAATTAAAAATTTTATACACGTCAGTTAGTCTAAATGCATTTGTTCACTACATTCCTATTATTAATGACAGGGTTATTGATTATTTTACAAAGAGCCAATTTTATGGGTTTCTCCCAAATTATTGGATACTATAATAAATTTCTTTTACTAGAAGTGCAGAAAAATATTTATACAAAATTTTCTATTTCACAAGATGAAGAAAACAAAATTTTGAATTTCTAAAAAGTATTTTCCAATATTATGTCGCGGTGGAATTTTGATTTATTGAAGATAGATTCCAGAGGCTTGTGAACAGCTTCAGTGATCACACCATTTCCTTAAACATATCGATGGAATTTCTGGTATCCTAATTTTATGGTCAAGGCTTCCTTTTGTATTTGAGGATAACATTGTTGAGCTTCATTGATAGCTGTAGATGATAATGCTACCGGTTTTTCATTCTGCAGAAGTACAGCTCCTAATGTGAAAGAACTACTGTAAAATCTGTCTAAGGCGGACTCTGTGTAAGTCGGAAATCTGTCTACCGCGGAAAGACTTTCAAGTCCCGGCGAATCCATTGAAAATAACATTAATACGTACTCCATAAGGCGGAATCTGCCTAACGCGGAAACGGAAAGGTTTTTAAGGTACGCCGAAAGCCAATTTTTACATAACACGGAAAAAAGAATATTTTAAAACCGAAAAGCATTCGGTAAATGGAACTTTAAAACTGATAGATAGATCAAATACAAATATAAATAAAAGCACATTTTTACGCATTCATTTGTTTACAGAGAGAATTTTAATTTTGAAAATTTTCAGATTTAATGATAAGGAAAAGAAAATACGCAGTTTGTATTTGTTCAGTCTACAACAGTTTCTTTTTATTTACAATTTGTAACACAAATAAATTTTTGTTTTTCTACGGAACATAAATTTAAAGTATGCGTTTTTATTTTTTCCATTACCCTTATAATAATAATAATAATAATAAACAGGCCGTTATTCTACCATTACCTTTATATATATATACTAGGGGGCTCTGCCCCCTGCAAGCTACGATCGCCAACCCCCCGTTCGGACACCGCAGAATCTAAAAATCAAAAAACATGCTAATCTGGTGGGTTTTAAAAATATTAGAGACGATTAAAATATACTGAAAAAAGCTGTGCAGATCTCCCTGTAAACGGGTTTCCATTCAATTCCCTTTGATTGCAAAAATTTAAGGGCGAATCAATTGCTGTTAAGACATCCAATCGTTGTTTTCATTTTTGATTAAAGAGGATCAGTTAAACATTTGAAAAGAAGCTAAAATAAAATGAATTAAGTATTCAGAGTCTTTGTCTCCCGATATTTTAAAACAATCTCTATAACAATAGCCTAAATCATGTGAGTATCATCAACAGTTCCCGGCGGAACACTTCGTGTTTTATACTGTAGGTGCATTTTGATACTTTAATGTTATCCAGGCACAGGTGATAAGTCGCCAAATATTATTCTATCCTCATCATTTCATCTATATTATAATAGTTCAAGTCATCAAATGCCATAAACAAATACGGTCTGATCCCTTCGCCTTTCATATGAAAGTTTGGCACAAATGTCATATCATATTGGCGCGATTTTTTTTTCCCAACGCCAATTTGGGGAACGCATCAACAGCATAAATAACAACATCCGGCTTACCATATCAAGCAAAATAACGATACTTTGGCGCCAGTTAAGTACCCGTTGCGTATATGACAATGGCGTCAGAAAAAAATCGCGCCAATATGGGGTTTATATGACATCTGTGCCGAAAGAAAAAAAAAAAGCCGGGTTCAAATCTCGCCAATATCATTTTTGCAACTCGCCAGTTAGAATTTTTTTATTCTTCGATTGGTAAATTAAAACATTGATTTGAAGTTGAAATTAAATGTTATGGTTTGTTACATAATTTAATATTTCGCCAGATGTCATATACCGCATGTTTGGCATGATTTTTTTTTTATGAAAATTTGGCGAAAACCTCGTTTTCGAATACCAGTTACATATGTATTTTTGGCACTACTTAGTTATCCCGTCGACCAAAAATCTATCGCGAACTATAAGATTAAATGCCAATAACGGTTGATCGAAAATGTCACATTCACTTGACTTTTAGAAAGTTGCACATGTTTACGTCATCAAGTGATTTTTATTTCGACGTTTTATTTTTATATTTATTAATGTTATACTAATTTATTTGTTCTTTCGTTATTTAAAATAAAAATTTTGTCAATCTGTACAATTTGGCGAGTGGTTTGGCGATTTATATAATTTGCGAAATTGGTTGACGGAATAACTACGTTGTACCGTATTTTTTAATTATTTTCTATTATTTTCAAAAGGAAATAGCAAAAAAATAATTAATAACTATAGAACAAAATAATTTATATAAATAAAAAAAAAAGTAAATAAACATTTATTATTAAATAAACGACAATAGCCATGTCAATCAAAATAATGCCATTTTTGCGCCAATTAGGTACCCCAGTGCGTATATGACATCTGTGCCTAATATTTTTCTTTTCGTTTTGTTTTTTTAAAAAAAGAAAGAAGTGAAAGCCATTAATTTAAATGTTTCATTTTTGTACAGATGTCATATTCGCCCATATTGGCGCGATTTCTTTCGGTTGCCAATTTGGCGAAAACATCAACAGCATAAATAACATAATCCGGGTTACCACATCAAGCAAAATAACGACACTTTGACGCAAGTTAAGTACCTGTTGCCTATATGATATTGGCGACAGAAAAAAATCGCGCCAATATGGGGCGAATATGACATCTGCACCTTCATTTTTAAATGAAAGTTTTGTATTAAATAAAATGATAACGAAATACAAAAAAGCATTGTTCTCAGGATAGATTTAAAGGAGGCCAAACTGGTCGCCAAATTAATTTAAAATAGTAAACTTTTCTGAATTATGAAAAAAAAAATATCTGTTATGATTAAAATTTGAGTTGCCATCATTAGAAAAATGTATTTAAAATTTGAAAAAAAATTAATATTTCGAAAACTAATTCGAATTTAAAAATTCTAATACCAGTTTTGAGATCTGTGGATCAATACGGATTTTTGGTGTTAATTTCATCGAAAAGTATTCCATATATTAGGAGAAATCGCCGTGAAACATAATCAGTTGTTTAATCAGTCGATTCAGAGAATCGATACACATTTCAACCGTTTCATACATTCGTTTCATAAATTCGTTTCATTAGGATTTTATATATTTAGGGTAGATATAATAAATTTGAAATCACAAGTAAATGAAGAAATTGGTAAAGTTCTAAATAAATACTTGCCGTTATTCTAACTGTAAATGGAGAGCTAGGAGATTTAAAAAAACAGTCATACATTCAAAATTTTAAAAGAAAAATTTTAAAAATCATATATTTTTTTAATTTTTAGGATAATTGAAAAAAATATTTAAATTGTATAGTTTATTTATATGTATCGTATTTCAATCCATTTCGTTGAGGAAAATACGAGTTTTTATGTGTAGAAAACTGTAAATAAAAGGAAAATGTCAATTGAACAAATAAAAATGTGCACGTTTTCTCTGTTACTTTTCATTAAATTCATAAAATGGAAAATTCATATTTTAAACTCTCTAAATGTGTAAAAAAATATAAATAAATGCACAATCTCATGTTTTTTTTTTTTTTTTTTCGTTGTTATAAACTTAAAAATTATACTAAATAATATTTCACTTTAAAAAACGGTACTGAAGATTGCAAACGCAAAAAATATGCGACAGTTTTTTACCGATTTGCGTAAGACGGAATATTGTCTACTACGGAAAAGTTTCTCGGTCCCGATCGATTCCGCCTTAGACAGATTTTACTAGTAGCAACAGAAATTGTAATATTTATCTTGAGATTGTAGTATTTAAGTGACAGAGCTTTCTTTCAGTAATCTCTTGATTTGGCTCAATTCTCTATCTAATTCATTATTCAATCCCACACTACATTTTTCTGCAATAACAATCTCATCTTATGCGTCTTATCCGAGAGATTAGGAATAAACATATGCAGGTACTGAATCATGCCAAGTATTTTTTGTAACTCTGTTTTTCTAATTGATGCTTTAATTCTATTCTTGCTTTGAGTCTATGGTTTCAACTTCCTCTGGAACAATGGTAATACCATCACTAGTAACAATGAGCCCTAAATATTTCCCTTTCTGAACTTCAAATTCAAATTTATTTATATTCAGTTTTGCACCTGAATTTCTTAGTGCTTGTAAGGCTGATCCAGTATTTGATCAAAGAGTATTAATGTAAGGCGCATAAATCAATACGTCATCCATGTTTTCAGCACCTAGAATGCCTTGTAGAACTTTTGCTATTATACTTTAAAAATTTTCTGGAGCTGATTTTATACCGAATGGAACTCGAAGTGATGAATATATTCCCCAAATTGTTATTCGTTTTAAATTAATTTAAATTCTAAATTATTAAGAATGACTGGGAATATGGTGAAACTCTCAGCTGATAAAAACCCTTTTTCAAATCTAATTTCGTGAAATATTTTGATCTACCTACATTAGCTGAAAATTCTCCTAAAGTTTTCAAAGAAAATTGTCTTCGCAAGAGTATTTTATTAAAATCATAAAGATCAATGAAAATTCGTATTTTTCCGTTCTGTTTCACAATAATGTCGTTAAAAATTCGTAAAACTTTCTCTTTTTTCTTAATAATCCCATACTTAACCATTCTATCTGGTTTCTATTTGACAATTTTTTTTCTTTTTCTTTTTTTTTTTTTTTTTTAAACGGAACTCTTTTTGGTGGTTTGGTCTCTTTTTGAGTACATTCTTGTGCAAATTTGGCTATGTATTAAAAGTTTTATACGCACTGTTCCTTGAAACAGATCATGAAAATCCTCATCCAATGCATTAACTCCTTCGGGACGGCAGCCTTTTACGAAATTTTTAATATCTTGTCACCGTTTTTTAAAAACAGGAATTTGTGTCTTCTTGAATCGAGAAAATGCGCTGATTAAACAAGGCAAATTTTAGAGTAAAATTTTACTGGTGAGGAAAAACAAGGATTCTGAGCGCTTCATGCGGCACGTATACGTGTCGCTCCTCCCCAAGGGGTTAAGTAGTTCAATTCTTACAATTAATTATGCCTCCATCTAGGCCAGGGGTCGGCAAGTAATTTTAAGTTGGGTCCAAATATTTTTGAAAAATTTTATCGAAGTCCAGAGAAAAAAACACATAAGTAATATAGGTACTCATTACTTTAAAATTTTTATTTTTACATACACATAGATATACATATAATATAAAATAGAAAAGTCAGGTATTCGTTCTGAAAAATTACTACATACATAGGTATACGTTCTGAAAAATTTTACATACACATAATAAAATGAAAAGGCAGATATTCGTTGAAACATTACACTTTCGGTCTTGAGCCAGTCTTTTATAGTTTGGTTCACGTGGTGAACAGCTAATGCGATGAGTGTCTTCAAGGTGGACGTCCTTTTATCTCGAACGATATTTGTTCTTCAAAAAATTCATGTTGGAGAAAGTTGTTTCACACACATATGAAGAACCAAACATAGTAGCCTGATTAATAGCTAGTTTTTTACAACATTCATACTTTTTTTTTAGATATGTTTGCGCTCCGCAACGCAGCCGACCAGTTCCACCGTCGCGCATGCATACCAACGCAGCCACTCAATTCACCATTCACTCCCTAACACCGCCACACCTGTGTTCCATTGCAGTATTTTGCATTTCACATGATAGCAACTATGCGTGACTATTAAAAAGTCAAATTAATCGCGCTATTACTTGTAAAATGTAAGAAACATTGATAAAACTATCGCTCAACCGTATCTATTATATGTAAATATTAATAAATTATTTATTCAAATTGAAATATTTTTGGCGGTCTAGGCTTTGACCTGCCGCGGTCCAGATGGGGACCGCGGTCCACCTGTTGCCCATCGTGGATCAACCTTGTACTGGACTAATTCCTTCACGTGAAATTATTAACGAAAGAGACCATAAAAACCTAGACTCCATGTTCATATCTAATAAAACAATGACAAATAAAATGACCACGTTCATATTTAATTTAAAAAAACTTACACATTCTTAATATATATATCAAGCTTAGAACTTATTTAAAAAAGATGTGAGTTGATAAGCATTGTGTTTTTAGCGAAAAAATTAAAAATATTTTAGAACGATAGGATTCTGCAAAATAGTGAAAAAGAACATAATTAACGTACATCACGGGAATTATTAAAATACTAAATACAACTTAATGGGTATCTGAAAAGAAAGAAATAATAGACTTACCTTTAATTTTGCAAAGAACTATAGGGATCCTCCTCAGTAGCCACATCAGTAGCATGACCCGAATATAAGAGGAGTGTGAAAGCTACCTTTTCCAGGAATAGTCCAGGAATAATCCCAGGAATAGGACTTTTTTTTTACACAATTACTTCTAACAGATTTCTATTAATGGATAAAAAATTATAACTAATAGTTTAATTATTAAAATAGAAATATGTCTGAAACAAAGTTTTCTCCCATTAGACCCTATGTGAAATGCACATTTGTCCCTGAATCCTTTACCACTACATTTAAGCTTATTGTAAATGAACTGTTTATATCTGGTACGTAAAATAATGATTAAAAATAAATGATTAAAATTAAAACTTTGTATTAAAGCTTCAAAATAAAAGCTATTATTATTATAAACTGATTTAATAGTTTACCAAAGCAAATATTTATTAAATATAAAAAAATCTCATCTTGATGCTTCAATATATCTAGCTTTTTGCTTTGCAAATAGCTAATGAAAAAAAAAAATAGTTCAATGCATGTTCTTGTGTAACACTGGAAATGCCATTTACTGATAAATTTTGACTGTTATATTTTACGAGAAAACTCTGTATTCCGTGAGCTCCCATGTCTCATTAGCCCTAGTCTCCCCTATATGTATTTTTCTCAATATATTTTTCTATATTTTTTGTTATTCTGATAACATGAACTACGGATAATATGAATAAAAATTTAATTCCCCTTTAGGTTCATGTTAACGAAGTTTGACTGTACTGTGTTATAGATCATATTTCAAATTTTATTTTGAAACTTTTAACTATGTGTTTTAATGACATTTGTAAGCATAATAATAAAAATGATTCGTGTACTTATTTTATATGAAATAAGATTAATATTTACAACAAAAAACCTAATTAATATACAATAGTAATAAAATATTAATATGAAAGAACAATTAAAAACAGCAGTATTTTGGAATTTGAAATGGAATTTAATATATTCGGCTTTAAATGTTATCTTTACTGTATGAACACAAAATACTTTAATTTCAAAATAACTTTAAAATTTAATCTGCTGATTTTTAATGCTTTTATTTTAACCAAAATGTGTGATGTCACACTTCTTTTTACCCCCTCCCACCCCCTTGTCACAAACTGTCACAATTTCATGAACCCCCTCCTCCAAGCGTGACACCATTTGTGGATGGCCCCTTATTAAATGTAATTCTTCTGCTAAGCCAAATGGTAGAACATTACACTGGGCACCGGTATAAAATTTCAATGGAGCATTCTTATTGTTAATTACGACGGTCTCACACAAGTCTGATTTAATAGAATCGATACTTGCTGTCATAAAATTTTCCTCTTCCGTAATCGTGTCAACATTTTCATTTTCTTTGCACTCTGCAATCCTTCTTGTTTTTTTGTTTTTTTGTTTTTTTTACCTACATTTATTTTCAAAATGACTTTATTCCTGATGAAACATATTTACAATTTATTATCGTTATTTTAAGAGAATTTGCCCGTAAAATAAGCAGTTTACAGATTTCCTCCGAAATAAAAGCTGGATTTATTACGAATTGTACAATCGTGGGGAAAAAAAAGTAAACACCATTTACTAACTCTGCAAAAAATTATCGTAGAAGAAAGTTACATGTACCACACGAGTGGTAATAAAGTCTATTTTTAAATGATGTATGTAAAATTTGCTTAAGAGGTCATCTACATATTAAAACGAACCAAAACTTTGTTTTTTTCAGTAGCAGTACACAATTTTGACAGCATAAGTGAATTCTACACCCTTGAATTAGCCTAAAAACAAATTTTTATGCATTTTGTACGATAAGCTTCCCAGAAATTAATTACTTTAAAACGAGCGTATTTTAGGGGCTGTATCCAAATTGAAGTTCAGTACTCGATTGTTGACCGATAGAGCCCTCTTCTTGATCAAGGCATCTTAAACGCCACTCAAGCAGTCATTGAAGACTACTAGATTACAGGATAGCATAAGAAATTAAAAAATATCTAGTCACTTCTATCATAGACTTCTACTTCACTTCTACCATCATTCTGTCGTTTTTTAAGAATAATTTGAAAACTACTTCGAGGAAAAATGTGAAATTTTGGATTTCCATAAAGCAGGACGCAATAAATCTAAATCGATCAAAAAAATTGTAGGTTGCAATTAATAATTTTTTCGTATAATAATTTCATAATTCATATTATAAAAATATAAAAAATGCAAATTCAACGTATTTATGTTTGCGTATTTGAGTATTATTGCTACACAAAAAATCAGCACGTTAGGAGTATAATTTCAGAAGATATTAATAAAAATATGAAAATGTGATTTAACATTAGCAGCACTAAATTTTGAATGTTTATAATTCAAAAACTTGTCATTCAAATGACTTGAAATTTGGTGCCTTGGTATAGTTTGAACCAAAGATTTGAAATATCTTGTTAAAATTGCGTATTGCATTGGAAAAAAAAAGAAGTTTGGGTTCGTTTTAATATGTAGATGGCCCCTTAAGCAAATTTTATACGCATTTAAGAGTAGACTTTATTTCCAATCGTTCGGTACCAGTAACTTTCCTCTACGATAATATGTTGAGGAGTTAGTCGGGGGTGTCTACTTTTTTTTCACGACTGTACATATAATAAAACTTTTAAAAATAAAATGACTATTAAATAATAAGATAAAATCGGCACTAGAAAGAAAGACTTATTAAGTTATGTAAGAAATAACTTCAATCCAAAAGGGCTAAACGTACTGTGTATGTAAAAACCCAAAACATGCGGAAAGAACAATTCACTAAAAAAAAAATCGAACCTTAAATTGTGAACGTTATCAAGAGCAATATTTCGCAATATAAGGAACTCGCGGTGGATTCTCTGTGAAACAAACTGTGTTGAAGAAGAATTGTCTATTCCACAAGCATACAGACATATATCTGTATTTATTATCTTGCCGTTTCTATTAAAAAGTTGCTTTTAATGTTAAAGAGAAAATGATAATCTTTGTACTAAGGGAAAATTCTAATGCGGATGACTCAGATCACTTTGTTTCAGATTTGTAAGTAGCTGGACAATTAAGCAGTCTGGTGATCCATCATTGGTCACTTTGATATAATGAGTGTCCGCATCACGTGACCAGTTCATCCTGCTACCTGGATGTCCATTAGGAGCCCTCGGAAATGTGACAATTGTCTCCTAGGTTCAACGCACGTCTGTGCGTGCGGAAAACGACTTACTAATGGAATTGGAACGGCTAATGCGATGTCTCATTTTGGTGACATAACCAAATGCATTTTTGTTTCGCCAATGTAGCTACATTTGATCATGTAGATCTCATCAAAGAAGCTACAAAGTATAAATGACTTAATAAGTAAGTTTAATAATCATGATGAGTAAATAAAGAATTAATGAAAAATAAAATTGCAAATAAATTTAATGTATCATTTAGATTCAAAATTTAAATTACACGGAAAAATTTATAAAATATGGGGGCTTCATTTAGGTAGACTGTAAATATGCGAATCGAAAATAAGGAATGAGGATTGCTTACATAACGTCATTCAATTTTCATTTAAGCAAAATCTACCTTTTGACTCTCTCTATCCATATCCCGAAATGTAATGCCATTAGTTGAGAAAACTTTTAAATTCTCAAACACAGGGTACAAGACATCATTTTAGTGTCATTTGGCACATAAATATATTACGTATCAACAAATCTCATAGTAATATGCCCAAAATAGAACATGGTTTATGAAATGAGTTTATGTATATCAATGCACGAGTTGAGTGTGTGTTATAGGTCTGTGTGGGCCCTGGCTTTACTCTTTTTCTGCACACGTGGCCCTGTCCGGCCCTGGATTTCATTCTTTCCAGGCTCGATCCATGTCTAATGAAAGAAAATTCGTCCGATCCTGTGTCGAGCTATACTTGTCTTCATATAATGAAGACAAGTATAAGTGTCTTCACTTGTTCTTATACTTGTCCACACTTACACTTCGTATAAGTGTTCATTAATATTTTTATTCCATCTTTCATGGCCGGGTATACAGGGTGCAGCAAGTATCTCAGAGCAGACATTACAGATGAAATACCACCCTTTACATCATAGTTACAAATCCTTTTCGGTTACGTGTAAACATGTCAGAACCTAGACTAACTGAGGAAATAAAGAGGCATGTTGTCATTGTCTCACTGGGTGAAGAGCACTCCAATTTAGAGATTGCAGCATTCTTGAAACTCGACCAGTCATTAATCTTTAAAGTAAGAAGAGCTGAAGGCTGCCAAATTTGATCTGGCAACTGTGTTTCATACAGGAAACGACACTGTCAGCGATATGACATTATCGAGATGTCGGAATTCGTCAGTTATGCCTAGGAAGTGTATGAGGGTACTCGCCAGGGAGCTGCAGGTTGATGAGGACACCATCTGATGTGTGATTCATGAGAGCCTACGTTAGAAGTCGTACCTGATGAGGAAAGGGCAGTTTTTGTCCGAGAGAACTAGGAATAAGTGCCTGATCAGAGCCAAACGCCTCTGCCAAACATCAAGAGGAGCCAGGAATCCTGCAATTTCCCTTCGATGAGAAAATACTTGTCCATGTCCAGAAAGTGAACTACAAAAAGATCTGGTGTCTATGCGAAATCTAAGAAGAGGTTCCGACCGTCATGCACAGTAAATTTCAAGCCTCAATGATGACTCTGGGGGTCGTGAACAGCGAAGATGACCTGATGCCTCCAAAGTTCTTTCTTTAAGGTGCCAGAGTCAACGCCGTTGTTTATACCGATGTGTTAAACTCTGCGTTACTTCTGAAGTACAACTACCTGCCGCACCCTGTATAATCTGAATAATGCTAATCATTTGAAATTCTTAATTGCTGAATTTTTATTCAACTTGCTTAAGGAGCGTAAAACCAACTGATTGAAAACTGTCCAAGCCTGGGATCAAACCAGGGTCATCGGCAAGTGCTCTATCATTGAGTTACCTAAACGATACCAAGCCTAACATTTCTCATTCTTATCTGTTAGTAAGGCTACGCAATCGCATCACACGGTGGAATATATTCCACCAGCCACCAACTCGGGAGAAAACATGAAATGGAACCGAATCCAGCATCGATGAAATATCTTTTTCACTCTGTTGGGTTTTCACCCCTTAAGCAAGTTGAATAAACATTTGAACATAATAAAAGACTCATATTACAATACATATTAAAACACACATACACACATAAATAACGCCTGCATTCAATAGTTAAAGGTATATATAAATATTATACAGACATACAAACAATAAATACAATAAACCCAACTGGAGTGAAAAATTAGCCAGAGCCAGGAATCGAACCCGGGACCACAGTATACAAGACTGCTGCTCTACATGTTGTAGTATGTCTACTATTGTAGTATGAGTGTTTTATTATAATTATTGTAGATTGATGTAATAGTAAAATCTATTAATGTTGTCCGATCATCCAAGGCTGTCGTATAGATGGCTGGTGACTTCTCCAACATGGTTTATTAGTGAGAAATTGCAAACTCAGGCATCGGCCGGAGTAGCTCAGTGGTTAGAGCAGCAGTCTTGTATACTGTGGTCCCGGGTTCGATTCCTGGCTCTGGCTAATTTTTCACTCCAGTTGGGTTTATTGTATTTATTGTTTGTATGTCTGTATAATATTTATATATACCTTTAAACATTTGAACAGTTTGAATAAACAGTTGAAAAAACACGAAACGAAAGCGGATCCAGCATCGATCAAATATCTTTTTCACTCTGTTGGTTTTACTTCCCCTTAAGCAAGTTGAAAAAAAATTCAAATTACTAAATTAAAGGCGGGTAAAATTTTCTGCAAAAAAAAATTTCCAACATTATATATAGGTTTAATGGTAATCATTTTTGCATAAATATGTATGCAATGTTCTCTTTAAAAAAATTAATTGTGTGATAACGTTGGTTAAGAAGTATCGGTATTTTTTCTGGAAATTGATTCGGGAAACTATGGGCCGAGCCTGACTTTATTTTATTTTTTGCACGAGCCAAAATACAATAAACAACAGGAAAATAAACGACTAGCGCCGGGACAAAGTAGATTTTTCCCGGTCTGGTCTGCTCTAGTGTCTGAAAGATGGATAGCTATGACTTTTTATTTCCATGCGAGAAAAAACGCTTATTGGTCGTTCGCGACAAAAAACGGGTTAATATTTTACCATGAGACAAAATAATAGGTGAATGGTGGTTTGGAGCAGACTTCTCTTGAAACTTTACTTCATTTCTTATAAATCCCAGTAATATCTTTTAGTCATAGGTATTTTACACCATCTTAAAAAAAAAACGGAGATGTACAAGAAATCAAAACGAAATATATAGACCCAATATTTCACTTTTTTTCATATTAGAGAACATCGTGATTTGTACAGTTTTTTTTTTTTTTTCATATTTCAAAGACGTAAATACTCACCATCGTTACCTAGGCATATTTAGACTTTTGCATTCTGAAATTATTTTTGTTTTAAAGAGCTTTCTAGAAAGGGAGATGGGACATTCATCTTACATTTACTTTGTATATTTACCTTGTACACTTTACCGATTTTCAAATAAAAGTATTTAATTCATTTCTTATAAATTCCAGTAATATCTTTTAGTCATAGGTATTTTACAACATCTTTAAAAAAAACGGAGATGTACAAGGAATCAAAACGAAATATATAGACCCAATATTTACATTTTTTTTATATTAGAGAACATTGCGATTTGTATAGTTTTTTCATATTTTTAAATCTATAAGCGCTTATTTGATCTTTTTTCTTCGTGTGACTGATGAAATAAAAAGAACCAATTTTTTTTTTAATTTGCATTGCCTTTTTTTCAATTCCTTAAGATAAATTTGTGCAAGGTATTCAATTATGAATTTGCTTACTCAAATTTTTCATATGTACCACTTTATAAATCATGAAAGAGATTTGCAAAAATATTGCCCAACGCTAAAAGGGTTAAATAATGTCGGCATCTGCTTTAGTCAATTTTGTTACAGACAGAGAGAGAGGGAAGAATCGGAATCCTCTGCCTCTGACATCCCCCATCTATTTTATCCGCAAATAGACAAAGAGAAAAACGAAAATAGCTATTCGATGTTCATTTGTGTCTTTGTTAATTGTATGTTCAAAAAATAAGTTTAAGCGTCTCTCATCTTTCAGAAATTGCATCCAACTTTGTAATATTCAATACAAATACCTAATTGTGACGTTTTAGATTTTTTGGTGAAATTTATCTTATTGTACCAAACGGATAGTCATTTGCCAAACAGTTTAGGAATTATAAAGTTTGAAATTTAGAACTACTAATGTTAATTTTAGTTTTAATCGTTGTAAAATAAATTGCAGGGATCGTAGTTTTATAAGTATAACTCAGAACTATACGGTATTGGTGTTATTTATGACGGCCGATTATCCTCACGAGGGATATACGCCCGAGGATGGAGGGGAGGGGTCCTCCGTAGGAGTCTTTCTAATTGAACCTAACCCGTATTTATGCAAGGTTGTACAAGGTTCAAAGAAAACCCTCAAAACTATACCTTGCGGAATAAGCTGTAATTTTAGATTCGCAAATTTAAAACTTCTAGAAATGTATTTATGTTAAAAATTTCATAGGTTACAATGCATAATTATTTTGGTTATTACTTTCAAATTATGTGTTTTTTCGAAATTGATTTTTCTAAAAAAAAATTCTCGTAAACTGTAAAAAGTTTAATAGAAATAAATTTATAGAAGCTTCAAATATGCAAATCCAAAATTACATCTCATTCCGATAAGTAGTTCTCGAGTTATGATTTAAAAACTACTGTCATTGCTATCTGTTTTACAACTGTTACAAAGGAATTTAACGTTTTAAGATCAAAAACAGTAAATGAACCTATACCTTAAAAAATTCAAAAGTTTATAATTCCTAAACTATTTGACCGAAAGACATCTAGAATATTATCCTAAGGTAAAATTTACCAAAAAACCAGAATATGTTGTCAGAATTAAGTGTTCGTATTGAAAATTTCAAAGTTTGGTACAATTTCATTATGAATACGCCCACTAAGCTTATCTATTTTTAACATGCATTTAAAAAATACATACCAATCGAATCGCTATTTCCATTTTTCTCTGAGTCAATTTTCTGATAAAATAGATTAGTTTTTTTTTTTTTTTTTTTTTTTTTTTTTTTTTTTTTTTTTAATTATTCTTTTGTAGAACTGTGCTTTTTCATGTACGCTATCATCTAATATATAAAAGTAAAAATTCGTCTGTCTATCTGTCTGTAATGCTATGCAAATCCACAGTTTGGAAGCCATAACTGTGAAACGTTACGTACATGTGTATCAAAATCATTCATAACTAATATTTAATTAACAAAAAAACACCAATTTAACAGCAATTTCCTATCAAATTAAAAAAAATTTCGTTTTAGCAGTTGCCAACAATTAAAAATCCACAATAAAATTCTTACCAGTACAATTACTTTTCTATTGCAAGATTTCCACGTGAAAAATGAAATTGAAATAAATACTTTGACGAATTTTAAAAAAAAATGAATATTACGTCGTAACTTTTCTATTGCAAGATTTCCACGTGAAAAATAAAAATGAAATAAATAGTTTAACGGAAAGAAAGTGAATATTACGTCATATGGGAAAAATAATGCACGTCAGCAGGTGAATATATAACCTCATATGAGTTTGAAAAAATGTATTGAAACATGATAAAAACCCGATTATAGAAATATTAGTATATATTTTAACATTTTGAGGTTCTCTGAATTTGTTTTCGCCATTTTTAAATCTATTCCATATATATACGTGTGTGTAGCGTGTTTATTAGAATTTTCACAAAAGTTTATATCCCTAGAGCTCATTCTTAGTAAAAAACTGAAATAAAAGGCTTTACTACTTTTTTTAATGCTTGTTTTATACTGTATGCTTAATTTTGAAATTGATTTTTCAAAAATAACATTCTTAAAATTCCGGGCAAAGCCGGGTACTTTAGCTAGTTGTTTATAAATATATTCCACTGTGCCGTAAGTATAACATAAATATATTTTTTATAGCAAAAATATTTTTGCTATGAAAAATAATAATCTTCAGGAAGTTAAGCAAAAATTCATGAGCTAATATATAAAATTAGCAAAATCACATCTTATTATACAACAACTAGTAAAAGTGGAGAGGAAACTTTTGAAGCACGAAATTCCCATATATTTCAACACCGCTGGTACCCCGAAGCTTGCCTTTGCTCACCGATATAATTACCAAACCTAATCCCTTGGTATAAACCAGATTAGGTTGATTACATTCACGTATAGATCATAATTTATTAAGCACATAGTGTTCCGCACGTCATTTCGCAGGGAAAAGTGCGGGTAAGTGCCAGTGGTCACGCAATACGCCCCAAAAGTCACGTGCCACCTCCTATTCCACTATATGCTGACGTTCAAACGATTATTGCCAAGAGCACCCAACGCAATTAAGGAACCACTGGTTCACGTGTAGTCTGTAATCAGTTGATTAACTAAACATAGACTTTTTTTACATTGTGTTTCTTAATCGCTAATGTGTCTCTCTAAAATAATCATTAATCTTGATTTCCGGCTAACATAGCATCCGAATATGTTCTGCATGCGTAAAAAGGAGGAATGTATCTGTTTTTAAACCCCATTTACATAAATAGTTCAATTAAGAAGCTGTACTTTTAGTCTGTTTTGCATTACATTAACCCTTAAGTGCTGTGAAGGGTTAATGTAATGTGTGCAGAAAGGGTTGTGTAACTATTGTCACACTGACAAAAATAAAATACTCAAAACTGAGTAAATCGATGTACTCATACCGAATTGAATGTATTTGCATCAAAAATGAACCTATACTTTATTAATTTTAATTGCTAAAAGGTGTAAATTAAAACTAAAAAGAAACAAAAACAAAAATAGGTTTGTTCGACTATTTACATGTTTCGACTCTACTCGAGTTATTTTCAAAACAAATAGATAAAAGTATTCAAAAATTGCACGGTCTATGAAACGCCATCATTCAATTTTTCACGTACTAGTCTTTCATATTATGCACGTTATTTTTGTATTTTACTTTTTTTTTCACAACCATTCAGTAACTCGACCCATAATTTTAGTAAGTTAAATGATGTTGCATCGTTACATATTGGATTTTTGCGTATTTCAATCTCTATAATTTCTCTTATAGGTCAATTCCATCGTAACTTACGTAACACTTGATCGTCGAATTTTGTTTTCAAAACTGTGTAGAAAATTTACTAATAAAGCTAGAACAAATTTTTACAATTTAAAATGTTTCTTACTAAGGACTTAATACCCAAATACCTGCAGATTATTTCAACCTCTCTTTTAAAAAATTGCAATTCAAAATTCTGTGACTGATGTAACTTAAAATAGACAAACATTTTTTCCGCCTTCATTCAAATGTAAAAATTATCGAAACTATCCCGTTTAAGAAAGTGATATAATGTTCTCAACAACACTGACAAATTTTAACAGTAACTTTTTAATTAATTTCTGAACAATAAACAAGAAAAAATGACATTTACGCATGTAAATGACGTAACTTTTATTGTGTTACTGACGTAACATTATGACTTTACAAAGACAATAATGATACTTAACTTATTTTGTAATTAGTAATTTACAATACTTTTTTATTAGGATTTTATGATAGAACATAAAAATATCAGGCTTTTCATTCATACCCTTAAACTAAACATATTATAAATTTTAACCCCCCCCCCCCAACGAAATGAGAATTTTCGGTGGTATTGCCCTATAATGGATGGATAAGACTGGAGGGAAAAATTATCGTACTTTAAAGTTGAATGAAAAACTGCGTTGGACATCCCTGTCGTAGATGATGCATCCAATTTTGGGCATGAGCGTGCTCATTGACCGAAAACTCACGAGTTTAGCTCACTTTCTGTGAACGTTGAGTTGAACTTGACTCACTTTTTGATAAACGAACGTGAACTGAACGAAAGCTCAAAAAATCCGTGAGTTTGAACGAAATTTACAACTCAAAGTCATTTTCTTCATAATTTATTTAAAAATTTTCCAGCCGTTAAGAATACGTTTTTTTTTTCCATTTAAATGCCATTTAGAGGTCGACATGGATTCAGGACGGGTCGAGTCTGATCACCAGTTTTTCGGTCTTGCTTTCTCTGGAGGCTCGGGCCATGCCGAACCGGACTTTTTCTTGGCCTATGCTTTATTCTTCCTAGAAATCTGCAGCGACCGAAATTTTCTGGGCCAGTCACAACCTTGCTAAGAAAATCATAGACCCGTCCCTGTCTGTCTCGTGCAAAAATCTGTTTATGGAACAACTTCCTTGGGCCAACAATTTTGCCGAAAATATATTATATTACCATTATTCTACAATTAAAATTCCCTTTAAAGAATAGTACATATACATTTCTAGGGAGGGGGGATACAATACTGCAAAACCTGTTATAAGAATCTGTATGCGATGAAATCTTGTAAACGGAAAAATTTCTTGATCGCTGCAAAATGGATATAATAATCCGTTTTAAAAGAAATAATACATTTGCAAAGGACGACAGACCTGGTAAAAAAAGAACTTAACTATAACGATTTTTTTTCTCTCCTATGGGACTCTAAGAAGGTTTTTTGATATAGAATTTTTCATATTTTTAAGCCTCCAAGCCTGTAAATGGGTTACTGGTATTAATAATAATTAAGATATTTACATACAAATAGAGACCATTAAAAAATCAATGTAGTTTACAATAGGATATATAGAAAGAAATGTAGTAGAAACAGTATTTTGGAACGGAGGTCCCTGTACTATGCAGTCTATGCACTTTTATTTAAAATGAACAATATAAGCATGAAAAAGTTACTGTAATAATAATTTTTTTTGTCAGAACTCCTCACACGAGACAAAATTTTAAATATATGGACGCAAAAATAAATATCTGTACAGAACAATTAACACTATACAGGCTGTTGGTGCATTTTATGCGTCATTTATAAAAACTATCAACCCTTTCACCGTCCGAGGGTTTTGCAGTAATTTTATAAGAATGCTTGTAAATCCAAGGATATATATTTTTTAAATCTCAGTTTGATGCTATAATATCTTTAATATCTCTACTTTCTATATAAGGTTAAAAATAAAAATCTGTTTAAAATATTTTGGTCTACAGCCATTTTAACATGATTTCTAGGAACGGAAAAATCCGGGCCAGACGGTTAAAGGGTTTTAAGAAATTCCAAATTCCTCCAAGAAAGTTTGACTAGTTATTTTTGATTATTATAGTATAAATATTTCGTGAATAAAATTAAGTAAAATTAGTATTGAAAGTTTTATTCTCGAAATAGCTGAGTAAAAAATCCGCCAGATTTAGGAACACTGTGACATGTATAGTGGTTAAAAAAGCTCTGACTTGGCCTTAGAGGTTGACTTCTATTTCGGATTCGGATTTAGAACATTTATGAAATACTGAATATTTGAAAATAAGTTTCTATCAGTATATTTCAAAATCGGAAAATGAAACAGTTCATTTTTTTTAATTCGTCTTACCGTAACATAAATTTAAATCGCATGAAGGTAAAGTAAATAAAATAAAGCAAAAATTGTCTTTTCTGGGATTAAAAGTAGGCTCAGAAGCAGAGATATCCTGATAAAAGAATTTTTGTTATTCTTTCCCAGTGTGTTTAATTATTTTAAGTTACTTAATATAAATAAAGTTTACCCTTTTTTAACAAATTAGAGACGAATAAAATTTAACTTAATTTCTAAATACAGCGGCAGATAAATTCCCTCAGAGACGGTGTCTATACTTATTTGTGTGTGTAAAATAATCAACGAAAACTAAAGATATAATTCTAATTATTACACAATCACCTTTTTGTATAAATTAAAAAGTATAAAAAACAAAACAATAAAAAGTAAAATTTTAGTACCATTAAACGATTGAAAACACATCTCCCATGCTTGTTAGATTTAAACTTTTTTTTTCGTTTTATAAACAATTCTTTCATTAAAAATATATAAATTTTTAAAGAAAAAACACGCCAAATTATCATGCAGATGCGATGGATAAAAAAATACATAGCATTAGAGGTATACACGGAAAGAAATTTTTAGGTCGAGCGCGATCAAGATAATCCGTCGACAATTTTTCTTTTGGCCTGGTAAAAAGGTTCAAAGTTTGGCCAGAACTATTGCGAGCACAATTCGGCCCGTTCAGAAATATTATTCACCAAGCCCGTTATAAAAACTAAACTTCGGCTCAGCATGCACAAAAAATTAATTGGTTCGGCTAAGCCCGGCCAAGCTCGAACCGGCTGAACATGCATTTTTACACCTTTAAAGTTAAAATTATCTTGTACAAGAAGTCCTAACTAAAAATATTTATTTGATCTTTTTATATCATGTTTATATTCTTCATTTTTAAAAAAGTGTTCTGAGTTGTGATATTTATTTTTTAAATGCATCTGATTATATCTAAATATTACAGTTACCATTAATATCGTTAATCCACATTTTATGGTTTGAAGATTTAAAAATTTTAAAAATTTTGTACAATAAAATTTTCTAAAACAGAATTGCATAGGAAAGAAGAAAAATGCATTATGGGTTGGTTCTTCTATGAGGAAGTTCATCGCCTGTTGTAAATGCATTACATTCTTTTCACAAATATTTTTATCCTCATTTTACATCGATCAACATGTTTTTGTTTTGTTAAACACGAGATTTCGTCATATGCAGATTTTTTTTTCTCAGGTTTTACCGTATTTTAATTTTATTACATAGAAATGCATCTACCCGTCTTTAAAAATAATAAAGATAAATGTATCAATTTTAATTGTGGAATAATAACGATTTAAAAATACGTGCATTTAAAAAAAAAATGGGCCGGGCCAAATTTTACTTATATTTTTAGTGGACAAGCCAGAGCCGTGCCAGTCCAATGATTTTCATATGAGCTGGATGGAACTGAGACTGAAAAATTCTGCCTGTTCAGACCTCAAGAAGGATGCAGTCTAGCCCCGACTTGGACCGGAAAATAAATCCAGTCCCGGTCCATCTTGGTCCGAACGTCTAGAAAACAGTAATCCCAAACCAAGCTCGAACCGAGTGTCGGGGAAAAAAATTGAGCTGGGCCCAAGACCCTTACATCGAATCGTTCACAAAATTTTGTAAATTCGGACGATAAAGTTCTAATATACCAAAAAAAGGGAAAAAAAATGAGTTTTTAGTGAACTTCGCTCACTTTCATAGATTGAGTTCAGGTATTTCGTTTGAAAAATTTTGAATTTGAGCGTGAACTTGACTCATTTTCGAGAAACTGAATTTGAGTTTGAATTAGTTCGTTTTTTTTTTTTTTTTTTTTTTTTTTTTTTGTGAGCGTACCCAACACTGATACAGCGAGCTTAGGGGCAGCATATGCGCCAAAGACATTACAGGAAGATGGTGATCTCCCAAATTTTCTAGGTAACTGGGGAATAGACCAAGATTTGTTGGGAAGATATATAAGTTTCTGTGATGAAGAATAAAACTTTCTTTAACTTTCCGTAATAATGAGTTGGTATATCTCCCTGTAAATCCATAGTCCCATTCCGCTTGCCAGTTTTGAAGAGCTGATTGCTTCAGTGTTTTTTTAAGTGTTGATTTTGGCATCGGAAAACATCGTTCAAGCATTGTATCTTGAATGCTTTTTGCTTCTTTTGCTAACTTATCAGCGACTCCATTACCCAGAACACCCGTGTTTCCATGAACCCATGAAAAGTTGAAAATTTTAGAAATTTCTTCTCTGTCACATTTCTTTGATAATTTTTTTTTATTAAACCTGGTCGCAAAAGTGTTTAAATACCTAATCCGTCGACTCATTTACACAAAAACTAATACAGTTCTTGCAATGGTGGCCCATAACGTATTCAATAAATGGGAGATCAATCGGAAGTATTGTTTAAAAGCTATCTCGTTCACTCTCTCTCTCTCACATACACATGCATCATGCACAATACTTTCCTTACACTATGTGTTCGCAAAGTAAAAAAGGAATATGTGCGAAAAGCGATAATCTACCAATTTTCGAACAAGAGGGAGTAAGGCTCGGTTTAGATGCTTGTTTTGCCATCCTTCTACACTTTTTTCAGGAAGCCTTTACTTCTGCACCCTTCTGAGATTTATACACAAAAGGGTGAGGAGATTCAACAAAGCAAAGGAAATAAGAAGATTAGATCGAACTTGGAAGAAACATTTTCCTTCGGCAGGATAGCCGTCAGTTTCCTTGTAAAGCCATTAAAGATGAAAAACACCACGTGACCAATACAAAGAGGCCGACTGTTGAAAATAGTAGAATGATACTTCTATTCGGAACTCAAAATGTTGCTGTGGGATCTGAAGATGATTTATGACTTACTTTTCCTGCCATCTTAGTCGTCAGCTTCAAATTTTTGGTCCACAATAATGATCTGGCGACAGAAAATTTCGCACCTTACCTTAATAGCCCCGTGAGCCGTATTTGATCAGAGTTTGAAAATACCATAATGAAATGCAATTCTTGCTACCCACATTGCCATCACGTGACGTAGAAATTGAATCTCTGTGATTTAGATATCAGGAGCTTGGAAAAGCAAGGGCGAATCCCGAAATTGGGGTGTCGGGAAATCAAACTCAAAGTTTTGCAAGTAGTGTTATAGAATAGGGTACTACGCACTTTAACTCGACACTGTGAGAATACTAAGGTCGAACCAGGGCAAAACGACTTACCTACGTATTGCCTACATATATGTGAGGTAGAAAAAACAAAAAAACAAAAATCGATTGTTTGGATTCGCCCTTGCTCTTCCAAGCTACTGATATGTTCGTTTTGTGACAGGTTCTTATGGCATTGTTTTGTAGTTGCTTTGTGATGCATGATTGAAATATCGGTTATGGTGCTTCGGCTGTGAAGTCTCAAAATGGCAGTGAATTGAAATTGATATTGGAATGAATTAAAAATATCACACGTTGGTCATCATTGTGATTGTGGTATTCGTGATGGCATATCGATTGTGCTTTTAAAGCTTTCTCTCTCTGTCTTCTTTCTGTATTGTACATAAATGAGCATATATATATATATATATATATATATATATATATATGTGTGTGTGTGTGTGTATCAGTTTTAATTCTATTTTAAATATAAGGAGAAATATATTCAAATTTTAAATTTAAAAAAGAATAAAAATAAAAAATAATATTTCATTTGAATTAATTATTTTCTCATTGCATGTAAACATTGTACAGAAAATATATTTAAACATAAAATTTAAATAAAAATGTGAATAAAAACAAACTGACTACAGCTTCTAATTCTCAAATTATGTTTAATCACTTGACAACACCCTAAATGAGATGTTTCAAACCAGGTTCTCCCAATTTGCAAAACTCAGTTAGTGAGATTTGAAGGCGCGTTGTTTCCATCACCTTGTTGTCATCCATTGTTAATTATCGGCAAATCAGTGAGCTTACACGGTCTTCGCTAATTAGCCTTTGACATCACCTAGCGAGCTTCTAAATCGCATCGGACTTAATCCGATTGCCTTCGATGCTGCCATTAACAGCAAGCGGAATTAACCACCCTCCACGCTTTTGCCACGGAGCACGGTGAATAGGATTAAGCTAGTCAAGAAAGTGGTTGCCAAACTAATTTGGCAAAACTTAGTCTTCGGTGACGGAAAATTTTAATTTTTAGAGCTCCGACAGCCTAGTTAGAGGCATGAAATATTTTGTATGTAAGGAAATTACTAGGATTTAAATTTAACAAACCTCGATAGGAGGAGATAAAAAAAGAGAGAATGATTTTGGAATCAATTATTTATGTCTACATTCCTCGGACTAAACAAAGTTCACCATTCGTCTTTATATAAAAGAAAATAGTGAAATGTATTTCTATAAAAAAAATTACTTTCATGAAATATATATATATATATATATATATATATATATATTACACTAACAAATTACTATGATTTAACCCATTAACCAATTAATTATGCTTCTTTAACGTTAAATTCACACCAGAGTTATCGAAAATGTTCATTTGAAAATAAGAAAATATAATTGTACAACTTTTTTTTAAAATCAAAATCATAAAAATAAAATTTTATTTAAAAATTCTGATGCAAGTTTTGATTAGAATTAAATGGTATATTATATAATATATCACTGCCCTTCAAGGGGTTAATAAACATCTAAATTTATCAGATGGTATTCCGATAACACATGTGATTAAGGAAACATAATCAAAAAACTCGATTTTAATATTTTTTAAAGATTTCAACACATCTAACCATCGCTTACATTTTCAAATAAAGTTTAAGAAAATTAAGCTATAAATAGTGTAATGCCTGAAACGCACAAACGCCCAGAGCTCCACTTACATAATTTGGAGGGGCGAAGATTTGTTACGCATAGGCCAGTTTTGACCATATTACTTTAGAAGACTTTGGGCAGGCTTTTGAAGAGAAAGTGACCCGCATTTTCGTTTTGGTACAAAAAACCCCCTTAAAATCTTGCACAATTACTTCACACAGACAGCACTGATTTCGAACCCGCAAAAATCGTCTTAAGCTTCTTTTTTTTTTTTTTTTTTTTTTTTTTTTTTGGCCTACATGATAACCATTGGGCTGGATGACCTCTGACACAATTCGGGACCCAAGACACATCATGAATTTTGAGCATTCCATTTCCATTTATTTACCAGTTATACGGTATAATACAATATATTCAAAGCTGCACTGTAAATTAAAATGTCTGAAAGTGAGTGCTCAATTTTCAGACGTTTTAAGATGTCTTAATTTTTTCAGTCACTTTTTGCGTCTGAATCTCAGCCATTTTTGCGTAAGCATTATACGTAGCCATGTTTGACTACGTTTAAACCTGGAAAAATATTTGGCCGTGATCCTGCTTCCTTCATCCCCATACAGCCTGAGTTTTTGGTGCTGCCAATTTCGGTATGCAATTATCGTAAAGCTGATAATTTAAATCTTTTACGACATTGTACTGATTATAATCAATATTTTGAACTTTGGGAGTAAAACAAGATTAAAAACAAAACATATATTTCTAATATTAGATTTTTTTTTATTTGTTTTGTTATTAATCTTATTTTACTTTAAAAGCTCAAAATATTGATTATAATCAGTACAATTTCGAAACAGATTTAAAATATAAGCTTTACAAATATTGCACTTCAAATTTGGGGGCGCTAAAATCGTAGGGAGACGGAACACTGCCCAGTATGTCCATACTTTAATCAAAAAGTCCTTTTGCAAAAAATGCAACCCTGCATTTGTCCGATATATAATAGAGATGTCCGGCATTCGGGAGTGTCCGTTGTGGGGTTTAATGGACATTCCCGAATAGCGAATACCTCTATTTAGCGAATACTTTTTTTAATCCGCAAAGCATACATATTTGTATATTTTTACCTCTGAAAAGCAGACATCTCCGATTATCGTACAAATTCCGCTGTCTCGAAGTGTCCGCCATTGAGGACTTTTAAGGTCTATCGATAAGTATATATATATATATTGTAATCTTGTCCTACTCTAAAAGTTCAAATACTCATTATACTCAGTCCAATGTCGAAAGAGATTTAAAATACCAGATGTACAAAAATTGCAAAGAAAATCCCCCTCACCGCCCCCCCCGCAAAAAAAATTAAAATTCATATAATTAAAAATTTTATATTGCCACCTAGGGAAATTTTCATACATATTAGATGATAATCATAGCAGCTGTTTAACTATCAGTAAGAAAAATAAAATAAAAACTATTCTAGTTTAATAACATTGAGAAAAAAATTACATCTAGTTTCAAAACTTCTTTTGTCATAAATATACAACGTAACATCTAATAGTCATTTTTGTATTTTTCATTTAAGTACATATAAATAAACAAGTTCAGTCATTCTAAATAGGAAAAATGTGTAAGATTTTTTTTTTCTTTTTAAATGTCTGGTGTTTGTCATTGTTTAATTAAAAATGAACACCAGTTTGGTGTCTAATTTTACATTACATTCTACGGAATATGTATGAATTTTTCTTTTAACCATATTCCTTGCTCATCGTCCTTTCACCGTCCTAGGGTTTTCCAGTATTTTTATAAGAATGCTTATAAATCCCACGATATATATATATATATACATATATATATATATATAATCGCAGTTTCATGCTATAATATCTTTAATATCACTTCTTTCTATATAGGGTTCAAAATAGAATTCTGTTTGAAATATTTTTGCTTACAGTCATTTTAACATGATTTCTATAAACGGAAAAATCCGGACCGGCCGGTTAAAGGGTTAAAATTTTCACCCGCTATTGCTGAAAAATTTATATCAATACTATGCTTATTCATGGAACATATTTAATTAATTAATTTATTATTATTTATATATTTATTTATTTATAAGTCATATTTAATTAATTTATTTATTATTCCTGTAAACTTTGTATCTTGTGAATATGAGCTAAATAGATTTCATATATTTGATAAGAAACGATTGATGTAGGAAATAAAAAAAAGAAGAAGAGAGATAAAGAAAAAAAATGGCAGTGTATGTACTGTTCTTAATTGTTTGAAAAACATTTTGAATATAAAAAAGTAGTTATTAATCGCATAAAAATGTAATCAATCCTGTATTATATAAGTAAATATGAACTCTTAAAAATATATACTAAGGCAGTTTTATTCATAAACAGGCATCTTTTTATTTATGCCTAAATTATCATGTTTAATTTTTTAGTGACAATAATATTACTTGTATCAGAAAAGTTGCAAATGCGATTGCAACAGAAGGAAATTTAATAACTGTTTCTGGTATTACTCAATTTTAAAAATTTAAAATCATGAACAAAATATCACAGAAAAATGTTTACATATAAATTTCAAAAAATTAATATACCAATTTAAAAAACACAATAAATAATAATTAATACTTTATAATTATACTGTTAAACAACAACATAAACTGCAATAGATGAATAAAATGCTTCTGCATTTATTTAATGTTTCAAAGATCTTACGATATGATTGGATATAAAAATTTAATATTTTCAATAATAAATTAAAATATCAATAATAATAATAAATCTTTAAAAAGTTTCAGTTCTGAGATTAAAAACTGTAATATGTAAAGAAAATTGTCACAGTATTAAAGTTTTTTTTTTCAATCTGAAACTTTTTCCTAATATCGTAATCATATTAATATCATATTTAGCTCCAAAATAATAATAATAACAAAAAATAAAATAAATACTGATGTCATATACTGCAAGTGTTTATCAGTAAACAATAAAAAACAGAAGAAATACAACATTAGAATAAACACAGTTTCAAACGGCTTCAAATTAATGTTTACATCTCCCATGGATGTAGCGATGAATCAATCAGATTTTCAAACCTATATTGCACGTTTTGTTTTTGAGCCACGACAAATTAAATTATTTTACATGACGGTATCGAAAAGGAAGATTAAACTATTTATCACTCATTCGTTTATTCACAAAGACCAAGAGAATGGAATTAAGGTATTCCTATCTAATGGTCAAAACACTTGCATTTCATACCGTTACATGAAGAAGGCATATAACAGACAACCGCTTGAAAATTAAAAATATAACATTAAAGTAAAAAAAAGAGAGGTCAATTTTTAAAAACTATTTAACTCATATTCATATGATACAAACCCTCAGGAATAAAATATTAAAATCAAATATGACTTACCCTTTCGTTCAATAAATAATCACACTAATACGCGTTTCTTTTCATCCAAGCAATGGCACTGTAAGAAAATGTAATTCTTTCTTTTTTTATCTCATGAAGGCGCCGTAGATGACATGGTCAGAAATCAGTGTTCTGGTTGACTGTTAAGTATAGTACCAAAGAGATGTTCAACTACCACCTTAAAATAAGACGCTTCTTGGATAATTAACCCATATTTCTCGGTTTGCTTATGTCATGATTACAGTAAGGCACTTATGTGTCTTAAATTAAGACATATATTATGTACGAATTTTCAGATTAAGACACTTAAGTAGCTGAAATTTCTTTTTCAGTCACATATGTGTCTAAATTTAAGACGCCTCTATTTGCAGTTTGGATATTCATAATTTGCGATCATTTGTACGTAGTTAAGGTGATTATTATATATTATAGCTAATTTAAATGTTTATTAAATACATACTGTCTGCCACTAAACTTCATATCATAACTTATTCAATGCGTATTTAAAATAAGCTACGTCGATTTGAGGGCCGCCAAGATTTCGAGGACCAGAGCCCCGGTCTTGCGGGTCTAGGCAAAAATAAAGTCCTGCAAACGACGAAATAGTATTTTTAAAAGCAATTAGTATATGACTACATTCTTCAGACTTATAATATTCAGGATTTAATTTCGTAGAGGTGAAAATTCAATAGGTATGACATAGAGTCCAGCATCATGTCGGATAACCCGTTTTTACCTAAATCCGACACCATCTACTGTGTCGTCGGTCGGATTGAAACTAATTCTTTTCGTTGTGGGTCGGGTGTCGGGTCAGGTTGGGCTGACTTTAAATATTTGCGGTCAGGTTTTGATTCTTTCCGATTGGGTGTGGGTTGATCCGATTTTCAAAAGAAAGTCTTGAATATTTTATAAATAAAAACTATATACAGGTGGTCATAAAAAGAACTTCCTCGACATATGTACCCCTAGTAACCTAACTGCTCAATCAAACGAAAGGAAATTTCAGATTTAGCAATTTGAAGATATGCGCTCGAGATCGTGATGAATTAAAACAATAAAGCTCTCACGGTTACGGTTACAGTGAAACAATTTCGAAAATTTTGAATGGCAACACGCTTTTTTCCCTGCGCAAATTCATCAGCGCATTAAAAACCATAAATGAGTTGGAACAATACACATATGACTAAAATTGCCGGTGTAATATCTTGGCACTCAATCCTAATCAGTTCCTATGTAACGTAATACTCAGCACTCTTAGACAAATTATTACATTTTTATTTTCACTATGTGTACACAAACACAACTCAAAAGCACATTTTAAAACAAATCTTACAACATTACTCAGTTCACAAGTGAAAAAAAAAACAGCTACTGAAGACATGTCATGTAGCCACTCCTTCGTTCCTCGAATATCGAAAACGTGCTCTTTCGGTACGACAGTGAAGTGAGCCAGACGAAAGTTAAAAGGGCTCCAATTCAGGAGCAAGTCCTGCTTTCGCATCTCATGATGTATCCAGAGTTTATTTGGAGTTTCACATCTTACAAAATATCATGCATTCCAGGTGATATTTAGGGTCGTTATACCGGAATAAAACATTTGCAAAAAAGAGCATTGTAAAGGACCAATGACAATTCAAAGACAATGTGAACTGACGCACTTTGCATAATTCACAGGAATAGATAGTAGAAGCACCAATCACAGAGCGCCATCATATGCAACTTATTGCGTGTAGAAAATTTTAATAAACAGTGTGGGAAGATTGTTTCTTCTATCAGTTGTTCATACATGCCAACAAGATGACATTTACAATAAAACAACGAGCTGAATTTATAAAGCTGTTTTATCTGAATGGGACAAATGCAGCTGAAGCAATGCGAGTTTATCGCTGAAATGATAAGTTACGACAAGGCCCATGTTCCGTAAAAAATGTACGTTATTTGGTGAATAAGTTTGAAGAAACTGGATGCACATGTAATCGACCACAATCCGGACGACCATCTGTTCCTGTCAAAGTTGTTCCGGAAGTGCGTAACAGTATTACTGCAGATCCATTGCATGCCGCAGTTTGGACGTACCGAAAACAACAGTCCTCATGATTCTGCGCACTGTTTTGCGGATGTTTCCCTATTGATTCCAGCGCGTCCAGATGTTGCAACATGGAGACGAGCAACAGCGTTTGGAATTTGCAAATTATTTTCTTATCAGATATGAGGAAGATAACAGCTGGCTATTGCGAATACTATGGACGGTTGAAGCAATTTTTTCTTTAACTGGGAACGCCATTTATGGACAACGCAGTTTACTGCGGCCCCACCAGTGGCCGAGAGGTTCTGCTCTCGAAGCTGGTAGACGGGAGGTGCTGGGTTCGATCCCAATCGCGCCCGTCGGCCTAATCGTTCGGAGTTTTCGTGGTTTTCTTCGAGCCGTGGATCTTCCATGCGTTAATACGGATTAGGTTCCCTTAGAAAGACCCCCACGGAGGGCACTCCCCCCGGGCCTATATCCCTCGTGTAGATAATTGGCCGTCAAAAATCAACCCAACCCAACCAGTTTACTGCGTTCACTGGGCTATGAAAATTCTCACGATGTAACATCAATGCCTTTACACGAAGCTAAAGTGACTGTGTGGTGCGGCATCGCAAACATATTCGTTCTCGGTCCGTACTTTTTTTAGGAGGTCACTTTCACAGGTGTGAAAACGTGCTTTGTCACAAGTGCTCGGTATACAACAATGTTGGAGAATTGAAGTAGCGAAATGTCGTTAATGATACTGTATGGATGCAAGTTGGTGCTTCTCCACACTTCGATGATAGAATCATCTCTCGTAACTTTGCATTTTCGTGGCCACTACAATCCTCCGACCTCACTCCAATGGATTTCTCGTTCTGGGGTTATCTGAAATCAAAGGTGTACACATCAAATCCAAGAAATTTGTCAGAAGTGAAAGATGCCATAAAACGTGAAGTTGTATAGATTCCTTCTGCGATGTTACGTTCGGCATTGTTGTCAATAGTCTCACGCATGAAATGCGTTATTGTCTGCGAAGGTGGGCATGTTGAAAACTGATAATTCAAAAATAAATGTTTATTTCTCTCTTCTCTCTTGTGTTGTTATTGGTCCTTTACAATGATATTTTTTGCAAGTGTTTTAGCCCGGCAATTTTCATTGTACGTGTACAATTCCAACGCCATTTACGATTTTTCAATGCGCTGATGAATTTGCGCACGAAAAGAAAATGGGTGTTTCCATTCGAGAATTTCGAAATTTTTTCACTGTAACCGTAACCGTGAGAGCTCTATTGTTTTAAAGCATCACGAGCGCGTACCTAAATAACTGAATCTGAAATTTCTTTTTGATTGGTTCAGCGGTTAGGTCGCAAGGGGTACATAAATTGGGAAGTTTTTTTATGACCACCCTGTATTTGAATATTAATGATTGTATATGCGTTCATTTTGATACAAAAAAGAAAAAAATGGTATTAGAGGTAAATTGTACATTATTTTTTCATAAATGTATTAAAATATGCATTAGTTTTCTGTCCCTTTGAGTTCGGGTTGGGGTCGAGTTTGAATATTTCACGTTCGTGTCGACATGAAGAAGAGATTTCGGGCTCAGTAGGGCATAACCCGTATGTTGATTCTAGGGTCAGGATTATAGTATGACACTACGTGGCATTATGAAAATGGCCTAAATTGTGTCTATGATTTGATAAAATACATTGATTTCAGCTGGTGAATGGTAGCTCCTTTATTTCCCGACCTCATCCCCACCCCTTCTGGATACGCCCCTAGTATGCATTTATTTCTATGCAAAAGTAAATATGTAAATCTGCTTCTGCAAAATTCACTTCATGAATTTAAATACAAATGTGCAAGAGTTTTACTTTTTCGCGCTCGAGAATGCCTTTTTTGCATGAATTTTACATTTATGAGGTATATTTATTAAATTGGATTGCCTGGAACATTTTGGACGTTATTTGCAGATGCAAATTTCTGCTGCAAATGTGTGTTTTTGGAGCTTGAAAATAATAATTTTTCGACAGAATCATATTAATTTAAAAACCATGTTTGTGGGTGTCTGTTTGCTTGTTGGCTATGGCTATTGAAATCTATCACACGGAAAGGTCTGCGAATTTGGGTCCAGATAGACGAAGATAGGTTCGAATGCACCTTTTCTTTAGATTTCGATTTTTTGATTAGATTTTTTGTTATTTTATATTGAACAAAATTGTTTTTTAATTTCCCCTATATTCCAAGTTCGCCGGCGATTATGAAGAGTCAGAAAGGCAATCCAAATCAATCCTTTAGACCAATACAATAAATTTTGTCCTCTTTTCAATAAAGTTTATTCGGAATCCGTATAGTGGTTTTTAAGATTTTCACAATTTCTTTAATAAAAGTCCCTATTCAACGGAAAATGGGTAATTTGTTTTTTATCAGCCGATTTCTTATCGATACTTTAACCAACAAATGTTATATTTTATGCTCTCGTATGTAAAAAACCCATTGGCAATTAATTAATAATAATAATAATAATAATAACAATTTGAATTTATGCTAATGTTTAAAATGATTATAAAAATGAAAAATTTTCTACAACGTGAATAAAAAGCCTGCAAGGAAATTTTCTCAAAGACAGTACAAAAAATAAATAAAAAAAGCAATTTAACAAATTACAACGACCATTTGGAAAATGATTTTTTCAAAGACTAAAATTTAAGACATAAAAAATCGCACGGAGTTTATCATACATTACGTACGCCATGGATTAAACATTAACATTACTGGACCCATCATGAACAAATTTTAAAAGAAATTTCAGTTTTACAATTTTCGGTAGTGTAAATTTTTAAACTTCTACGGAGCTGGTCATACATTACGTACGCCATGGATTAAACATTAATATTCCTGGACCAATTTTAAATGAGATTTCATTTTTAAACTTCTAAACATCCCACAATATTACTTTTTACACCGTCGTATAGAGAAAAAATGTACTTTTAAATGCAATTTGTTTGAAAGCTTTTATCTCAATTTGTTTCTGAGTTATTAATTTTTATTTTGAAGTTTTTTTTTTTTTTTTTGTTTTTTTTTTTTGTTTTTTTTTTGTCATAGTGGCAACAGAAGTATCCATCTCTGTTGAAAGTAAGGGGAAAATACAGATTACTGCATAGACCAATCAGAAAATGAATAAAATGCGGGATTCAACTAAAAAAACGCTTCAGATATGTTTTTGATTTCCTACCCTGACCGAGGACAAAAACCATTTTTCCAAATGGTTAATAAATAGATACATAAAATGGTGCTCTTTCTAGGGTTTCGTTCATCTGACGAAACCCTATTCGTCTCGCTCCTCTTTCTGTCTGTCACAGAGCCCGTTCTCAGAAACTATATATGTTAGAGACTTGAAATTTTGCATACTTATAGCTGGACATCTCAGATCAAACGACAAATCAAAAATTTTTGAAAAAGTTGTACATTTAACCCTTTGGGCTCCTACATGTGTGTTTTAAACGATTCTTTCTATGTGAGCCTCTAATTAGGTTGGAGGCGTGAAATTTTGAATACTTATAGCTGCACACTTCACATCAAACGACAAATCATAAAATTTTGAAAAAGTTGTAAATTTAACCCTTTGGCGTCTCACATGTGTATTTTAAACTATCCTTTATAAGTGAACCCCTAATTAGGTTGGAAGCGTGAAATTTTACATACTTGTAGCTGAACACCTCACTTAAAACGACAAACTACAAAATTTTCAAAAAGTCGTACATTTAACCCTTTGGGCTCCCACATTTGTATTTTAAACAATGCTTTCTAAGAGAGCCCCTAATTAGGTTGGAGGAATGAAATTTTGCATACTTATAGCTGAACACCTCACATCAAACGACAAATGATAAAATTTTCAAAAAGTCGTACATTTAACCCTTTGGTCTCCCACATGTGTATTTTAAACAATGCTTTCTAAGTGAGCCCCTAATTAGGTTGGAGGCGTGAAATTTTGCATACTTATAGCTGAACACCTCGCATCAAACGACAAATGATAAAATTTTGAAAAAGTTGTAAATTTAAACCTTTGGGGTCTCACATGTGTATTTTAAACAATCCTTTCTAAGTAAGCCCCTAATTAGGTTGGAGGCATGGAATTTTGCATACTTATAGCTGAACACCATCATGCGACAAATCATAAAATTTTGAAAAATTCATAAATTTAACCCTTTGGGCTCCCACATGCGTATTTTAAGCAATTCTTTCTAACTGAGCCCCTTATTAATTTGGTGATTTGAAATTTTGCATACTTATAACAGAACACCTGAGACCAGAAGAAAAATCATAAAATCTTGAAAAAGTCTTATGTTTAACCCTTTGAGCTAACACATATGTATTTTAAGCAATTCTTTCTAAGTGAGCCCCTAATTAGGTTGGAGACGTGAAATTTTGCATAATTATAGCTGAACACCTCATATCAAACGACAAATCATAAAATTTTGAAAAAGTCGTACATTTAACCCTTTGGGCTTCCCCATGTGTATTTTAAACAATTCTTTCAAAGTGAGCTCCTAATTAGGTTAGAGGCGTGAAATTTTGCATACTTATTGCTGAACAACTCGCATCAAACGACAAATCATACATTTTTCAAAAAGTCGTACATTTAACCCTTTGGGCTCCCACATGTGTATTTTAAATAATTCTTTCAAAGTGAGCCCGTAATTAGGTTAGAGGCGTGAAATTTTGCATACTTATAGCTGAACAACTCACATCAAACGACAAATCATAAATTTTTCAAAAAGTCGTACATTTAACCCTTTGGGCTCCCAAATGTGTATTTTAAACAATTCTTTCTAAGTGAGGCCCTATTTACGTTGGAGGCGTAAAATTTTGCATACTTATAGTTGAACACCTCATATCAAATTACAAACCCTACAATTTTGAAAAAGTCGTACATTTAACCGTTTGGGCTCCCACATGTGTGTTTTAAACTATTCTTTCTAAGTGAGCCCCTAATTCGGTTGGAGGCGTGAAATTTTGCATACTTATAGCTGAACACCATCATGCGACAAATCATAAAATATTGAAAAAGTCGTACATTTAACCCTTTGGGCTCCCACATACGTATTTTAAGCAATTCCTTCTAACTGAGCCCTTTATTAAATTGGAGATTTGAAATTTTGCATACTTATAGCAGGACACCTGAGGCCAGGCGACAAATCATAAAATCTTGAAAAAGACTTACGTTTAACCCTTTGAGCTACCACATATGTATTTTAAGCAATTCTTTCTAAGAGAGCCCCTAATTAAGTTGGAGACATGAATTTTTGCATACGTATAGCTGAATACCCCAGACCGCACGACAAATCATAAACTTTTCAATAGTCTTAGATTATTTACTCCTCCGGTCTCTAACTTGTGTATTTTAAGCAATTTTTCTAACTTCCGCCTTTTTCACAGGGGAGTACCTTTCCAACTTTTGCCGACTCCCGTTTGACCATTCTTTCATATTATGCACCATAGCGTTACATATTTTAGTTCCACTTTTTACCGCCAGGGGCGCCTACTTATCTCGGGTGCTATGGGCCCAATCCCCTCGACTAATATATCTACGGATAGTATGTAAAACGGAGTTTCTTTCGGATAGAGGTTTGTTTAGAATAGAGTGCGCCCCTGGTTGCGAAATATGGAACTAACAGATTTTTCAAAAGGATAAAGTGTTTTGAAAGAAATATTAAACGAAACCCTCTGTGCGATCTGTGATCACACTTACCCACTTGTTTTTTTTTTTTTTTTTTTTTTTTTTTTGATAGAAATAAGGTTTATGTTCTGTGGCCGTGAGGTGTCGAAAATTTTCGTTTTTTGTTCCTTGAAACTTGGACACCTTATCTGTACATCTACATCTACATATCTATATTTATACATCATCATTTACCCAAACAAAATCTACAATTACATCTACACATCTAGAAATACAGGTATGTATCTACATTTAAATACCAAAATCATAAGGGGTGTCGTATTATTTTTTCAGCAGACAAATCTTTTTCAACAAATAATAATAAAAATCGCTGCGACTACTCTCTCGATAACATAGAAACAAAAATATTAAGAAAACAAATATTTGTGCAAAAAAAAAAAAAAAAAAAAAAAAAAAAAAAAAAAAAATCAGTAACTTCTTTATCGATAAAAAGAGAAAGAAAAATATTAAGACGAACAACTGTTCAAACAAGGCTTTTTCAACAAATAAATAAAAACAAACAGCGGTTACTCAGTGGCTAAAAAATGTAGAGAAAATATAAAGATCAAGAACTGTTCAAAAAAAAAAAAAAAACAGCAACCACTCTGTGGCTAAAAAAAGTAGACAAAATATGAAGATGAAGAACTGTTCAAAAAATGCTTTCTCAAAAAAAAAAAAAAAAAAAAAAAAAAAAAAAAAACAGCGATTACTCTATCACTAAAGAAAAACATGAAGAAGACGAACAACTGTGAAAACAGCTTTTTCAAATAAATAAAAAAACAACGACTACTCTGTCAAAAAAAAAAAAAAGAAGAGAAAAATATTAAGATGACGTGCAAACCAAACTTTTTCAAAAAAAAAAAAAAAATAGAAAGAAAAATATGAAGATGAAAAATTTTGAAAAAAAAAAAGTTTTTTCAACAGATAAAAAAAAATAGTGGCTACTCTATACCGATAAAAAGAGAAATAAAAATATGATGAAGACAAAGAACTGTGCTAAGTTTTTTTAATAAATAAATAAATAAAAAGAGCAACTAATCTGCCGCCAAAAAAGAAAGAAAAGTACGAAGACGAAGAACTAGATTCATTTGTGAAGAAAATATATCATATTTTATCATTATGGAAAAATGAGCATTAAAAATTCACCATAATCTTTGCAATAATTTTAAAATCATTCTATTTTTATGTAAGATCAATAGCCGCACGATAGACAATCATTGAGCCTTATTTAATATAAAAATTTTATTTTTAAAGTCAATTCCTACTTAGGTCATCAAAAAAAAAAAAAAAAAATTAATATAATCCCTTAAGCTAATATTAGTTTTTGTTGCATTAAAATACCTCAATTTGTTGATTTTCTATAAACACATGTATAATAATCACTTATAAACAGTTAAAGTTAAAAAATGCTATAAAAAGTGATAGAAAGTCTTTATTAAGATTGACGATCGTTTCGTTGCACAAACGGCAACATTTTCAAAATCATTCAACGATAGAAAATATTTTCACATAATTTAAAAACAATAAACATAGTAAACAATGTCACGCGACATGATGCATAATGAAAAACATTGTAAACATAAAATTAATTTAAAAGATTAGATTAGTTATTGGTGAGCGTGGATTAATTTTCAATCGCAAATAGCCAAGATAATTTTATTTTTATTTTATATTTTGCAATGCTTTTCATTATGCATGTTGTCTCGTGACATTGTTTACCATGCTATTGTTTTGTATCATATTTTGTCATTATGGAAAAATGAGTATTAAAAATTCACCATAATTTTTGCAATAATTTTAAAATCATTCTGTTTTTATGTAAGGTCAATAGCCGCACGATAGATAATCATTGAGCCTTATTTTTCAGTTAATTTTATTTTTATGCCTAAGTTTACTTACGTTCTCTTAAATCGTCATATAAAACACAATGTACTGGATACTAGAGGTTTATTCAAATATTATAAAAAATAAATAAAGTTACCATTTTTATACGTACGAGTGAAGTGCATGTATTTAAGAAAGAAATATCTTATTTTCTTTTTAAACGTTCCGCGTTTCTGCATCTTTTTATTTTATTTCTCGAAATGAAAGATTGCTCAGTTCTTCGATCCTGAAGCTGGCACATGCTCACTCCTACTAATGCAAGAAAATGGGTTTTTAATTCATAACTCCTAACTTTTTGACCATTCAAATAAATAAACTGCTCTGCATACACCAGAAAAGTATACAGGTTTTTGCCATATGAACATACAAAAATTAGAAAAATATATCTTTATTTTTTTTTCGTTTAATTTTAAAGATCATTGGGTTCTAATCCAATTCCAGTTGCCACATGACAGACAGATACAGAGTTTCCTTCTATGAAGTACATGTATTTAAAAAAGAAATATCCTATTTTCTTTTCAAACATTACGCGCCTGTGTATTTAACTTTTTTTTTTTTTCTCGGCATGAAAAATTGTTCATTTCTTCGATCCTGGAGTGGCACATTTTCACTCCTACTAATGCATAAAAGTGGGTTTTTAACTCATCACTCCTAATTTCGTGACCATTCAAAAAGATAAACTGCGCTGCATACATAAAAAAAGTATACAGGATTTTGCCCATATGGAAATACAAAAATTAGGCACAAAAATATATCTTTAATAAGCTATTGATTTTTTTTCTTCTAATTTTAAAGATCATTGGGTTTTAAACCAAGTCCAATTGCCACATGACAGACAGAGACTGAGTTTTATTTTGCAAAGTACATATATTTAAGAAAAAAATATGTTATTTTCTTTACAAATATTACACGCGTATGTGTTAACAGTTTTTTCTCGACATGAATGATTGCCTAGTTCTTCGATCCTGAAGCGGCACATTTTCACTCCTACTAATGCAGTAAAAGTGGGTTTTTAACTCATTACTCACAATTTCGTGACCCTTCAAAAAAATCTCGGAATAGGAGAGAGAAAAAACTGGAAAAATAAATTTTCCACTAAGAAGCGACATTTTGTTGTTCTTAAGGAGTTTAGTTCAGTGTAGATTTGAGGCATCAAAATGTTAGCGAAAATTTTAAAGCTTATCTTCAAATGTGCGAATCGAAAATTACAGCTCATTCCTCCTAGTAGTTTTTACTTTCTTCTATCTTTACAAGAAGAAAGTATTGGATTCGTGAAAAATTTCGACTTCCGGTTTTCGACGGATTTATACGTTTTAGAATGCCCAGAACACGATTTGATGGTTTTTAGAAAATGTCTGTCTGTGAGTCTGTATGTGACAAAAATATTGTGGGCGCTCTATCTGAAGAACTAATGCACGGAATTTCACAAAACTTCATATTTAATTAGACCTTGATATAAACTGGACCTGATTAGTTTTTGGTAAAAATCGCCGAACAGGTGGCGCTGCTATGGGGCATTTTTCACGATTTCTGCAATAGCTATATCTCAAGAACTACTGCACGGATTTTCATAAAACTTCAGATTCAGTTAGTCCAAGATATAGTTTGGTGCTGATTACTTTTTTGTGAAAATCGCCCAACAGGTGGCGCTGGTATGCTGCATTGTTCATGATTATCGCAATAGCTCTAACTCAAGAAAAAATGCACGAATTTTCATCAAACTTCAGATTCAGTTAATCCCTGATATAAATTAGTGCTGTTTAATTTTTAGTGTAAATCGCCCAACAGGTGGCGCTGCTGTGCTGCATTTTTTACGATTTCCATAAGAGCTGTATCTCAAGAACTATTGCACAGATTTTCATCAAACTTCAGATTTAGTTAGTCCTTGACAGGAATTGACGTATAAATTTGTGCTGTTTAATTTTTGGTGTAAATCGCTCAACAGGTGGCGCTGCTATGTTACATTTTTTCAGAATTTCCCCTACAGCTCTATCTCAAGAACTAATGCACGAATTTTCGTCCAACTTCAAATTCAGATATACTTTGATATGAATTGGTGCTAAATCGTTGTTGTTTCTTGTACTATTTAAATGATTTAATTGACGTGATTTATATAGAAGAAAGTTTTGTGATGGCCACAACATACTAGTTTAGTTATGGTTACAATACTATCTGCATTGCAAGCTGTTTTGCAATGATTAAAAATTAATTTCATATTAGAAATTCCAAAGTTTAAATCTACATATTTCAAAAACTATTTGACCAACTTACACCTCTTCTGGTATCCTAAGATAAAAATTACGGAAGAAATCAAATATTATGTCGACATTAGGTCTTTGTATAGAAAATTTTAAAGTTTGTTGCAATTCCAATACGCAGATCCCCTTCCCAAAGTATAATTTAATCTACCATTAATTACTAGTTACCGTTATTACTAATCGTTTGATACCAATCACATTTTTAACTTCAATCAAAAAGAAACTTCTGTCTTTGGTCGTTATGTGTGTATGTACATATGTCTTCAATTTTCTCAACTACTGAACGGATTTAACTGTAATTTTTATAAATTACATTTCTAGTACTCCTAGAAATGTTTTAAGCTAAAAAGATGAATCTTTTCATGTATAAAATTTCTTTTTTAAAGGGATAACGTCAAATACAAATATTTTATTATATGATTGTACTGCGTTTCAAAATTGAACCATGAGCAATAGATTGCCTTTATACATGGGAGAAAGATGGTACACGGAAAATAAAATTTGATTGGTTAAAATGATTTTGGAGGAAATATTGAGCGACGAACAACTAGGTTTCCTTTATAAATAAGGAAATGGTGACATAAAAGCAATAGTATTTAATTTGGCCGAAATAATTTTGGACAAAGAATGGGTGAGTTATATATTGCCTTTATCGACAAACAAAACTTTGTTTAAATGTCCTGCTCCTTTAACAGAACTTATCTAGGCTGGTATTGCCAAGTTCAGTGGGTTGCAACAGATTGAACAAAACCTTCTCATCTAAGCATGTGTTTATGCACCACTCTTTTATTTATAAAGACAATCGAATGGAAACAATGTCGATTAATCTGAATATGGTTGCCACAAAAAAATGATCTCTTATGCCAAACCACTCTTTCTAAAATAGCAAGTCGTTTATTAAAAAATATTCACTTGAAGTTCCGTTGACTTTTTGGTTTCAAAATTATTTCTTATACAATGCTTTGTGGCCGAGTTAGTAGAGGGAATAAAAGCCGATTTCATGCAAAGAGACAATCAAGCATTTTTAAACCACTAATTTTGAAAAGTATTTTTGTCTTAATTAATCACTGTGATTTATTAAGACAAAAAAAAATTAAATTAGTGGTCAAAGTTTTCTTAATGTGGTGGAAGTTTGGCCTCCGCCTCCCCCGTTAAATTGGCGACTAAGCAAGAGGTGTTATTTTCCCCGCACAACTGTACAAAAATATATAAGGTAAACTACCTATTTTTTGCGTCTAATTTTAAAGATCATTGGGTGTTACTTAAGCCCAGTAGCCGCACGGCAGACATATACTGAGCATTATTCTGTGAAGTACATGTATTTAGAAAAGAAATGTCTTATTTTCTTTTCAAACTTTACACGTCTGTGCATTAACTTTTTTCTCGAGATGAATGATTGCCCAGTTCTTCGATCCTGAAGCAGGCACATTCTCACTCCTACTAATGCATAAAAGTGGGTTTCTAACTCATCACTCATAATTTCGTGACCCTTCAAATAAATCTCGGATCTGGAGAGAGAAAGCCAGAAAAATAAAACTTTCATTATCAAGCGACATTTTGTTGCTTTTAACGGGACTCTATACTGTTTGAAACAGTTTTTTTATTTGAGTAATAATACGCATCTTCTTTATTTCAGTAATAATACGCATTTTTTTCTAGTTGAGTAATTGAAATAGTTTACAAGTCGGAAATTGTACATCAAACGTGGCAAAAAGAGGTGCGTTCGCACTATAACTATACTGGTGGCCAAAATTAAGGAATAGTCATAAAATGCTAAATTTTAAGTAAGCGAATACTCAAAAGGAAATAATATAATTCGAATAATTACTAGCCCTACAGCACAGCAAGTCCATATAGCATCTCATTCATGTCACACATGGTCACAAGTGTCACAGTCACTACGTGAAACAAAAAATAGGAAATTCCACACGTCTCATTATGAGTCTCAAATGATCACTATATGTGACTCCACTGAAACGTCAACGTGACCGCTGCTTTGTGACGAGTCACCAGGTGACTTTACAATGCAGTTACATTGTGACTCTCGTATGACTGTCATTTTTAGACTCAATTTCAAAGTCATCATGAACGTTGCATTATGCTAAGTCACCAAATAATATCACATTATAGTCACACGGTGACTTTTCACAAAAGAGTACAATGGTGACTTCACAGTAGTCTCTCTGTCACATGAAAGTCATCATGTGACTTTAATGTGACATTGTTTGGTGACTTATCATAATGCAACGTTCACGATGACTTTGAAATTCAGTCTAAAAATGACAGTCACACGAGAGTCACAATGTAACTGCATTGTAAAGTCACCTGGTGACTCGTCACAAAGCAGCAGTCACGTTGACGTTTCAGTGGAGTCACATATAGTGATCATTTGAGACTCATAATGAGACGTGTGGAATTTCCTATTTTTTGTTTCACCGTAGTGACTGTGACACTTGTGACCATGTGTGACATGAATGAGATGCTATATGGACTTGCTGTGCTGTAGGGATAGTAATTATTCGAATTATATTATTTCCTTTTGAGTATTCGCTTACTTAAAAATTAGCATTTTATGACTATTCCTTAATTTTGGCCACCAGTGTAGTTTTATAAATATTCAGATATTGGTGCAATAGCTATACCAGTCTTATGTAAAAATGCATGAATACAAAATTTATTATGGTTATATATATTAAATTCAGTAATATGGCGATAATATGACTCCATCTTCATAGTTCCCAACATTCCGATTTTTTAAATATCAATATTTTTATGTAGTAATATCTGTTTTATAAATCGCACAATTCCAGTAATTAAATAAAGCAAACATTTTTGTAAGAATTTACTGGTACTAAAAAAATCGAGAGGTTGGCAACTATACATCTTAAGTAGGACGTAATCACCGGGACAACCTAGAATCATTACCTTTCGTGGGATATCATTGAATTAGTTATGTATGATAGTATTTAATAGAATGAAGAAAACTTTCATTAATATCTTTTTAAGTTTTGATTCGATATTCATAAAATTTGAAATGACACGACAAAATTCTGCAACGATTATATATATTAAATTTCCAATCATTCGGTTGGGAAGTTTTTGCGTTGTTATAAGCGGACAGAAGGACGGACGGGAGGGCAGACTGACAGACGGATGGACCAGACGACGACTATAGGTGCTACGTATCTATATTATAAAGGACAAACATATCTGTGAGTAACGCATACGTCATTTTGAGAATGGCAACACTTAGAAATTTGGAATAAAATTTCGATTTTGCAATTTTCTCTACTTCAAATTTTTAAACTTCTAAACATCGCACATTTTAAATTTTAACACCATCGTATGGGGAAAAAAATACTCTTTTAAATGCATTTTGTTTGAAAGCTGTATCTCAATTTATTTTTGAGATATTAATTTTTTTGTAGTTTTTAATACCATTTTTCTAATCGTGGCAACAAAAGTACCCCATTTCTATTGAAAGTAAAGGGAAAATAGTCAAAAATAGGGGATTACTGTATCTTTTTGTTGCAATTTTCTCATAAACCTGAAAAATAAAATACGGGCTATGTCAAAAATATTCTCTGTTATTCCGCGATAATGACGTCATATGCTTACTTTTCTATAGACGAAGTTTAAGACAGGATTGTAAAAGTGGATTGCTTTAGCGGATGCAAATGACGCCATTTTATAAAAAAGCGTGCATTTTAATTCTTAAAACTGAATTATGGTTTGTAGGAGTGCGTCATTGTCATTGCCCAGCTGCTTTGAAATTCTTCACATGCGAAAAGGCTTCACTTTTGAAAATAATGTAATTGAAATAACACACTGATAAAACGCAATGTTTTACAAAAATTTAGAGTGTCTTTATAAAAGAGAGGTGACATGCAAATAATAGCAATTTATATTACAAAAATTGATTATTCTCGCCTGGATTGATTTGCTTCGCCGAGTTAGAAAAGCAAACAAATAATTCGAGGTTTAAAGTGATATCATGTTCCTGAAGATTTTGTCCAAAATTCTCTCGAACAACAAAATTTAAGCTATTATTTAAGACATTCTACTACAATTTTATCAAAATAACATAATTTGCTTAATTTAATTTTTCATAATTTTATATAATTTATATATTTAAAACACAAGTGTGTTTTTTAGTCATCTGCCCTTATCTTTCTGCTGAACCAATTTTACTAATATATATTTTTTAACAAGCTGTTCATTTGTATCTGCTTTTTTTTTTTTTTAATATCCCGCTATTATATTTTAATTTTAAAAGTATTTTTTGAATTTTTTTCAAAATGGTCAAAATTAGATAGCTTTCATTATTGCAGACAAGAGAGAAATAATGAGGTATTTTTATCTTTATTCATGCCATTTTCTGATAAAAATTCAAAATTATTGATAAAAGTTGTTGTATAGGGTTTAGTGGCGCAAAATTCCATTAGGAGCATAATATTATATTAGGGGAATAATAACGGAAAATGACATACTGTTTTTGAAAACACGTATTTTTCCTCATAAATTTTCTATATTGTTTTTCCTTCTGCATGTGTACTGATACTAAGTTTCAGAAACTAGGCGAAATGCTTATTTAAGTGAAAATGAAGTCACATTTAAAAGAAAACGATCATTTAATTAGATAAAACTAAACATTTTAACACAAATGCGTCTAAAAAACATAAATTACGGAAATTTTTACTCTCCGGAATTGAGATTAGAATCTCAAGTAAAGAATGCGTCTGTTCACATAAAAGATGCTGCTGACAATCGTGACTTCAAGTTTTGAGTTAAAATGATTTTAAAATGATCAAACAAAATACAAATTCTTTTTTAAATGATGAATATGGATATGAGAAGTGCGTACGAAATTTTGAAAAGGTAAAAATTGCTGTTTTTCATTCCGGAATGCCAAGCATAAGAGCCTCAATAGATAACCACATCCTAATAACTGATCTTTATTATATTTTACTGATTACGTATCTATCTATCTATATTATAAAGAACAAACGTATCTGTGCGTAACGCTGACGTCATTTTGCGAATGGCAACACTTCACGATCAAATTTCGGTCTTGAAATTTTTGCTACTGCAATTTTTTAATCTTCTGACCATCGTACATTTTCCATTTTCGTCGCATAGGAAAAAATTTACTTTCAAATGCAATTTGTTTAAAAACTGTACTCGAATTGACTGATGTATTATATTTTTAAAAATAATTTTTAAGCATGATTTTCTTTTTATAAGTTTATCTTCTCACGTGCCGGTTTCAATACATAATAATAATAAACATTTTGCGCGTAAAGCAACAAACATTGTTCAGCATTTGTTTCTGACTATTTTCACATAAAGAAATTAATACTTCCTTTATAAACAAATAAAATAATAATATTAAAAAACTCCAATCTAACATATTTGTGAAAGACAAATTAACGAAATTAATACTTCTTTCATAAACAAATAAAAGTATAACATTGAAAAAAAAAACACAAATCTAACATATTTGTAATCGTACAATTTAAATTTTTAGGAAAAAAATAGGAATAAATTAGGAATAAATTTTTCCAAATAGGAAATTTTTCCTTTCAAATGGAATTTGTTTGCAAAGTTCATCTCAGTTTACTGATTGTCTATGGTTTTAAAAACAATTTTAAAGCATGAAATATTTTTTAATTTATCTATACCGCGCGGAGCTCGATTACGAAAGATAAATCCGTTTGCCCTTAAAACAAAATAAAAAGTTCATCATTTTCTTACGTCTAATATCCATTAAAAGAAAACTTCCGTATGAATAAATAAGTAAAATGATGTAAATAAAACACAAATTTAACAGACATGTATAAACTCTGAAATTATCAGAATATAAAAGGAGGCCGTAAGTAACAAAATCTTGGTCAAATAACTCTTATCATGCGCTAATAAGAAAATATCGCTTTTGATAAATTTCAAAAATTTATTTGATTGTATAATTCGTATTTTTCATATGAAAAATGCTTTTTTAATGTAAGTGGGCAATCTAAAAAATGTATTGCATATAAAAAAATTATTTGTTTTCAAAAAAAAAAAAAAAAAAATGTTTTCACTTATATTCTGTAACCCGGGATCTCCGGGTACGATCCCCTAGTTTATATAATTACGAATGCAACTAAAAATGTAATTCTTGTGGTGAAATTTCAAAAAATAATTTAAGAAAATTTTAAAACCCCACTTTTACAATTTTGAAATTTTTGCAAGGATTTTCTGTTATATATTTTTTTCTTACAAGTGTATATGTGTTCTATAACTCTAAAGAAAATAAATTTTAATAGCATTTAGTAAATAGTTTTCCTTATGATACTCAGAAAACAGTGAAATTAATTTTTTTATAATAACTTACAGTATAAAATGGTTATATGAAAAAAAGAATTTAATGAAGCAAAAGTGCATTTTTTGCAATAAAATTTGAAAAATGTAATTTAAAAAAAATAAGAAAATTTTAGAGTAAAGCGTCCTTTACAATTTTGAACATTTTGAAATATTTTGATTGCATACTTCTTTTCTACAAGTTCGCTGTATAACTGTAACAATCAAATTTTAAAAAGTTAATTCGTATAAGCAAAAATAAATAAAATATGGCATGTGCAAAAATGCAGTTAAAACATTTATTTAACATTTTTATTTTTTAAGAAATGAACTATTTAGGTTGTTGCAAATATTATCTACAATTTCACATAACATACAACATCAACAAAACAATCGGATCAGTTGAAAAAGATAATGCTGAAGTTTTACCATTTTGACCATAATCAATATATTGAAAACACACAAACTGCGAAATGAATTATATGCGAAAATGTTTACGAATGTGTTAGATATTAATTCATTTCAAAGATATTATATCTATATTCCTATAAATATATATAATATATCTTTAAAATCAAAAAATAACTTAAAATTCTTATAACAAAATGGCCGCAACTCTTAATTAAGATGTAATAATATTTTGCATTAATTATTATAGTGATATATATATACATATATAAGAGAGAGAGAGAGAGAGAGAGAGAGAGAAAATATCTTAATAAATATAACCTACCAGAAAATCTCAATATATTAAGAATTCTAAAAATATTTTAAACATAGGTGATATTAAACAATAACTTGAAAAAAAAAAGTAATTTAATGAAAAATTGGAACAGAAATGGAATATGTAAATCATATGATGGTGAAAAATAAAAACAAAACGACACGTGAGTGTTTAATCTTCAGTCGGAAGGAGCATCTACAGGTCGCAAAAAATGCATTTTCTCATATAGTAGACAGGCGAATAGCCGAGTTAGTCCATCACTTTCGATATAATTAATTGAAAGTTGATGAAAAATAAAGATAAAAGAGAGGAAACAAGTCGGAAATTGTACGTCAAACATGGCAAATGAGGTACGTTCGTACTATAACTAGTTTTATAAATATTCAGATCTTGGTGCAATAGCTTTTGCACTCTTATGCAAAAATGCATGAATACAAAATTAATTACGATTCTTTATATTAAATTCAGAAATACGGAAATAATAGGGCTCCATCTGAAATAGGACGTCGTCACCATGGCAACCTAGAATCATGACCTATCATTGGATACCACTGAATTAATTACCTATGATAGGATTTAATATAATGAAGAAAACTTTTATTAATACCTTTTTGCGTTTCTATTCAATTTTCATAAAATTTGAAATGACTCGACATAATTTTGCAGCAATTATATATATTAAATTTCACATCATTCGGTTGGGTAGTTTTTGCGCTGTTGTATGCGGGAAGACGGACAGACAAACAGACTGAAATACCAGACGACGAATCTATGTGCTGCGTATTTATATAATTACGAACGCACTTAAAAACGTTAAATAAGTAAATCAGATAAAAACATGTGGAAAATTAAAAGAAATTTTTTTAAATAATAATTAAAAGAAGAATTGTACTCACAGCCTTTGAAACATTGGGAGAAGCACTTATAGATGAATCCAACAGTTATTTATACAACAGTTACAAATAAGAGACGAAACGAACAGACAAGATGTTTAATTATTACAGAGAAGATATAATGCAAACAGTTAATTTTTCATGAATTTAAAATTAATCATCAATAATTTATTACTAATTAAAATTAAACAACATCCAAAAACTAAAACCAACTATAATTATATTTAATTTTTAAGACTTTTGTCCGATTCAAAAAGTATTATATGTTAAAGTTTTAAGACTGTTGAACAATTGCAGAAATATATTTTGCAAAAAAAATATTATGTTAAACAATTTAGCACTGCCATCAACTGCCGAATTCATATAATTAATTTATTAATTATGTGTTACTAAAATTATAATTTTCAAGCATTAATGATAAATTATAATTTGAATATTTAAAAACAATGCTATACCAAATTGATCAACCAATTTTAATCTAATTATTAATAACAGTAATTGTCATGTGTGATTCATATATACAAATAATAATAAATATCTTACATCTTTAACTTATATTCATTTTTTCTAAATAATTAACCAAGTTATCTATATTAATTACATATAAATTATATAACTTTAATTTGCGTAAAAAAATTAATAAAAGAAAATTTGGTACAAATTTAGCTTTAATATTTATATTTATATATAAATCCATTTTAATATTAATCATAAGTCATGAAAACAATAAATTAATAACAACAAAACTTTTTGGAATTTCTATTTTGTAACCAAAAAGCGAAGAAAAGTATGATTCCCGATAAATAGTAAATACTCATTAATTTGAACATTTTGTTGAATGATGCATTTCAATCAAGAGAAATTTGTCTGTTAATGTCCTTGCAAACAACATAAATATCATAAGATTAAAAAAAAAAAAAAAAAAAAAAAAAAAAAAAAAAAAAAAAAAGCAATTTAATAATTTACAATGACCATTTGGAAAAGGGATATTTTCAAAGACTAAAATTTAAGACATAAAAAATCGCACGGAGTTGATCATGCATTACGTACGCCATGAATTAAACATTAATAGTGTACAGGTAAAAATTGCAAGATTTCCTGAAACTTACGTATTATCCAAGCATTTCGTTGGCTGTTTGGGAAAAGGCTTTTCCATCGTAGAAATCTGACGACCAATTTTAAATGAAATTTCATTCTTAAACTTCTAAACATCCCACAATATTACTTTTTACATCGTCGTATAGAGAAAAAAATGTATTTTTAAATACAATTTGTTTGAAAACTGTATCTCAATTTATTTGTGAGTTATTAATTTTTCTTTTGTAGTTTTTATCACTTTTTTGCCATAGTGGCAACACTCCGTTGTCCATCTCTGTTGAAAGTAAAGGGAAAATACAGATTACTGTATAGACCAATTAGAAAACGAATAAAATGCGGATTAAACCGATAAAAAGCTTCAGATATGCTTTTGATTTCCTACCCTGACGAGAACAATAACCATTTTTCCAAATGGTTTAAAAAAAAAAAAAAGTGGAAGAACAAAAATATTTAAAATATTTTCAAGAATTAGAAAAGCTCTTAAATTTTAAATATTAAAACAAAAACTTAACAAACTTTTCTCGATTCAAAGGTTTTTTTTTTTCTTTAAATGTACATATAATGTTAAAGATCTGGTGTAAAACAAGGTAATTAACAAAATTCAAGTTTCAATATTTAAGTTTTCTAGGTCAAACTATAACCAAAACTGTTGTGAATGTTTCTTCTAAAATTGCTAATTCTCCTACGTGCAACACTTTCTGTCTAGTAGATTTTATTTTAATGGACTTATTGAATTTTAATAACAAAAACTCATATATTTACCAAAAAATTACCGTTGATGATGGATGACATCTATTGTGTGATAATGAAACATTTTATTTTAAAAAAAAATGTAACCATGCAGTAAAATAATTTTACGGGTAAGTCAGAAAAAAAAATTAAATGTCAATTATCATGTTATACACACAAGGTCTTCGATTTTCTTCTGTAGAAATTTATTTGCACAAGTACTTCTTTTGTAAATTTTATTTTCCTTTCAGATGACATTAGGCAACTGACAGCATTTTGTCTGACTTCTTAGAAATTCTTAGAAATGCCCAGATGCATATTAACAATTGAATTTCCCAGGAGTAAAGCACTTTTGAGCTATTTTAACGCTTTCTAGAAATGACTAAGGGAACCCAATAAATATACATCTGCACGGCTTAACAATTGATTGAAGTCACAGAATAAATTTTTGAACGAGACAAAATTCATTTCAAATTGTTAAAAGCGGAATAAATGAATTTATTGATGGTAAGCCACTTAATAAATATACCTTAAAATAATCTATTTATTATTGCTATTTTGTAATTTTCCATTAAAAAAATCGGGATAAATTTATTTTAATTATCCTTACATGTATATAGAATGGCTGCTGAAATCCTAATTTTGTGATCTGGTTCGTAAAAAGCATTAGTGTTATTTTACAGAGTACAATGAAACTGAGGATTTTTAGAAGTAAGTAAACAGTGGCGGTTATACGCTAAGACAAATTTATTCGAAGAAATGTACAAAGAACTGACAGAAAGTTGCCGCACTACCCCTGTGATTATTATTACTATTTTGTAATTTTCCATTAAAAAAATCGGTATCAATTTATTTGAATTATCCTTACGTATATATAATAATGGTTGCTGAAATCCTAATTTTGTGATCAGGTTCATAAAAATCATCAGTGTTATTTTACAGAGTACAATGAAACTGATGATTTTTAGAAGTAAGTAAACAGTGACGGCTATACGCTAAGCCAAATTTCGTCGAAGAAAATGTACAAAGAACTGACTGAAAGTTGTCGGAACCATGTGATTTGAATAAATTTTTCTGTTATTTGACGAAATTACCTTTCTTTGATTGGAGAATTTTATGAAATTTTGATCATATATATTTGTGAAGTTTCTGTCATTTGAACAGAAAAGGACATACGGAAAAATTTCATGTTTGAAACGAGAAATTGCATGTAGCAGAGTTTTCGGAACAACCCTTTGATTTGTCAAAAAATGAAGCTTTGTCTGAAGGATTTGAGGTAATATTTATGTGATATTGGTGAAATATGAGTGTTTCGAGAAAAAGAAAAATTGGCGTATTAAAAAAGGAATTTTCTCCCTGAATTAACGGGATACAATCGGCCGGAAAATACATGTCGTTTTGAAGATTTTTTAAGAGTTAGTATTAGAGTGTTTTTTCTTGCAGGGGATTAACGTGTGAAGCCAGGGTTTTTTTTTTGCGTTTCTTGTTTTAATTCAAAATTTCACCGATAGACAGCACTGCGTTATCTCAAATGGTTAGAAGGCTCAATCTATAAAGATGACATATTCAGATGAATTAAAGTTCACTCACTATAAACCCTATCTCGAAAACTATGAAAGATAGCGAAAAAATGAATTCTTGTGAGTGTTACACTGTAAATGAAATCTGTTCATTTTACAGAAAAACTGTCAGCCAGGATGCCAACAAAAAACTGTTTATTATACTGAAATAATCTGTATTTACTTTGAACTTTCTATTATTTTAAAAGATTTTTCCTGCAAGTTCCATACTGTTTACAATATTTAACCAGTTACAGCCCGTTCTTAATAAATAAAGATTATTTCCGTAAAAGAAACACATTTTTTACCGACGTTCTGACAGACATTTTTCCCCCTGTAAAATCAACAGATTTTTCTTTTACAGTGTAGAAAGTTTAGGGTGTCCTTGATTTAGTATAAAATGAAGTCTTTATCAGAAGTCGCGAAATATTAATTTTTCGGTAACCAGTACTCGACTTAAATACGCCACTAATCGCTTGGAGAAATGTGATGTCATTATAAGGCAGATGCATATTTACAGAAATATTAACACTTGTAAGCAAGATACAATTTATTTTTAAAAGAAAATCAAAGTTAAATATGTTCAGTGTGTTAATCATCGGTAGACACACAGTCACTCGCATGCATACACGATACACGTGCAAAGGGTGGACGCTCATGCGAGGAATTATGCAATATAAAACTATTCCTTTTTTCTGATCCTTTGGTCTGATCAAACCAAAAAAAGGCACAGGGCCTTTAAAGTCATCTGCCACCCCCTTCTTAGATTGTGACCAAAAAAAGAAAGAAATATTTTCTAGTCCTTAGAACAAAGCTTCCCACCTTGAACTTCTTCGCGTACACGTTGAGGTACGCGAAGTTCTAGTGGTACGACGCTCATCAATTAAAAGAGCAAGTGAAAAATATTTTCCATATCACTGACTGTTTTAATATCAAATTTCTAAAACACAATAAATATTAAAGATATATTGCGACTCTTATTTCAGCAAAATAATACCAATTATGCAAGGAATAGAAAGTGAATATGCAAGGATGAGAAAGTGATCGTGTCACGTTAAAAAATTGTTATCTGTAACACTTATATTAAATATAAAATAAAAGTTATTCCATTTAATTGCATTTGTTACTTACTTTTTCTGATTTTTTCTGTTATGATTCTTTATTAAAATGAATTGTACTTTGCTTCCATGTGTTATTTTTATCTTATAATGTCACATTTCTACATCGAAAAATTAGCATTTCTTCTATTAAAGTTATTTTTAAAGATATCGTTTCATACCGAATTGAAGAAGCTCTGCTTTTTTGTAATTGAAATTTTTTTTCTGTATCTCTATTAGTTTTTGTTATAGGGTCGATAACTTCTCAATTTTTCCCTTGCAGTTACTCTTATATGACAGACACGTCTCACAATTCTAAGATTTGTCCATTCGGAAGTTATTTGAGTGTTTCCTAATTTTAGTTTTCACCCTGTACATCAATATTCATTACTCAAATAAAATAGGATCATAATTAGAGCGTTTCTCTTTGAAACCCTTATAAAAGGAAAACTACTGGAAAGTTCATAATATTATAGCAGAATAACTATATGACGGATAGATGGTGAAATTGGATTTTTCATGTGATAAGTCATTGATAACCAAGTACGATAAATACTGTGTGGTATTTATAAAACCAAAATATTTGATACCCGATACAAAATACAGTGTTATTTTTCTTTTATTTGTCGAATATTTAACTTACTATTGTCTTTACTGTTATTATTTTGTCGCATACAAAATAGCATGGCTTCCTTTATAATATTTCTAAGTTTGAAAAAGTTCAGTTTAGTAATTATTTTTTTATCTAGGTGAATTATAGTCAAACTTTAATTGTCATCACACCATTCAAATATTCGTTATACAGTAGTTTAATAAAATTTGGATAAAATTTAAAAAGTGGTAGATTGCTCTAATAGTAAACACTTTTTTAATAAAAAAGTTAAGAACATTAAATTTATTACAGACATTTAAAAACGCTAAGAAAATACACAGTTATACATACATATATATATATATATATATATATATATATATATATATATATATACCCTATATATATATAATCCTAATGAAACGAATTTATGAAGCGGATATATGAAACGGCTGAATTGAAACGAATTTATGAAACGATTCTTTGAAACGACTAATTAAACAACTGATTATGCTTCACGGTAATTTCTCCTAAAATATGGAATAATTTGCGATGAAATTAACACCAAAATTCTGTATTGATCTGCAAATCTCAAAACTGGTATTAGAATTTTTAAATTCGAATTCGTTTTCGAAATATTAATTTTTTTTCTAATTTTAAATACATTTTTCTAATGATGGCAACTCAAATTTTAATCATAACAGATATTTTTTTTCATATTTCAGAAAAGGTTATTATTTTAAACTAATTTGGCGACCAATTTGGCCTCCCTTAAATGTATGCTAAGAAATGTATCATGCTACTTTTATTCATAATTCAAATTACTTGAACAATCTTTCGCCAAATGAAAAGATTCTGATACAGAAATCAATTCTGACGGTATTTTTATGTTAGCCAGACGCAGGTGATAAATCGCCAAACATTTTTCCCGTCGCATTTTTTTATATTTCATTAATTTCATTTAAAATATAATCCTTTCATTCATTTTATTTAAAATACAAAACTTCCATTTAAAACTGAAAAATTTAAAATTGATGGCTTTCATTTTTTCTTTTTTTTTTTTTAAAAACAAAACGGAAAGAATAATATTAGGCACAGATGTCATATACGCACCGGGGTACCTAATTGGCGCCAAAAGGGCATTATTTTGATTGACATGGTAACCCGGCTATTGTTATTTATTTAATAATAAATGTTTATTTACTTTTATTTATTTTTTAAAGTTATATAAATTATTTTGTTCTATAGTTATTAATTATTTTTTTTTGTTATTTTCCTTTTGAAAATAATAGAAAATAATTAAAAAATACGGTACTACTTAGTTACTCCGTTGACCAATTTCGCCAAATTATATAAATCGCCAAATCACTCGCCAAATTATACAAATTGACATAACTTTTATTTTAAATAACGAAAGAACAAATAAATTGGTATAACATTAATAAATATACAAATAAAACGTCGAAATAAAAATAACTTGATGACGTAAACACGTGTAACTTGCTTTAAGTCAAGTGAATGTGACATTTACGATCAACCATTATTGGCATTTAATCTTATAGTTTGGAGATAGATTTTTGCTCGACGGGATAACTAAGTAATACCACACTGCAAATAGAGGAGTCTTAAATTCAGACATATATGTGACTGAAAAAGTAATTCAGACACTTAAGTGTCTGAATATGAAATTTTAGACATCATAGGTGTCTGAATTTAAGACACTTAAGTGTCTTACTGTGATCATGGTATAAATGAACTAATAAAAATGTCTTAATGATGATCATGCGTCTGAAATTAAGACATTTAGAATTCCAGACACTTATGTGTCTCAATATGTAATACAATTATACCATATGTATGATAACTGTAGATACAATTGTATCGCAATATATATTGCAGCAGCATCAGAAAATGTTTTCGAATTTATGAAAGATGTTGAAAATACTGTGCCATCCACCAATTTGGTATTATTTTATAAAATAAGCAATGTGATTGGAGCATAAGGACGTCTGCCGAAATTGTAAATGTCCGTTTACTAACTTTTGGAATTAAATTATTTTTGTGGCAATAAGTAGTTAAATAAGCTTTCCACAAAATATAAAATTCTTCAAAAACTACTTCCACTCATAGGTGTACGTAGGAAGGTTCAAGGAAGGGCCGCTCCTTAAGTGTTCGCAGAAAAAATGTAGGGAGGAGGAAGATTGAACAGATGGGCCTGGAGTCCACTGCCTAGTTTGCCTAACTAAAAGTAAAATTTATAAACATGAAATAAGCTAAACTAACAATTTTTTGCCAGAACGCCTCGTGCAAGAAAGTTTTTGTATAAAAGAAATATAAAAACGTAGCAAGTAAGAGGTATTAAATATTCAAGAACATATTCCTAACATTTTTTTTTCTCATATTGTATTTTGCTCTTCTGAACACCCCTTACCTCACAATTTAAGATAAATTTTAAATATATGAATGTTAAAAGGAAAACAGAATTAAAAATCGATTTCTACAAGTGGTTCAGGAAAAAAGAAGAGCCCCGGGGGGGGGGGGGTGCTTCTCTGACGAAATCGTGGAATGAACGCAAATTTTGCAAAGGATCGCGAAAGAGAATTAAAAATTTCGTTAAAGGATCGTAAAATACAAATTTCTTCAAAAAATTGCAATAAAATTGACATTTCGTCAAAAATCGTGAAAAAACACAAATTTCGTCAAAGGATCACAAAAACCGCGAATTTCGTTCAAACATCGCGTAAAAAACGAAAACTTCGTCAAAAAATCGCGAAAAAAAACAACTTTCGTCAATTCGTCCAAAGGTGAAAAAACGTAAATTTTGTCAAAAGATCCTGAAAAAATACAAATTTCGTCAAAAGACCGCAAAAAACAGAAATTTCGTCAGGGGATCGCAGGAAAAGTACGAATTTCGTCTAAGAGTCCATAAAATAGGTAAATTTCGTCAAAGAATCGCAAAAAATAGCCGCAAACTTCGTCTGATCGCGAAAAAACGCGAATTTCTACCGAAGGATTGCGAAAAAAACGCAAATTACATCAAAGGATGGCGAAAAAAAATACAAATTTCTTCAAAGGATCGCGAAAAAAATACAAATTTCTTCAAAGGATCGCGAAAAAACACACATTTCACCAAAAGATCACGAGAAAAGCGCAAATTTCGTCAAAAGATGGCTAAAAAAAAACGCAAATTTCGTCAAGATCGCGAAAAAACGCAAATTTAGTCAAAGGGTTGCGGAAAAAACGCAAATTTTGTTAAAGGATCGCAAAAAAGCCGCATAGTTGGTGCCCGAAGCGGATACCCCCCCCCCCTCCCCGCCCCCTCTGCTGTAACCTTTCAGAAAATTTGCTGTGAATTTCAGAACGTTGTTTTAAAACTCAAAATCACCCCTGTGAAGCTCGTTAAACGATTAATGACAGGATCACCCAGGTCAAACTTTTCTTTTAAAGAACACAGACTGAAAAATGCATATGTAATTGGTATTCGAAAACGAGGTTTTCGCCAAATTTTCGTTAAAAAAAAAATCACGCCAAACCTGCAGTGCGTATATGACATCTGGCCAAATAAAAAATAATCCAAAAAAAAAAAAAAAAAAACATGATATTTAATTTTAACTTCAAATCAGTGTTTTAATTTACCACTCGAAAAATAAAAGAAATGCTAACTGGCGAGTTGAAAAAAAAAATCTATTGGCGAGATTTGCACCCGGATAGCGTAACAGTACCAAGAATTCTTTGCGACCATAGCAACTTTTATGTAGTTTTATTCGATAAAATTTTTTTTTTATTGTTTAATCAAAACGGAAAACTTTCGGCACAGATGTCACATACGGCCCATATTGGCGCGATTTTTTGCTGACGCGAATGTCATATACGGAACGGGTACTTAACTGGTACCAAAGTATCGTTATTTTGCTTGATATGGTAAGCGGGATGTTGAGTTTATGCTGTTGATGCGTTCCCCAAATTGGCGTCGAAAAAAAAATCGCGCTAATATGACATCTGTGCTAAACTTTCATATGACAGGCGAAGGGATCAGACCATATTTGTTTATGGCAGTTGATGACGAACTATTATAATATAGATGAAATGATGGCGATAGAATAATATTTGGCGACTTATCACCTGTGCCTGGATAACATTGAAGTACCAAAATGGCGCCTAGAGTATAAAAAGCGAAGTGGTCCGCCCGGAACTGTTGATGATAGTCACATGACTTAGGCTATTGTTATAGAGATTGTTTTAAAATACCGGGAGAAAAACACTCTGTATACTTAGTTCATTTTATTTTGGCTTCTTTTCAAATGTTTAACTCATCCTCTTTACTCAAAAACGAAAACAGCCATTGGATATCTTAACAGCAACTGATTCGCCATTAAAATTTTGCAATCAAAGGGAATTGAATGGAAAACCGTTTACAGGGAGATATGCACAACTTTTTTCAATATAATTCAATCTTCTCTAATATTTTTAAAACCCATCAGATTAGCGTGTTTTTAGATTCTGCGGTGTCTGAAGGGGAGTTGGCGAGCGTAGCTTGCAGGGGGCAGAGCCCCCTAGTATATATATAAAATTGTAAACATTTTAAATTTCAAATAAGTTTCTAGACAGTAAAATGTGATTGTTCGGAGCTTGAAACGTTTACAAAATTGTGTGACATAATTGTGTACATTTTTAGTTTTTTAGGTGCGTTCGTAATTATATAAATACGTAACACATACAGTCGTCGTCTGGTTCATCCGTCCGTCTGTCCGCATATAACTGCACAAAAACTACCCAACCTAATGGTTTGAAATTTAAGATAATGGAATCGTTGCAAAATTTTGCCGAATCATTCCTAATTTTATGAGAATCGAATCAAAACTTCAAAAGATATTAATAAAAATTTTCATCATTCCATTCAATCCTATCATGGGTAATTAATTCAGTGATATCCCACGATAGTTAATGATTCTATGTTGCCATGGTGATGGCCTCCTGTTTAAGAGGTAGCCCTATTATTTCCATATTACTGAATTTAATATATATAATCCTAATAAATTTTGTATTCATGCATTTTTGGATAAGAGTGCAACAGCTATTGCACCAAGATCTGAATATTTATAAAATTAGTTATAGTACAAACGCACCTGAATTTCCGACTTGTTAAATGTCTAAAATAAAGTAAAGGTTTCTAACTTTTTAATAATTGTGATTATGACGTAACATATTTAGTTATTTGAAACTTTTTGTGTAAGTTGTCAGACTAGCAATCGACACTTTCAGTCAAAAATACAACCTTCTTCCTCCAAACCAAACTCTAATTTTCGTTTGCAACTTTCGCAGTAGTATATAGTAGTAAGATATTTTAATGAATTTTACTTTGTTTTCTGTGAATTGTTATGACATCATGAGAGCTGTTCGAAATGGTTTCCAAACAACACTCAGCTAGTTGTTCCATAATTTGGAATAAAGCTGACTGTATACATGATGTCACTCACCGAATTACGATCCACTTCCTACGATGCCGTCACATTTGACGTAAAGCAATTTTGTTAAAAAATTTGGTAAAATATCCTCATTATTTAATAAACTTGCGAATGAAAATCAGAGTTTGATTTTCAATAAGACATCCTGTATTTTTCACTAAATCTTACCTTTTAACACTCGATTCCCATCCTCAAAACGCTTACGTTATATCTGTGAGATCACATGATTTAATTTTCGTATTCATACGCTTTATGCAACGATATTTCGGAGAAGGTAGTAATTAACTAGAAATGGTTCTTTTTACCTTTAATCACGAAAACTAAAAAATATATACAAATTAGCATCTCTAAAGATACATTTGCAGTCAGAAAAAAATTTCATAGTATATCACAATATTAAAATATTTATTTGCTTAAAAGACGTTATAAAAACACATTAAAAGTAAATTAAAAATCTATATTTACATGTTTCAACTCTTTTACTGAGTCGTCATCAGAACGTGTAACAGAAAATTACAAATGCATATGAAAAAGGGAAAAAATCATCGAATATAAACAAGTAATCATATAACGCGCCCTACATTTCCGCGATTGCTCGTGTACCCTCTATGTCGCGACGCCGTAAGTTGTCCAACCATTCAATCCATAAATTCGGGATACGAAAAGATAATGTATCGTTACAAACTCCTGAACCTCTTAAATAAATTTCAATGGACTCTCTTATAAATAATTGTAAATAAAAATTAGACCTGTAGATTATTTTACTCTCGTTAAAAAGTATGTTAATGTTCTCTATTTGATTTAGCCGGGATAAAGCAGTATTACCTCTATTATGTTTTATGTCCGCTACATGTTCTTTACATCTGATATTGAATTTTCCTTGGGTTATACCTATATAATGATTTTTGATTCCTCCCTCCCTAATAAATCGAATCACATAAACTCCTGAGATGTCATCTCTATTAATAGGACCAATTTTAGTATTCAAAAGCATCTTTAATTTCGGAGGCGACTTCGCGATCAAACATAAACAAAAAATTTCTTAAATGATTTTTTATATGTTCAAAGAAATCCGGGAAATAATTTGCTACAACCCTTTTGATATTAACTTCATCAATAGTTTTATTTTTATTTTTTTTTTAGAAATATCAAAGGAGCTCTGAATCAATTTGTTAATTAATTTTACCCTGATATCCATTATCAATTTACTTGTTTACGTCCGATGATTTTTCCATTTTTCATTTGCATTTGTAATTTTCTGTTATACATTCTGATGACGACTCAGTAAAAGAGTTGAAACATGTAAATATTAGATTTTTAATTTACTTTTAATGTGTTTTTATAACGTCTTTTAAGCAAATAAAAATTTTAATATTGTGATATGGTTAGTAGTGGATGCAATTTTGACTTACTACTCGCAGTTATTTACATTCATGTCATAGTATGTTACAGATACGAGGATAAGTAATCGAGTGTTAAAGCTTGTGCAATTTTTTTAAACACCGTGCATTTAAAAGAATTACTTCTCAAACTGAAATTTTTGTGATATAAAGGACTAATGCGATTTCTGCAGAATACGGTACCAAAAATGAAAACCACTCTCTAACAGTACAATTTGATAAAAGTTCTCATGCTAAACACCGGCAATCATGTTCGCTTTTACCTTCATTTCCCTGACACGGTCGATTTGAGCGCCCCGTAAATGATGATAAATGGAATCATCAGTTTCACCGGTAGCCCCTGCCATGGACCAGTACAGAAATTAATAATGTCAGGCGCTGCGTGATGGCGTTATGAAACTGAAACTTTCCCAGAAAAAGGGGGAGTCTCATGTTTATTTTGAACATGCCCGTCCATTAAAGTGTACTTTCATCACGCGTAGATTAGGCGAGCGTGACTTGGTAACCAAAACGAGGAGTGGGCGCGCCTGCTTCCTAGGGTTGAACAGTGCGGTTCCTCCGTCTTGACGCATGAAGACGGACTATGTTAAGAATAGAGTCATGCAATAAGGCTATCTTCCTGGAGGTGAAATTTGATTATGAAAATTTGATTATCAAAGGGTAAAAGGGACAACACCTGAGAATGTGTTTAAAGCTCTTATCAGATCTTTTATTTTTGTCATTAAGAAAACCTGGCTTTTGAAAAAAAAAAAAAAAAAATTACCATTCTTATTTTCATAAATCTAATAAGTACATTGAGAAAGAAAGAACTTTAGTAATTAAATAGCAAAAAACGTAATAAATTTGGCATCAGATAACACAAGCCTGCGATGGGTGTGTTTTTTAACTTTTGATAATTGATTTTTGTATATTTTTTAGCGCTGAATCCGAAAATGACCTTCATTTTTAACTATCACTCCACGATTTTTCGTAAATCGTAAATTTCAAAGTAAAAAGTATAAAGATAGTTAAAACCTGTCAAAACCTTACCAAAAGAAGGCAAATGTTTTAAATACATCTATGACAAATTTCCAGCTTTATCAACCGCCAAAATAAAAGAGGACACCCAGGCGAACCTTATAGAGAATATAAAAACAAAAACACGAGGTAAAGCATGATCGGCTCAAAGAAACTTTGACACATGGAATAAAATTGTAAGGATTTAAAATATACAATATTTTACATGTTTAGCTGTATAAATGTATAGTATAAGCCAAGAGATCAATAAATTATTCTAAAAAAAAAAGTTTCACGTCTATTTTATAGTATTACTTTTTCGCAATACTTAGACTTTTTAAAAATTAAAAAAATTGCGATTTGAGAACAATTCGGACGTGAGGGTAAAAAATGAAAGCCTTTTTTGGATGCAACACTACAAAATACATGAGAATCAATCATCAAAAACTAAAAAACACAATCATGACATCTATTTTATAGTATCAAATTTTCACTACTTTTTTTTTTTACTTTTTACTTTTTATGTTTGAAATTTAAAATTTGCAAAAACACCTGATGTGATAGTGAAAAATGAAGGTCATTTTCGGATTCAGCGCTACAAAATACATAAAAATCAATTACCGATAGCTAAAAAGCATCACACAACCCAAATTTTTCAGGCTAGTGTAATTTAAACGGAACACTTTTTTATAAAAATACCATAAAAATAATAAAATAATCACAATGAACCGTTTCAGATAATATAAAACTATTCCGAGTCCGATTTAGCCCGAGTCCGATCAAGCCAAATAAAGGAACAGGTCCTGAAAGGCATCTGGCGCCCCCTTCTACACTGTGACCGAAAAAAGGAAAGAAGCATTTTCTAGTTCAGAACAAGGCTTCCCATTCCCATTCTGTGGTACGCGTCCCTTGGGGTACTTCGTGTGCGACGCTTGTCAGCTAAATGAGTCAGTGAAAAACCTTTTTCATATCACTGACTATTTTAACAAATTTCTAAAACACATTAAATGTTAAAGATGACTTACGACTATATTTCAGCAAAATGACACCAATTATGCAAGAAATATACAAGGATAAAAAAATTATCTCTCCACATTAAAAAAAAAAAAAAAATTGTCGTCTGTAAAACTTATATTAAATACTAGTATATAACAAAAAATCAGCATGAAGATTTTATTATTGAAAGGTTTGCGTTGTAGAAGAGTACAAATGAAAAATGATTTCCGCAAATACAAATGATGAGTGATGTTTTTTTTATACTCGGTATTTAATTTCTGAATCTAATCTTTAAAATTAAGAGAAAAAAAATCACTGAAATTACGTCAGGTTGACATCATATTACCTACTATGACGTCATAAGAATATTGTCCATTGATTGTTGGATAACTTGCTTTGTGAACTATTAACTCAATGGTTTAATATTTTTTGTCGTCCACGATGAATGAATCTCTTGTGCTCGTTTAGGTTTACGGAATGAGATACTATTGTCAACCTAATTTCAACTGAAGTTATTCTAGGATATATATATATATATATATACTCAATAAATAGAATAACATTAATAAATATACAAATAAAACGTCGAAATAAAAATGACTTGATGACGTAAACCCGTGTAACTTGCTTAAAGTCAAGTGAATGTGACATTTACGATCAACTATTATTGGCATTTAATCTTATAGTTTGGCGATAGATTTTTGGTCAACGGGATAATTAAGTAGTACCTTAAAAACAATGCTTTGATCTTGAAATAAAATGTTTTAGTTTATGTTATTGTTTTTTTCTCTGAATTATTTATATAGGTACTTTTACATTATAAGGTAATTTTAAAAAAATCTTGGCTTCAGAAAGTAAGATATGTTGCCAAAATAATGAAAACAAATGTGATGAACTTTTACTTTTTGTTTATATGTGCTTTTATATACATAATTTTTTTCTAAATATATATAATATTTTTTTACATACAAATTATAAAAGTTAGTCCATTTGATTCCCTTTGTTTCCATTTTTCTGTTATGATTCTTCAGTAACAATAAAAAAGAATGGTGCTAACGTCTAGCACGTGCATTTTTTCAAGAGGTACGCGCGGCATGAAAACCTGGGAAACACTACTTTAGAATAAAGATATGAACATATTAATACATATTTACATTAATATATTTTTTGTTTTTATTGTTATCCTACTTTAGAAGTACAAAATATTAATTATAATCAATACAAGATGAACATAGATTTTGTCAATACTCTTAATGCAGTAGACTCACGACTGATTTATTTATTTTTATTTAGTTAATTATTTATTTATTATGTAGAAGTAACCCCAATTTACGGTATGTTTGAGATTCTCAAAATCCACCCATTAAAGAATTTCAGGTAAATTTTATTTAGTATGCATGACGTAACTTACTTCATACCTGTTTCTGGTTTTCTACTTTACATTATGAAACTCGGGTTTGAACGTATTTATTACACCGATATCATAAATTTTTAGGTAGCTTTCATTACAAAAAGCTACCTATTGCAGCCGTTCGGAGGAAAGCGATTTCAAAAAATTTTGGTATATTTTCATCGATCATGACCCCCAGACCCCGAAACCACCCTCCGTTCAAAATTTATATATATATATATATATATATATATATATATATATATATATATCTGACCTATGTCACACTGTAACTCTCGTATTTATGAACCGATTTCGATGTAATTCGGTGTGTACATAGTACATACCAATGTCTCGACCGAGTTCGTTGGCCAGCTTCATCCGCCATTTTGTTTCAAAATGGCGGCTATTTAAAATTTTTAAAAAAATTTAAAATTTGAAAAGTGGTACCAAAAAATTGAAAATGGAAAAATATTTTTTTCTTACGTATTTGACCTTTATACAAAGATTCCGGAGCAGTTTTTGTTTCATCTATATCTTAAAAAATGGCTGAGTTATAGCATTTTGAATTTCTAGTGTGGCTGACATTTTGAAACGTCCTGAATTTTGTCACGCGATAAAAGGCGTATTTAAGAACCGATTTGGATGTAACTTCGTTTATACATAGTACATACCAATGTCTTGTCCGAGTTCGTTGCCCAGCTTCATCCTCCATCTTCTTTAAAAATGGCGGCCATTTAAATTTTTAAGAAAAATTTAAATTTGAAATATGATACCAAAAAATTAAAAATTGAAAAAATATTTTTTCCTTATGTATTTGACCTTTATACAAAGATTTCGGAGCAGTTTTTGTTTCGTCTATATCTTAAAAAATGGCTGAGTTATAGCATTTTGAATTTCTAGCGTGGCTGACATTTTGAAACGTCCTGAAATTTGTCACGCAATAAAAGACGTATTTATCAACCGATTTGGATGTAACTTCGTTTATACATAGTACATACTAATGTCTCGACCGAGTTCGTTGGCCAACTTCATCCGCCATCTTGTTTCAAAATGGCGGCCATTTAAAAAAAGTAAAAAATTTAAAATTTAAAATGAGATACCAAAAAATTGGAAAATGAAAAAGAATTTTTTTATGTGTTTGACCTTAATACAAAGATTCCGGAACAGTTTTTGTTTCGTCTATATCTAAAAAAATGGCTGAGTTATAGCATTTTGAATTTCTATTGTGGCTGACATTTTAAAACCACCTGATATTTGTCACGCGATAACAGGCGTATTTATGAACCGATTTGGATGTAACTTCGTCTGTACATAGTACATACCTTTGTCTCGACCGAATTCGTTGGCCAGCTTCATTCGCCATCTTGTTTCAAAAGGGTTGCGATTAAAAAAAATTAAATTTAAAATTTAAAATGAGGTATTAAAAATTGGAAAATTAAAAAGATTTTTTTTTATGTGTTTGGCCTTGATTCCGGAGCAGTTTTTGTTTCTGAAAATTTGTTCTTTTGTTTATATCTTAAAAAGTGGTTGAATTATAGCACTTTGAATTTCTAGCATGGCTAACATTTTGAAACGATCTTGTATTTGTCACGCGATAACACACGCATTCGCCTATTTCGATGTAAGAAGGCATGTGGATAGTATACATCAATATCTCGACCAAGTTCGCTGGCCAGCTTCATCAGCCATCTTGTTTCAAAATGGCGGCCATTAAATTTAAAAAATTATATTTAAAGTGAGGTGCAAAAAAATTAGAAATTGAAAAAGGTTTCATTCTTAAGTATTTGACCTTGATATAAGGATTCAGGACCATTTTTTGTTTGTCTTTATTTAAAAAATGGCTCAGATATAGCAGTTTCAATTTGTAATGTGGGTGACATTTTGAAAAATCTGATTTTTTGCCTGCGACAGCACTTGTATATATCAACCGATTCCGATGTGAGTGAGCATGTGCACAGCAATTACTAAGGTCTCGACCAAGTTCACTGGTTAGCCTCATCCACCATGTTGCCTTAAAATGGCGGGCACTTTAAGAAATCGCCGAATTTGGCAGCCAAATATAAATTACTTTAAATAAAAGCAGCTTGGATAAACTTACTAATTAAGCGCGAAATTAATAACTAATTTCGCGAAATTCTCATTCATAATGATTTAGTATTGATAAAAATTAGTACTGAATCTCCTATATTCGGTTTCCACTAAATTGAGCTTCGTGTGTTTGAATAATATAAGTTAGCTTTTTTAAAATAAGGAATATGAAAGCTACCTCTTCCTCCCGGCACTGGCCGGAAGGACTTTTGAGGAATGCAACACCTGATAAAATAATCCATTCGATAGGCTCATAAAATCTTCACATACTGGATTCGAACACTTTCGATTAAATTAAACATCAATGTGGATGAGGAAAGTCCCCATTAAAAAGGATATGAAAAATAAAACCTTTGTAAAAGATTTCAAATTTAATTTAAATAGTCTGAATTTCACAAATACATTTTCTGCATCTGGATGTTTCTTTTTTTTTTTAACCATTTAGAAAAATGGTTATTGTCCTCGGTCAGGGTAGGAAATCAAAACCTTATCTGAAGTGTTTTATTAGTTGAATCCGCATTTTATTCGTTTTCTGATTGGTCTATACAGTAATCTGTATTTTCCCTTTACTTTAAACAGAGATGGATCAAACAAATTGCATTTAAAAGTACATTTTTTTTCTCTATACGACGGTGTAAAAAGTAATATTGTGGGATGTTTAGAAGTTTAAAATTGAAATTTCATTTAAAATTGGTCCAGGAATATTAATGTTTAATCCATGGCGTACGTAATTTATGACCAGCTCCGTAGAAGTTTAAAAATTTACAGTACCGAAAATTGTAAAACTGAAATTTCTTTTAAAATTTGTTCATGATGGGTCCAGGAATATTAATGTTTAATTCATGGCGTACGTAATGTATGATCAACTCCGTGCGATTTTTTATGTCTTAAATTTTAGTCTTCGAAAAAATCATTTTCCAAATGGTCGTTGTAATTTGTTAAATTGCTTTTTTTTTCTTTTTAGATGTATACAAATTTAAAACGAAATAAAACACATTAAAGTAACATTAATGGCTATGATATCAGTTTTATTAAATAAATTACAACGAAGAGCCATTACATTATGACCACCTGTTTGATTCAACGTAGGACCACCTTTCGCTTTCAAAGCCACCAACAACCGTCCTGGCATGAACTCGACAAAGTTCTTATAGGTAGTCTGATGTATCTGGTACCAAGTGCTCACCAACTGATCCTGAAATTCTCGCATATTGCGAGGTGGTAGCATGACAGCACAAATTGGGATTTACAGGATTTCCGTTGGAAATCGGCATATTCGCACGCAGCCGTCGATGTAATGGACCAGAAAATTTGTTTCGTCGGACCATGTGACTTTTTTTCCATTATTCTATGGTCCAATTCCGACAATAATGGGCCCTTTGCAAGCGTTGCTGGAGATCACGTGCTGCCGGCGCAGGAACGTACTTAGGCCGCAAGCTGCGTAGGCCCTTACGCAATAGTGCACGCTGCACTGTGTGTTCAGAAAACTGTCTGGGTCGCCACTGTTATAGCTGTTGGTGATTTCGGTTGTTGGAACTCTTCGTTCACGATGAATAATGCGTAACAATCTCCACTCTCCTCTGGAATCACTGCGACACGGGCGACACACCGCTCGCCGGAGACTTGTCGTTTCACCATCCACACACCACTTTTGGTACGTGCTCAAAATAACTGTATGTGTACAGCCCACCAAACGCGCAGTTTCCGATATCGACGTTTCCAGTGGCCGACGATTTGGCCTTTATCAAAGTCTGATAAATCTGCTGCTTTTCCCATTAACTCGCTAATCACGCTATGGTTTGAAACCCAATGCATGGGCACATTATATACTACAATATCAGCCGCGCACGCGCTGTGGTTTTGTTTCGGGGCGAGCTCATTGTTATAGATGGAGGGTGGTCATAATGTAATGGCTCTTCGGTGTATTTTATGCCATTAGTGTTGAAAAATTATTTCGGACATATGGGCGCCACGGGCTGGCTCGAATGAAGCGCAATCTGAAAGTCCAATTTTCGACCACTTTATAGGGTAGCTGGGGCCGTATGTCAGCAATAACAAGGCGAATGTTGATTTCCAAGTGGTCCAACGTCTGTGGTTTAGGGCGTAGACCAACGATTTCATATATCCCCACAGAAAATAATCAATTGGTGTGTGATATCACATGACCATGGAGACAGTGTTCCAGTTGGAAAAAAATATTTGTGGGAACTCACCTTTTCATAGAGTAGATGTTGATGCTACCTGATTTTTGCTAAGCCAAACTCCAACTAAAAGCCAAAAGCCAAGCTAAAAGCCAACTTTTTTCAATTATCAGTTACAATTATTACAGTAGACTTCCAACTATCCGAGTTAATATGGGCCAAGTTCACCTCGGATAAACCGGATATACACAAATCGTCACGAACTATGGAGATAAAATATAAATTTTCACTCCATTCATTCATTTTTATTGTACTAGTAACATTTCTTTGATGTACATTTCCGTTACTTTTAAGAAAAACGGAGAATGAAATTGTTTATTTGAAAAGCCCTTGATAGATTTTTTTGTTTGTTGAATGTCAATTTTGCTGCAGTATTACGCTGCTGCTTAGCTAGCAATTGCTAAGAATTTTTTTTTTTTTTTTTACCTTTAAACTTACTAGTAAATTTTGCCTAATTCAATCGCTTAAATCTAACAATTGTCAACGATTAAATAGGGCAAAAATATGTATTTAATTTTACAGGTAACAAAACCGTATAAATTGTTAGCTATAACACATTATAGCTATTGAGCTATAACACATTATAGTAACACATTGGCTGTAACACATATTCTATTAGTGTCATGAAAATTGCAGGTGTAGCCTCTTCTTTCTTCTCAAAGTATTAAATAGATTTTTTTTTTCAATCGAGCTTATACCTTTGGAATGGATCATTCTCTTCTGATGGACTGATGGCTTCCACTATTATGAAACAGACATTATAAATGAAGTGTTATGTGAAGATGAAAGAGCAGCCGTAAAAAGTTAGAACTCTGATTTTCTGGGAAGAATGGGGGAAAAAATTATGGCCATTTTTTTCCCATTCTTCCCAGAAAATCAGAGTTCTAACATTTTACGGCTGCTCTTTCATCTTCACCTAACACTTCATTTATAATGGCTGTTTTATAATAATAGAAGCCACTAGTCCATCCGAAGAAAATAACTCGGTTAAAGCGGCTTATAAATATAAATGAAACAGATCTCCTTAAAACTAACATAATTTACCGTTTCGCTTAAAAAAAAAAAAAAAAAAAAAAAGAAAGAAAAAAAAGAAAAAAAAATGTGCTTGTTTGCGATATATATATATGTATTTTCTTTTACGGTAACAAACCAAATATTTCTGGAAACGGCGTTCCCACGCAACTACAGCTCTGCGTGGAGACCTATTCACAGGTCCATTACGCGAAATTAAGCACTCACCGAATGCCTGTCGCAATAAGCTGATGATGTTTTGAACAATTTGCAAGCGTTGTTCTGGCGTAAGCCTATTCAGGGTGAAATGGCAAAACATACTGAGCACAAATCATTGCGAGCTGCCAAATTGACTGTGACTAGAAACAGTGTTGCCAATTTCAAAACCACACCTCTAAAAATACCTTTTATATGTAGTGAATTATTTTGTTACTTCATGGAGTTTTGCAGTTGGCATAATAATGAACGATTTTGTTGCAAATCAGTCGCGAATTGCTCATGGAATTGATGAGCAGTATCTGGAGCAACATATGGATATAATATATGATCATAGCTCATAGAACGGGAGGCGGCAGCACAGAAAATCACCTCATCAAGGTCACGGCTGAAATTCCTGAGTTAGTTAAAAGTCTATTCGCATATTAAAACGCAATCGGTCTGCCATGTCATATCTTGGTGGAAAACACCTGAGAACCCGATTTTAGCGGTTGACTCGTAGGTTTACCATCGTGTTTTCCTGCACCCAATGACATGAAAACATGGAGGACTGGGACCAGGAAAACCCAATAGTAAATCTACGAGTCAACTGCTAAAATCTCGTTTTCAGATGTTTTCCACCAAGCTATGACTTAGCAGACAAATTGCGTTTTAATATGAGGATCGGTTTTTAACTATTTCTGGAATTTTAGCCGTGAACTCGATGAGGTGATTGTCTGTGCTGCCACCTCCCGGTCTATTACGTTGCTGCCCCAATCTTGCTCAAGGGGTCTTATTTAATATTAGAACTTTTGCCACTAAATAAAGCTAATATTGCTATTCGAAATATTGGTGGGAAAAAAAGTTGTTACCGGATGGATATGAACTATGTAATTGATTCAACTAGGCAGAAATTAATATTAACGATATTTTAATTAAATAGCTAACTAAGTAAAAACTAAGCATTAAAAATATGTCACCATTATAAATAAATATAATCTCTAATTTTATTCTCAACTATTTAAATTATTCAGAAGCAAATTTTAACGATATTTTAACTAATCATTTAAAGCTTAATATAAAAATGTACTATTAAGATATGCAAATTTTATATATTGAAACCCCAAATTTCGCATTGCTTTTTTTAAACTCACAGCTAATCGATTAAATTATCCGGAAAATAAAATTAACGATATTTTAAATAATTAGCTGAAGTTTAATGTAAAAATTAGCGATTAAAATACATTATTATTATAAATTAAAATCACAATCTCAAATTACATTTTTTAACTTACAAATAAACTATTAAATTATCCAGAAATAAATTCTAACGATACTTTAATCAATCAATTGAAGTTTACTATAAAAAATAACGGTTAAATAAGTTATTACTATATATTAAAATCCCAAATCTGTATTACGCATTCATTAACTCTGAGCTAATCGACTAAATTATGCAGAAATTAATATTAATGATATTTTAATTAATTATCTGAAACTTACTGCAAAAATTAACGATTTAAATATGCTCCCAATTATCTCCAAAACCATCCTCTAATAACTGAAGACGACAATTAAAAATTACTTAAAATGCCACAATTAAAAAAAAATTCAATCTCTTAAATATCACTAAAAATAATTAACTTAATCACACTTCGCATGGCACTTTTTGAGTGCCAGAAAAAGGTTCAAATTAAAAAAGAAAATTATTACTAGACAATACTATCAAAAAAAAAAAAAAAAAAAAAAAAAAAAAAAACAAGTCACGTTAAAAAAAAGGCGCGAAAGATTTTTCTAACAACTCTTAAAAGTAAAAATTCAAAAATTCTATATCTCATTCAAATTAGAATCAGCGTGAATATTTTTATGAGAGGGAGAAAAAAAAAATTCGAACCTTAACTTTCTTCGTTTAGAAGATACTAGCTTTTTTTTTTCCGTCGTTGTTAATTCTTGCACTTTTCGAAAACGCGTATCCCTCTCTGGAAAAGAACATCCCGCAATGAAGCCTATTAAGAAAAGTATACCGAAGCTGTAATTAAACTACGAATGACTTTATTTAAAGATCATTAGAAACGAAAATGCTATCCATGAAAACAAAAGCGAGCGGTCTTTTAAGCGGGTAATTCATTTTGAGGTACCGGAAAATTAATTGTTTCATGTTTGAGCAATTATTCGCTTTTTAAAACGACTCATTTATAATTTTTTTTTTCTTTTCCTCCGCGAATTCCCCTCACAAAAGAAGGAGAAAAGCGTCCCTCCCTCTCCTTCTCTTTTAAATCCCCCCACCCTCTTTCAAAAAATGTATCTCGATTAGTTTCGACTTTTCCTTTTCATGTTTCGAGAAAAAGGACTTCGAAAGTTCATTATGCAATTGCCTCATTAGTAATCCGGAGAACGTTTTACATGGGAGGAGGTTATTATATTTTTTTCGTTATTATTTCTTGTAGATTCTCTCTCTCTCTGCTCTTTCTGGAGAGAACGAAAGGAAAAATGGTTCGTTCGTGGAGAAGAAAAAAAAATGATGGTGGAGTTCCAGGTTCTCTTCTAAAAGCCCAGAGTTCAGCGATTGGGTTGGATCACCCCCACGTCAGGATTATTAAGAGGAGCTTGGCTAATTAATTTTAACGAGACCCAAAAGTCGGACTTTTATCCTGTGCCTCTTCGTCTCCAATGCAGAAAATGTTCAATAAAAACGGAAGCAGTCGCTGAAGCGGCCGTTTTAAAAGATATCTTCTCCCAGCCTTGTTTGGTGAAGGACGAGAACCCTGAACAAAAGGAAATTATTCTTTGGTTTCAAAATAAAACAAAAGAGAAAAGGAAATAGACTCGGGGAACAGAAGACAGCTGATTAAAAATTATCCTCCCCCAACAATGGAAAAGATTTTTAATGCCCTGGTCTTCAAAGAAATAACTTTCTAATTCGCCGTAACGCAATTCATTGTCGATCAATCGAGCTAAGTAAATTTCTGGAAATTGTTGAATAAGTTCCCTTAACATGTCAAGAAATTCCATTATATCTGGTTATTACTCGCTCATCGTGTTGGAAGGAGCAACGGCAGCGTTGGAATATGTGTTAAAATCTTAACCACTGAATAATTCATTAAGCTAGACGATTACCAAAAACGACCCTATCCTTCGGTTATTAGAAAATAATTAAGTGATTTTCTAGTTAATATAGTTCATTAAATATCCCGAAATCTTAGATGGGACACGGAAATTGTGCTGAAATCTTCGAAAGAATTTTCTGATCAAATTTTCATTAGGTACTTTACGCCCGGGAGATAATTAAGAAAACTTTAGATATCGAGATTAGCGCGGCGCTGTTTATGATCGCGAAATCTCTCATTTATAGTGAATTAAGGCTCATTAGCGATAAAACTTATTTCATAAGAATTAGACTAAAACCATTTTACTTTGGTTTTCCCAATTAATTCATTCATAAATCGTTAATATATTTACCGTTTACTTGGTCTGTTGTTGCTTTACAATAATTTCATTTTGGTGTGTTTCTCCGAAAATCAGGAAATTTATTGGACGATGGAAACTCTTTTCTGGCATTTATTACTGAATTAGGAAACTAAAATAAACATGAAATTATTCGGTATTATAACCGGAGGATTATTTCAAAAATTCGAGGCAGAATTAGTTATAACAAGAAAATTCTAATTTTATTATGAAATATTATGTAAGTGAATTTCGAAGTAATTGTTAGATTTTCACAGAAACATTTAACTTGGAAACTAAAAATTAACTAAATTATTTCTCATCAGAAGTTTTATTATAAATGAATTGTTTGAAAAGCAAATAAAGAGCATACTTCACTGCCTTTCAATTAAAATATTATTTCTTTATTTTCTTTTCTTCTTGTAATAATAAAAATACATTTACTTTCTAACAAAAAGCAAAGTTTTCACAGTTAAGTATATCATGGTTAAAGATACAAGCCATCAGTTTAAGCAATTCTATTCACTGTGTTTTTCAGTATAAATGTTTTGTTACACGCATTTGTCATCTATTGTAAATGTATTTCATTATATTCTTTTCTTCTTGTAATAATAAAAAAATGCATTTACTTTTTAACGTAAAGCAAAGTTTTCATAGCTAATGTGCATTGGGTTAAAGATAGAAGCCATCAGTTTTAAGCAATTCTACTTCGCTGTGTGTTTCAGTATAAATATCTTTTTATACTTCTTTGTTCCTCTATTTGTAAATATATTTCATTATTTTCTTTTGTTCTTGTATTAATAAAAAGGCACTTACTTTCTAACAGAAAGCAAAGTTTCAACAGTTAAGTACAGGGCTTTATAAATTTGATAAATTCCGGTAGACTGCAAAAAATTCTAGTCGCCAGTAAAACATATTTACGCCTCTCCCCCCTTCGACGTCATTGATTTTCAAAAAGCGCACTTTTTTTATAACTTCATTGAGAAATAATAACAAGCATAGCTTAAAATTATTAGTTATATAGTTTAGAATAGTACATAATTAAGAAAGATAATTCAAATTAAGTTTTCTAATGAAACATGAAAATTTTATATAGGTCAAAAAATAAATATTGTAAAGGCTGATTAACCGGCATTTACGGGAAACGCTGGTTGACGAATGCTTCAAATGTCTTGATAGTTGAGTGCTACAAAATCTATATCTGATAAGAAGGGCATCAATGAAATGTGAGGCAGTAAAAGAATTTGTTGCCTATTTTCTGTTGAAATCTGTCAGATAATTCTGATTTTACTATTTTGAAATTTGCATTTGACGACCCTATTTTTGCCAAATTAAAAATTTAAATAAAAGTTAGTTTTTCTAATGCAATTTCTAAGTTTATTTCTTAATACTGTGTAACTTTTCAACATCTATCAGGTCATCAAATATGAAACTTGTGATTACAAAATGGCCAGATTACAAATGGGCAAATTTTCCACCGGTAAATTTTAATAGAAATTTTCATCTTATGTAAACGTCACATCCGTTACTTTCATGAATAACACAAAATTTTCTATTCTTTTTTTACTGATAGAAGTTTGCCTCGTTGCTAATCTGGCACTTTTGTAATCACAAGTTTCATACTTGATAACCTAATACACTGGTTATCAAAAATTAAGGAAAAGTCACAAAATGCTAATTTTCAAATACGCGAACACTCAAAAGGAAATAATATAATTCGAGTAATTACTATCTCTACAACACAGATAGTCCATATAACATCTCATTCATGTCACAGATGGTCACAAGTGTCACAGTCACTACGGTGAAGCAGAAAAATAGGAAATTCCATACATCTCATTATGAGTCTCAAATGATCACTATATGTGACTCCACTGAGACGTCACTGTGACTGCTGCTTTGTGACGAGTCACCATGTGACTTTACAATGTAGTTACATTGTGACTCTCACGTGACTGTCATCTGCAGACTCAATTTCAAAGTAATCGTGAACGCTGCATTGTAATAAGTTACCAAATAATGTCACATTAAAGTCACATGATGACTTTCAGGTGACAGAGAGACTACTGTGAAGTCACCATTGTGCTCTTTTGGGAAAAGTCTCCATGTGACTATAATATGATATTATTTGGCGACTTATCATAATGCAACGTTCATGATGACTATGAAATTGAGTCTCAAAATGACAGTCACATGAGAGTCACAATTTAACAATATTGTAAAGTCACCTGGTGACTCGTCACAAAGCAGCAGTCACATTGACTTCTCAGTGGAGTCACATATAGTGATCATTTGAGACTCATAATGAGATGTATGGAATTTCCTATTTTTTTGCTTCACCGTAGTGACTTTGATACTTGTGACCATGTGTGACATGAATGAGATGTTATATGGGCTAGCTGTGTGGTAGAGATAGTAATTACTCGAATTGTATTATTTCCTTTTGGGTGTTCGCGTATTTGAAAATTAGCATTTTGTGACTTTTCCTTAATTTTTGATAACCAGTGTATAATGAGATATACAGGGTGGTCATAAAAAACTTACCCGATATACCCCTAGTGACCTAACCGCTCAACCAATCAAAAGGAAATTTTATATTTAGTTATTTGACGGTAATCGCTCGAGATCGTGATGATTTAGAACAATAGAACTCACGCGGTTACGGTTACAGTGAAAAAAAAAATTCGAAATTGTCGAATGGCAACACCCCTTTTTTTTCCTGCGCAAATTCATCAGTGCATTGAAAAACCATAAATGGCGTTGGAACGATACACGTATGACTAAAATTGCTGATGCAATATCATGGCACTCAATCCTAATCAGATTCTATGTAACCTAATATTCAGCACACTAAAACAAATCATTACATTTTTATTTTCACTATGTGTACACAAACACAACTCGAAAAACATTTTAAAAGAAATGTTACAACATTAATCAGTTCGCAAGCGAGAAAAAAAAACGGCTATTGAGGGAAAAATTGACAAGAAGAATGTCAAAATATATCAAGAAGTAAAAAAACTTATATTGGAAAACACTTTATCAAGAGCAATATTCCACAATGTAAGTAAATCGCAATTGATATCTATTTGAGTAAAGCAAGCTATGAGACATAAATTACTTCACACAAATCGCCCGATCAACTGCGATATCACGTGTAAAAATTTTTGAATTAAAAATGGATAATTTCTGAAAATCAAAACATGAGAGATGCAATATCAATTAAAAGGAAACATTAAAAAATTAAAAAATATTGAAATGAACAGTTTTTAAATGAATAGAAAAATAATAAGAAAACTCTAACTATTGCAATGTCAACCTCATGACTGTTCTAACGATTTTGGCAATCTCATCGAGTGATTATGTAATTAAAGTTAAAAATTCCAAGTTGTTTTGAAAAATTGTAATATAACCAAAAAATAATGTATCAATAAATATGATCAATTGTAAAACAAATAAAACTATAAAAAAATTATCAACAACCTAATTATGAACTAGAAGAAACTAATCGGAAATTGTACGTCAAACGTGGCAAATGAGGTGCGTTCGTACTATAACTAGTTTTATAAACATTCAGATCTTAGTGCAATACCTGTTGCACTCTTATGCAAAAATGCATGACTACAAAATTTATTACGACTATATACATTAAATTCAACTTAAAATTCAATAGGATTCTATCTTAAAGAGGACGTCTTAACCATGGCAGCCTAGAATCCTTATCCATTATCGGATATCATTGATTAATTTCTTTATTTAATAAAATGAAGAAAACTTTTATTAATATCTTTTAAGTTTTGATTCAATTTGCATAAAATTTGAAATGATGCGACAAAATTCTGCAACGATAACATATATTAAATTTATGTATAACATATATTAAATATATAATTTCAAATCATTCGATTGGTTAGTTTTGATTTAGGTTAGTTGATTGATTGATTAGTTAGTTTTGATTTGATTGATTAGTTTTTGCTCTGTTGTATGCGGACATACGAACGGACAGACAGACGGACGGACCAGACGATGACTATAGGTGCTACGTATTTACATAATTAAAGCACCTAAATAGGATAAATAAGAATAATGTATTCCGCGATTATCAGAGGCAGAAAAAACAATACGTCATCCATTGATAATATTGAATTCACGTAAACAATATCAGTATTGCCATTTGTGAACAAAAGCCACGCTTAGGCCAGTATGAAAATAAATGTAAAAATAAATATGAAAAGTGTAAAATGAGAGAGTAAAATATCAAAATAAAAAAACTATGACTGTTATACAGAACTGTCAGAGGAGCCTCCATACACTGCAAATTCCAAGCGCACATTGAGAACTTACTTGGAACACTTTGATTAAAAAAAAGTGTTCTAGTTACCTTAATGTGTAACTGAAATATGTTCCGAATATGCTTCGCTAGAATGTATTTCAAAAGTGTACCGAAAGTGTTCTGTTCAGGATATTTGTTAAATCTAAACTTGGAAACATATTTAAGAACAGATTGGCAATACACTTGGGCACTCTTGTGAAATCCTGCGTTCTGAAAAGGGTTCAAAAAGTGCTCTAGAAAGGGTACTGAAAAAAAATGAGTGTTCTCAGAAGTATTCTAAAAACTGTCCCAAACAATGCGCTTCAAAGTGTTCTAAAAAAGGTGACAAAATAATTGTTCTAAAAAGTGTTCTGAAAAGTGCATAAAGATTTGCAGTGTATCCACAATTCATAGAGATAATAATTTATTTCATCGAATATTGTCGGCATAAGACATGACATGACAATATTAAGCTGCTTATAACATAAAAATTAAACTATATATAAAAATCACTTCAAAACATCAAAGTACTCAATAATTGCTATAAGTGATAAAAATAAATTTCAAAAAGGCAAAAAATACCTTTATTTACATTTCGACATGTTTCATTGCATCCGACGCAAAATTCTGAAGAAAATAAAATCATAAAAATATTTTCGCAAAATATTCAAATTGAAAAACTAGTAAACAAAAACAAAAATCACGCGAACACAAGCATAATGAAATTAACTGCAATGTTAAAAATCATGCGTTAAGCATAGATTATGAAACACTTTCCAACTCTTCCTGAATGCTTTAAAAAAACTTCGTTATTTAGGGAAATAAAGTATATAAGAGAACTAAGTAAACATTTTAGAAAACGCATAAAACATTTGAAAAACTGATTTGAGCAGTTACCTTCCATAGCAAATATGTATTCCAATTCTTTTGAACAGCCCTGTATTTGATCTGTAGGTTGATATAGATACTATATAATGGAGAAATTTAGTTTAGCAAGAAAATATATAACAGGTTGAAATTTCTCTTTCAGCAATTTATACTATAATAGATGGAAACATACTTGTACACTTTTGTATAGCCCTGTAGTTAACCTAGTACCTTTATTACACGCCACTATTTATCTAAAGTTTAATTCAAAGTAAAACACTCTTATAAAACTACTAAAATCACATTTTCAGAAATTATCATTTATAGACGGCCATGTATCCAATTCTTTGCGTGACCCTGTATATCATTTTATGCATATTCTACAAACATTTCTTAGTAAACTAAATTAAGTTCAGCGTAAAAATATATCAATCATTTAAAAACCACCTTTAAGCAATTTGCAATCATACCCAATTACCATTACGAATTCTTTTGTGTAGCCCTGTATATCAATTAGAGCATTTATACACACCATATACAATGCATACATATAGTGAAACATAAAAGCACATACAATAATTAAAAATGCATTTCCAGCAATCATTGCTAATGTACAGTATTTCGGATACAATACAGTATCTGAAATCTTTTGTGTGTCCCTGTAAATAATGCTATGCACTTCGTATCATACATGAAATAACTTATAGTAAACCTCATCGACGTATATCAATTTCATTATACATGAAACAATTTAACATAATTGAAGTACGCCGGAAAAAATTCCCTCCACCCCTACATCATTATGTAACGGAATCGATTTGTGTGGCCCTGTAAATTAATAATAACTATTCCTTGCGCCGCATATTCTACAGAATGCATATTTTTATGCACTTGATAAATGCATATCAATTTTATTATGTTTGAAAGCATGTAACATCATTAAAAATCATTTTCAACGATTTTTTTCCATAGGCCGTAATGTAACGGAAACCTTTTGACTGTCCCTGTAAATAAACTAAACGTTCTACAAACTTCATTTGAAATAGGGTTCGTGCTATGGTAGAGGTTACTAACATCCAAAAATTTCAGAACGATCCGAGTATATTTATGGGAGCGCGGACATACGGACAGAAAAACCGAAGTCATAAACACTTTTCAACTTTGTTGGAAAGTGTTAAAAAGGAAATTTGTGAACGTGAATTATTTTATATTATTGTTTCATAGTCCTGTATAGCCATTTTCCCCCAAACTTTAGGAAGCTCAATGAATGCAGAAAAATTGCAAATATTCTCATTGCGTAAGAAGATCTCTGTTGAATCTCTATGATGGATGGCAAATAAGATCTTGATGGATAAATTATTCTACTATTTTTAAAATCTATTCGTAAAGGTTCTCTATTATATAGTCTGGCCAGAGTTGTAGTTTTCTTGTTGTATTTGATGTCCGCTATATATTCTTTGATCCTAGTTTTGAGCTTTCTATTTGTCATTCCTATATGAAATTGCACTATTTCATCTTCTTTGGTGAAACTTGTTTCATATACTCTGATGATTGATTTGGTTCAATGACTATAAAGAAAACACAATAAATAAATTAATTAAGAGCATGGGGAATAAAAAGAAAAATAATTTCAAAGTACAAAATTCCAATCGTCTTTACAATATTTTACTGGTTTTTTCGAAAGATTGAAATATAAACTCAATAAATACAATATCTCCATTATTGCAAAACCATCTGCAAAATTAAAAAACACTAGGGGGCTCGGCCCCCTACGAGCTACGCTCGCCTACCCCCGTTCAGACACCGCAGATTCTAAATGCACGCTAATTTGATCGGCTTTAAAAAGATTTCGAAAGATTGAATTATAATTTAAAAAACAGTGGCCATCTCCCTATAAACGAATTTCTATTCATTTCTCTTAGATTGGGGAATTTTAACGCCAAATCTGCTGCGGTACTACTTGATTATCCTGTCGACCAATTTCGCCAAATTATATAAATCGCCAAACCACTCGCCAAATTATACAAATTGATATAATTTTTATTTTAAATAACGAAAGAACAAATAAATTCGTACAACATTAATAAAAACACAAATAAAACGTCGAAATAAAAATAACTTGATGACGTATACACGTGTAACAACATTTCAAAATAAGCTAATATAAAAGGAACTAAGTAAAGAGAGTCTTTGTCTCCTGGTATTTTTTAACAAAGCCAAAAGAAAGTTCTTTTAAATGAGACATTTTAAATTAATTCTTAAAATATCAAATAAATGTCTAGCGCAATTTCTAAATTTAAACTTTCTTGCAATATTATTTTGTGTTCATTTTACGTAATAACTATAATGTGACGTAAATATGACGTAATTTCTCCTAAGACTTCTAACGCATGTTAATGAATTTATTATTTTACAATATCCTTTCTCTTTTAAAATTCACGTGAGGGATTTTTATGACGTAATTTTTAATAAGTTCCTGCTTTTTATACGTAATTATTTAATTCTAATTTGAAAGTTTTTTCCCTGTTTATAATAGTCACGTGTAAATAAATTTTTAATTTGAAGCAAACATTATTGCTTGCGCTTTTTATACTGTTGGCAACAGTTTAAATTAGTACAATTTTCTGAAATCTGTAAAAAATATCTCTAGAAATGCTGAAAATTTGAATTTAAAATAGAAATAAAACCTGAAAAAATGAGTCAAAATAAAAAAATTAATACAATCTGCACTCCGGTATATTCTAATGCATAAAATGATCTAAAAATGATTAAACTGCTATGTATAGTTTTTGCTGCTATAAAACTTTTTTAGTGGAACGATTTTGTCCAACTTTAGCATTAAATAACTCTTAAAATAATTCTTCGATTTGAAAACTGTCTGCATCAGCGTGTTTATCAAACATTTCTGCATAAAACCACCGATTTTCATATTTTTGTATGCATTATTTTTGTTAATATTAACGAAGAAAGGCCTCCGGTCACAAAAAAATCAAAACCAGCGGCGGCGGCGGTGACAGCGGTAGTTACTTTTTTTTAGAATAGAGAGATAATATGTTAGAAAATAGAAGCAAATCAGTTATCAGGGGTGTATAAAATACCTTTCACCAAAGAAGCTGGAACAGCGCAATTTTATATAGGAATGACAAATAGAATGCGCAAAACTTGGATCAAAGAACATGTAGCAGACATCAAATACAACAACAAAACTACAGCTCTGGCCATATAATATAATAGAGATCCTTTACAAATAGATTTTAAAAATAGTAGAATAATTTATCCATCAATATCTTATTTGCTATCCATCATCAGAGATCTTCTTACGCAATGAGAATATTTGCAATGATTCAGCAACCATGGAGCTTCCTAAAATTTGGAAAGAAATGCTATACATAATAATGAAATAATAATATAAAATAACTTGAGGGCTCTGTCTCCTACAAGCTACGCTCGCCAACACCCGTTCAGACACTGCAGAATCTAAAAACATGCTAATCTGGTCGGTTTTAAAAAGATTAGAGAAGATTGAATTACACTGAAAAAACCTGTAGCGATCTCCCTGTAAACTGGTTTCCATTCAATTCCCTTTGATTGCAAAAATTAAGGTAGAATCAGTTGCTGTTAAGACATCCAATGGTTGTTTTCGAGTTTTGTTAAAGAAGATCAGTTAAACATTTGAAAAGAAGCTAAAATAAAATGAATTAAGTAAACAGAGTCTTTGTCTCTCGGTATTTTTTAACAGTGTTATAAAACGATTCACATAATACAATTTACTACAATTACTAAAATTTGCTACTTTAACCCCTTCAAGGGCGGTGGTTCATTTTTGGACCACTTAATTTTAATTCTTAAATGCCACATTAGCACCAGAATATTGGGATGAAAATTTCCCTTTTATTAAGTAAGTGAAGAACAACTGAAAGTGTAAAAGAAGTAGTGTGAAAGAAGTGTAACTGTGGTGATGTAGGAAGTATACAACATTATTTGTTTGGACATTGTCCGTTAATGCCTTGTACATTTAAATTCAACAGGAATTGTACACTGAGATGGAACATTCGAAACGTTCTCATCACCCGTTCAAACTATAGAAGACTGTGTGCTATGTACAACGCACTTAATAGGGAATACTCATTTATTAAGTATAAATTTTGATAATTTTTACACTTGTAACTTTTTACTTCTATCATACTGTTAATACTCATCAGTGGTTCGCTACGGACATCACGTGGTTTTCTGACACTACATCAAAGGCTCAACATTGTGCCTTTTATAGTAACTGTCCTTTGTCTGACATTTTTGTTGGCGGCGATTTTCTCTTGAGGTCTGAACATTATGGTGATCTTTCTTCAAGTTAGTTTTTCTTATATAAAACTTTTATGAACATTTTTCTTTCGAACACTGAACTCATTTGAACATTAGTGAACAGTGAACTTTTATGAACATTTACACTTCATAATCTTGAACAAGGATTTATAGTCTTAATTTTTGTTATACATTTAAGTCACTTCACTTTTGTTTTTATTTTTATTATTTTGATGAAAGCAACATCAATTGTTTTGTAAATTTACGATTTACTATGTAAGTTCGTCAGAATATGTGCCTTTTTCCTTGTTATTTTGGGTGCTTTCCGATGTCCGGCATCGGTGATTGTTGTGGGGATTTTCCACCGGAGCGTTACATCCTATGCCATTCTTTGGTTGGTGCTCCGGTCGGGTGATCAAGTAAGTGAAGAAAGGTCCACCATTGTTGTCGTGTGCATTTTTTTAAGCTCCTGATTTAAAGTTCTTTTTATCGGTAAATATCTGATCCAGTTCTGATTTTGTGGCATATTTCTTTTATATATGTTAATGTACTTATCTGATAAAATTTATGTTTAATTTTATAAACTATTTCTTTACTTAATTTAACTTTGATATTTTTCGTTTCTATCCGGCTCGCCGGTAGACAGCCATGTTTAAGTGACTTTTTGTTTTGCTATTTTCTTATATTAATTATTCATTTAACTGTTTAAACCCCTTCTGTAAAGAAGTATACTTACATTCTCTTTCTTATCGCTGTATTAGTTTTCTATGTACTATTTATTTAGCAATCATCTATTTTTCAAGTTTTTGCTTATGGGCGGGTCACATTTCGTCTACATTTGTTATGGTGGCCATTTTGTAGCTGTGTTGTGTTGAGTAGTTTGTGTGCTGTCTTTCAGTATTTATTTTTATCTGGTTACTTGTGTTTTGCTCGTTGTCTAGTTCTGTTACTGGTTTAGTTGTATCTCTCGCATCTTTGGAGTACCGTTTATATTTGTGGTTCTTTTTGGTTTATTTGCGATCACGTGTCAGGGTTGGAGCCTTTTAAATTTTTCATGGGCAATCTTGCTTTTGGTCTTATTGAGTATATAGTGTTTATATTACTAATGGAGTTGTCATAGTTACGGTTGAATCGGTTGCAGTATTATTAGTTTAGTTGTTAAATTATTTTTGTATATATTGGTTACCTCGGTGATTTTGATTATTAGTAGTAATATTGTTGGTCTAACTGTGGCATCCTTTGATGGTAGGCCGGTTACTGAGCTGTGTCATTATCAGTTTGTGTCACATGAGTAGGGACTTTTTTGTATCTGTAGTATTGTGTGATTAATTGGGTGATTTCTAGTGGATATTCATTGGTGATTGCATTAGGCTGTCTACTTTGTCATTCGGTTGGATCAATAGGTTTGTTTCAGACCATTGGTCCGTACTACATAAGGTGAAAGTTTATTCTGACTGTTACCGGCCCTTGGTGGATCGTCGGTAGTTTGGTTTTCATAGGGTAGAGGGTCATTTGGTGTGTTTTGTCTTGGTTTTTCTTGTGTTTTAGAGTACTTTTGGTGCCTTTCGGAGTAATTATGGTTAATGATGATGTAGATAAATGGATCAAAGAGGTTGAGGGAAAGAAATTTATAACACTGGTAATAGATATGCATGCTAAGATTATGGATCTATTGGAATATAAAAGATCAAAGGATCACAAAATTACGATGCCTTTAGTGGCAAATATATAGAAGGCCATGGATTTTCTACTTAAACAATGTACCGAAATTAGTGAGGAGAGTAAAGTGATGAAAACAAGATTGGAGGACAGAGATGAATATACAAAGGTGTTGAGTGACCTGGCGCAGAAAATCACAAGACCATCTATTGACTCGGTTGATGAGATGCCGGTCAAGGAAAAGGAGACACAACAGAAGAGAAGGGAGGAATTCTCTGTAATAATAACACCTAATACTGAGAATCAGGATATGGATGTGGTTAAGGATAAAGTTAAGGAAATTTGTAAAGGCAGAAGTGATCTCCCGACCCCTAATGACGTAATTGTTACAAAATCTAATCAAGTTATTCTGAAATATCGTAATAAAAAAGAAGTTGGGATAATGAAAGATTCGCTAACGGAGGCACAAGAAATCAAGAATATGGCAAAGGTAAATGTACCGGTTAGGCGAAGGGACAGAGTATTGATCCTAAGTGTGGACCCAAAGTTAGATGAGGAGGAGGTTGGGAGAGAGGTTGAGAGGCTTTTGCGGGGAATGGATGCAGATATATCTAGTGGCAGTTTTAAAGAAAGACTGTTGACTGCTCATTTTGAGGGTACTACACGTTCTCTTATTGAAGGATTTTTATATAAGTCGGATGCTGAAGTAAGAATAATAAGAAAAATACAAACGAAACAAGGAAATAATAACTGGTTGTTAGATGTGGATGCCGACAGCAAACAGGCCCTCCTTGGACTCCGCCGCATCTGCATTGATTTTGAAAGATACCGCGTGGTTGAGTTTATCTCAATCACGCGTTGTTTCAAGTGTCAAAAATTTGGGCATATGACAAATAAATGTAGTGAAGCAACCCATTGTGTAAAATGTGCCGAAGACCATGTGTTGAAAGACTGTAAATCGGAAACCTTATGTTGCGCCAATTGCTATTTCAACGATGCTGGTGGAGAATGTAGTCACAAGGCAGATAGTAGTGGTTGTCCAGTCTTCCTGAGTTATAGGGATGGACTATTGCCGAACCGTAGTTAAGGGCACGCTTGGTGGCCCCTCTGTTGGTAATTTGAATGTGTTGCAAATTAATCTTCACCACTGTAATGATGCAAATGAAGCTTTATTTAACTATGCTATTAATAATAACATTGATATAATTTTATGCCAGGATCCTTACATTCTTGATAGTACTGCCCCTGGTATTCCACCAGAATGTATTATCTTTTATTCTAACTCATTTAATGCTGCTGTCATTTTTACTAATAGGGAATATGCCACGATCAGTAATTTGGTATTAGATAATGCTGTGTTTGTATCTTTAAATGTAAATAATGATAAAATTTTCATTGGTTCGCAATATTCTCCCCCAAGCGGAAATATAGATAAAGACTTTGAAGATATTGGCGAACATTTCCAGAATTTTGACAAAGTACTATTAGCAGGGGACTTTAATGTTCCATTACTGGACTTGGGATATACTTATCAATCCGTGAGAACTGATGTGTTCCTGGAACATCTCTTGGAGAAAGATCTGCGGATTATAAATGATACTGATGCCACTCATACATTTGTTCAAGGTTCGCTGAAGGGTAGACCCGATTTAACATTGGGAGGTCTCGAGATCTGTGGAAAGATTGAAAATTGGTATGTCGACGAAAAGAATTACTCATTCAGTGACCATAGATATATAAGATATTTTCTGGGTTACGTTGCCTCTAATAAGACGAATCAACGATACAAGACCAAAAATAAGAGTTTCAGAAAATTCAATGATAATATTAAGAAAAAGGAAGATTACTGGTTGAACGAACTCCTGAAAATTAAGAATACAGAAGACTTGGGAAAACATGTGAATCAATTCGTGGAAGAGGTGTCCGATATCACAAGGGGATGCTTTAGGAAAGGAAGTCTATCACATAAACCAACGGTGAAATGGTATTCAGAAGAGTTAAGGATTGAAAGAAACAGAGTTGCTGCCATGTATAGAAGGTGTGTTAAAAATCCGGAAGATATAGATATGAGAGAAACCTATAAGAAATATAAAAGGGAATACAATAGAAATGTGAAGAACGCTAAAAGAGAATCGTGGAAAAATGTTTGTCAGAAGACAAATCAATCGTTTGGAAATTTATACAAGTATATTTCTGGTAAGACGAAGAAATGTACAGACTTCATATTTACCAGATTAGAAGAATCACAACCCTTTGATACATATGATGATGTGGCAAGGACATTGATGGCAGAACACTTTGGTATTGACGAAGTTCCGGGGAATATTTATGAGTTTATATCGGATAAGATCGAAGAAGATGGATTTATGGAGGTAACAACGAGAGAATTGAAATACGCAATGAGCAAACAAGAAAATAATAAGGCACCAGGCTGTGACGACTTATATGCTTTGATAGTCAAAAATATTTGTAGAACCAATATGAATTATGTCAAGAAACTATTTGGAAAATGTCTGAAACATGGTCACTTCCCAGAGGCATGGGAATATGGTAAGGTGATTTTCTTCCGTAAAAGGAACAAAGATGGTAGGTCTGCCAGGTCATACCGACCGATAACTTTGTTATGTATTTTTGGTAAGCTCCTTGAACGGTTAATTAAAATTAGGATTATGCCGAAGCTGGAAAAAGAAGAATTTTGGATAATGGTCAACATGGATTCAGAGAAAGAAGGAGCACTATCACAGCTTTGGAAGATCTAAGAGAAAGAATTCGCATAAATCTGTATAATTATAAATATTTTGCAATGACGTCGGTTGATATACAGGCAGCATTTGATGCGGTGGATTGGCAGATATTGGCTATGTTGATAGATAGATTACCAATAGCTCAATACTTAAAGAATATTCTGAAAAATTATATATCACGTAGAAGAATAGGATTTAGTTTCACGTATGGAATTATCTGGTATATATTATTTAAAGGCTGTCCCCAGGGAAGTTGCCTTGGTCCACTTCTCTGGTTGATCGTTGCAGAGTACCTATTGAAGAGATATAGATTAAGACAAGGCGATATATTATCCTACGCTGACGATTTCGTAGTTTTTGCAGGTGCAGACACAAGAAAAGAATTAGAAGAAGAAATGAACAAACGCATAGCATGGTTTGCAGAGATCTGCGAGAATTTATATTTAACAATAAGCAAGGAAAAATGCGAAAGTATTTTATTTGGCAGGTATTTGTTAGAAAACAGGCATCCTATTTTCAAGATTGGAACATCATCGATATCCGTAAAAGACTCAGTTGTATACCTCGGTGTAACTATTGACAGTAAATTAAATTGGATTAGACACCTTGAGAAAGTAAGAGAGGGGGTGAGAAATTTTACTTCAAACATAAAGAAAACAGTGCAGAGAGATAGGAGATTACAAGCATCATATAGAAAGATTTGGTATAATTCTGTGATAGAAAAACAGATAACATATGGTGCGGAAATTTGGTTTCCAGATTTGAAAGTGGATGCACTTAATAAATTAAGTTCATGCCAGAGGCTTGGATTATTATCAATTATCACATCATATAAAACTGTCTCTACGGACGCTTTGTGTGTATTGGCTGGTGTTGCTCCATTACACATTTCACTCAAACATTCTGTGGTGAAATATAGAACTATTCATGGGAATGCCAGTATCTTAGAGAATGGAACAGAGATCAAGAAAGATAATATTATGATCAACTTGGTGACAATGGACTACCCAGATTATGGAGCTCTCAGTAACATTCATATCACAGATAAGGATAGTCGTGAATATCAGGGAATTAACATGCCATTAATATATACAGATGGGTCAAAAATGGCCAGTGGAGTAGGCGCCGCATACACAATTTTTGTAAATGGTGAATGCATCTTGGATTATAATATCTCTTTAAATATTTTAAATAGCATATATCAAGCTGAACTGACTGCGATAAAGTATGCAGTAGATTGGGTAATAAACTCGAATTATAACAGTGCTGTCATTTTTACTGACAATAGAGCATCAACTTTGGTTATACAGAGAAACTTTCCTGCAAACGCCATTGTTAAAGAAATCTATGATAATATGAAAAGTCATCCGGAAAAAATGGTCACTATTGGATGGACCAGAGCACACGTTGGAAACGTGGGGAATGAAAGAGCAGATCGTTTGGCGAAAGAGGCAACAGATTCATCAATGGCTGACATAACTGCTGATGTATTATTTCCAATTTCTTTAGTTAAGAGAATCTGTAGTGAGAATACCATTAGACAATGGCAGGAAGAATGGACATCAAGTACCAAGGGTAGAGACACCTATAAGGTTATCAGGAAAGTAAATACCGATTATGTGTGTACGAGTCAAGTTATGCAGTATTTTATAACAGCACATGGTAGTTTCCCAGAGTTCCTTTTTAGGATTGGAAAGAGAAGAAATGTACTTTGTGACTGTGGCGCAGTGGGTAATGTACGGCATTATTTGTATGGACGCTGTCCTTTTGTCCCACATTTCTTCAACTTTGACAACTCGTTAAGCATCAGGCAAAATCTCAGGAGAGTAATCTTTGACAAAGACAATTATAAGAAACTTTGCAATATATACAATTCTTTAAACGAATTATATTCGTTTATTAGGTATAAATTCTGAGGCTGTAATTAGCTAGAATTGCGTTAGAAATTGAGAACATTGTCTTTTGATTCAATGTAGCATGTGCAATTGAACACTGAGCAATTCAATTGAACACTGAGCTTGATTTTCAATAACTTTGATACAAATATATATCTTGTTGAGGAACATTTTGGAAAAGTCAACATATTTAATGTCTGAGAAGCACCAGCATTTCAAGTGACTTTAATTTACAATGTGTCTCTCTCTCTGTTCTGTGGTGCTTTGGGCATTTCATATACTTAATCCCATTGTGATATGGACCTTGAACATTGATGCTTCCCTTACAGTATGTTGTCATTTCAGTGTACTTCAGTGTTCTTTTTATGAAGTTCTTCATAAGTTGTAGGTTACCTATAAACATTTCAGGCCGTGTTGGCAATCCTGTTTTAATGTTATTTGGTCTATATTTTAGTTGATGATCGTAACCTGTAAACCATCTGTAACCATTCCTGTAAACCATCATTTTTGTTATTTTGTTGCATGGCTACCTTAAACATGCGTATTTTGTATTTTTTTTTTTTTTTTTTTTTTTTTTTTTGTAACATAGCGAGTTTTTATTTATTAGCATATTTGAATATGCCATTGCTTCACTTTAGTAAGTTCTAATGTTGCCGTTGTTCGGGTCCGTTCGGGCTGTGGTAGAGCTGGATAGTGGTGCGTTCTTTTTTCCCGCCAGGACATTAATTCCATTAACCTCGCGGTTGGCGTCCTGGTTGGGTGTCCCAAGTAAGTGAACAAAAGCATTTTTGTATTTCGAAGTTTGTTTGTAAATTCTGGTGCCATTCACTGATTTCAAGATTTTACGAATAGAAGTGCCTTGTCCGTGAAAGGGTTAAACGCATATTAATGTATTTATTATTATAAAGTTTCCTTTCCCTTTTAATATTCACGTGTAAATACAATTTTCAAGACATAATTTTCAATGTTTTCCTGCTTTTAACACGTACTCATTTAATAGTAATTTTAAAAGGGTTTTTTTTTTCTGTTTTTAATAGTCATGTGAAAATAAATTTTTAATCGTTAGGAAATATTATTCTTTGTGCTGTTTTTAGAATTGAAAACAATCTCTGTAATAATAGCCTAAGTCATGTGACTATCATCAACAGTTCCAGGCGGATCCCTTCGCTTTTTATATTCCAGCCGGCCAATTTGGTACTTTAATGTTAGCCAACCAGAGGTGTGATAAGTCGCCGAATATTATTCTATCGCCATTATTTCGTTTATATTATAATAGTCCAAGTCATGTAACTGCCATAAACAACGGGCTGATTCCTTCGCTTTTCATAAGAAAGGTTTCCATTTTGTTTAAAGAATCAAAATTATTTTTTCGAATAAAAGTACATAAATGTTGCCATGATCGCAAAGAATTCCTGGTATTTTTATGTTAGCTGGGTGAAAATCTCGCCAAAAACTTTTTTTAACTCGCCAGGTTAATTTTTTTTATTTTTCGAGTGGTAAATTAAAACGGTGCTACTTGGTTATTCCATCGACCAAAAATCTGTCGCCAAACTATAAGATTAAATGCCAATAATGCTTGATCGTAAATGTCACATTCACTTGACTTTAAGGAAGTTAGACATGTTCACGCAACCAAGTGATTTTTATTTCGACGTTTTATTTGTATTTTTATTAATGTTATACTATTTTGTTTGATCTTTTGTTATTAAAAAAAAAATTTGTCAATTTTTATAATTTGGCTATTTATATAATTTGGCGAAATTGGTCGACGGAAGAAGTACTAACATTAAAACGTTGCTTTGAAGTGGAAATTAAATCTTATGATTTGTTGCATTGTCACATACGCACCGGGTTTGGCGCGATTTTTTTTTTACGACAATTTGCGAAAACCTCGTTTTCAAATACCTGTTACATATGTATTTTTAAATTATTTTCTGTTATTTTTAAAATGAAATAACAATAAATAAAAAAAAATAATTAATAATTATAGAACAAAACAATTTATAACATTTTTTTGTAAATAAAAAGAAAATAAATTCAAATAAACATTTATTAATAAATAAGCAACAATAGCCGGGTTACCATGTCAGGCAAAATAACGCCATTCTGGCGCCAATTAGGTACCCCGTTGCGTATATGACATCTGTGCCTAATATTTTTCGTTTCGTTTCGTTTAAAAAAAAATAATGAAGTAAAAGCCATTTATTTTAAAGGTTTCAATTTTAAATGAAGTTTTGTATTAAATAAAATGATAATGAAATAAAAATTCAATTATGAATGAAAGTAACATGATGCATTTCTTTGCATACATTTAAGGGAGGCCAAACTCGTCGCCAAACTAATTTAAAATAACCTTGTCTAAAATATGAAAAAAATATCTGTTATGATTAAAATTTGAGTTGCCATCATTAGAAAAAAGTATTTAAAATTAGAAAAAAATTAATATTTCGAAAACTAATTCTAATTTTAAAATTCTAATACCAGTTTTGAGATCTGTGGATCAATACGGATTTTTGGTGTTAATTTCATCGCAAAGTATTCCATATTTTAGGAGAAATCCCGTAAAACGTAATCAGTTGTTTAATCAGTCGTTTCATAGAATCGTTACATAAATTCGTTTCAATTCAGTCGTTTCATTAGGATTTTATATATATAGGGTAGACATATTTTCATAATTTTCCCTTTTTAATATTGCAGTTAATTTCATTATGATTGTGTTCGCGTGATTTTTGTTTGTGTTTACTAGTTTTTCAATTTGAATTTTTTTCGAAAATATTACTATCATTTTATTTTCTTGAGAATATTCCGTCGGATGTAATGAAACATGTCGAAATGTAAATAAATAAAGGGTTTTTTTTTTGCCTTTTTAAAATTTATTTTTATCACTTATAGCAATTATTGAATATTTTGATGCTTATAACATACGAAAATATCCTGGGTTATTGAAACATATTAAGGTAACCAAGAAGTGAAAAACTACATTACAATTAGCTAAATGTAAGCAAATGTGTGAGAAAAATGAGTAGTAAGAAAACGGCAAATGAGATAATTACATTATTAAAAATCTAGATAGAAATAAAATGATATGAGGATAAAAGAAGGACAGAGTAAAAACGTAGCAGGAAGCAAAAATTGTGCTTTTTTTCAGAATTTTGAATCGCCCCAGATATATATATATATATATATACATATATATATATATATATATATATATAAAAGGGGGCTCTGCCCCTGCGCTCTTCGTGCGCCAATCCACGGAGCAATATAAGTGCTTAGCGCTCTGACGGCAATACTGCGTTTCGATCCCTTTTTTTTTTTTTTTCTTGTAATTGCACTTCATTTTTTATAATACACCAACACACATTGAAACCAATACTCATTTATTTAAAAATATGTATTACTTACAATACATCTTTCCAAAAACATCTGCAATAGCCCTAGAAAATTGAATTTTTATGTCTGTGCAAAAGACAAAAATAAATGCGAATTTAAAAAAAAAAAAAAAAAAAAAAAAACCTATTTAATCTAGGCAATAGGGAATTTTACCTAGCAAAATTAACGGTAGTTCTGGAAATCGGCTTACTTTATGTTTTTTGGGTCGCTGAATCCGAATTTGTAACTTTCCACCAAAATTTCCCCCGGTAACCCCCCCCCCAAATTTTGGTAAAATCCCCCCCCCCAAAAAAGGTTTTTATTAAAAAAATCAATTTTTTTATTGTTTTAGGGGAAAAGTATCTAGAAATTCAGAAAGTAGACAAAATTTGCAATAAATTAGATACATGACATTATGACTTAGGATGAAGGGAGGAGGGGGGGGATCCGCCTCGGAACATGCGCGCGGTGCTGCGTGGACTAAGTTGCGCAATTCCACTTACCACTCATACGTTTACATTCGCCCTCCCATCTCCCCTCCTAACTTTCCTTATAAGGTTTACTTTAAGTTTTTTGGGTCGCTGAATCCGAATTTTTAACTTACCCCCGAAATTCCCCCCCCCCCGAAAACACCCCCTAAATAATTGTTTTAACTTAAATTTCTTATTGTTTTAGGGGAAAAGTATTCAGAAACTAGACAAAATTTGCAACAAATAGGATATATGACATTATGATGTAGGATAAACGGGGAGAGAGGGGGCTTCATCGGAACCATTCCCCGCGCGCTTTTCTCAAAACCCAATTTTTTTCAAAAAATCAATTTTTTGGGGTATCCAGGTAAAATTTTGGGCGGAAATTACAAATTTGGATTCAGCGATCCAAAAAACATAAAGTGAGTCGAAATCCAGAACTAGTATTAATTTTTTCAGGTAAAATCCCCCTATTGCCTGGACTTCATAACTTAGTTCACGCAGCACCGCGCGCATGTTCCGAGGCAGATCCCCCCTTCCCTTTCATCCTAAGTCATAATGTCATATATCTAATTTGTTGCAAATTTTGCTACTTTCTGAATTTCTAGATACTTTTTCCCTAAAATAATAAAAAAATTGATTTTTTTAATAAAAACTTTTTTGGGGGGGGGGGGTATTTTACCAAACTTTGGGGGGGGGGGGTTGCCAGGGGAAATTTTGGTGGGAAGTTAAAAATTCGGATTCAGCGACCCAAAAAACATATAGTAAGCCTTTTTCCAGAACTACCATGAATTTTGCTAGGTAGAGCCTCTATACGGTCTCTATTGCCTGGACTAATTTTGCTTTGACGCAGTCTTAGTTTTTACCCGACTGAGATAAGAAGGGTTATGTGTTTCACGCGTATCTGTGTATGTGGATTTCTTTATACCCTCGAAACATCCCAACGGCTGGATGGATTTTAATGAATGAGGTCTCTATCAATTCGGCTTAACGGCCCGATGGTTATAGGCTAGGTTTTGTTTTTATAAATTTAAAATGACGGTAGAGACAAAAAAAAAATTTACGCACCCTATTGAGTGGCATATCATTGTATAGGTCTTTCAAAATGAAGAAGATGTTTCTTTGACTATTTTACAGTCAGAAGCTCCGTTAAAATATTATGCAACCTGGAAGTTGTGTATGTAGGATCTCTAGCTTTACTGCAACTCTAACCATCATAGACATCTATAGACCTCATCAAAACAGTGTTTATAGATAGGAACTAACAATTAAGACAACTTAAAAGTCATCAATACAAGTAAATAATAATAAAAAAAATAGGTAAGTAATATAAACAAGCACATAATATAAAAAAAATATTTTAAGTCAACCCCTACTTAGGTCAAAAGGAGAATTTTTTTTCTCCCATTCTTCTTACCTCTTGAGTGGTGCTTAAAAAACCTTGATCAAGAAGAGGGCTCTCTCGATTATTGAAAATTAATTAATTTAATTAAATTAATGAATTAATATTTGAAAAAACTGGATTAACATCAAGTGTCATCCACTACTAGTTTAAAAAAATTTATTTGAGCTTGATTGGATGAATAATAAGTATTTTATTAACGATTGAAAATTTGAACAAGATATATATAGCGAGAGTGTGAGCTAATAGTAGGAATTGAAAAATAAATAGTTTCACATTGATGAGAAATAATTAATTAGTTCGCTTTTTACGCAGTCGGGTTTTTTGATTTTTTAAATACAATTGTTTATTGATTTAAAAAAACGCTGCTAAGTATCATATCTTTTTCTCTTGTGGCAAACTTTACCAATATTCAATCTTCATGTATCACTTCGACGTCACTGCGAGAAATAGGTAAACGATCTCAATTTTTCATTATTGATAATATTTTTCCATTGAAATTGAAAAGTAACACCAAGGAGGAAATTTTAACCTTATTGTTTCATTTATTCGTTACGTATATCCGAATAAGTAGTTTCATAAAATCGTTTCATAAATTCGTTTCATAAATTTCTTTCATTAGGATTTTATATATATATGGTAGATATATATAAATATAGATAGTACAAAACATATTCCACTTTTAAGACTTAAAATACACGCTTTTATTTTATATAAAATGACGTCATTTGCATCCGCTGAAGAATTCCGCATTTACAATCCAATCTTTAAACAACATCTATAGAATAGTATTCACATGCTATCGCAGAATAATATACAAATTCATCAGAGAGCGATGTCGTCATTCAAGAAACTCGACAAACACGGGTATCTAGTGATTCATATGCCTTTTGTAACTTTAATATGGATACTGAAAATTAAATATAGTTTATAATAGATCCATGTTTTATCAGAAATTATTCATTTATATTTTTTCAAAATTCGGAAAGTGTTATTAAACACGGATTAGTAGAATTGCATTATTTCAGCTGTTTTTTATAGGAATTAAGTAAATGCGGACAAAGTAAGTCACACAAAAATTCTTTAAAATACATTTTTATAGCAGACAATATTCTTGGCTTAGCACTTATTTTAATTGCCATTTTTTTTCCCTGTTATTATGAGAAAAGGGAAACAAAAAGATATAGTAATCTACTATATTCAAATGAGCTAAGAAAAAAAATTCCCTTTACTTTCTACAGAAATGGACTACTTCAGTTGCCCCCATTACGGAAGAAAAAAAAAATGAATATCTCAAAAATAAATTGAGATGCTGTTTTCAAACAAATTGAATTTAAAAGTATTTTTCCCCTATACGAAGGTGTAAAAATTAAAAATGTGCGATGTTTAGAAGTTTAAAAAATTGCAGTAGATTATCAGTATTTATAACCATACAATGATACACGTGCTTCATTTTACGGGAGGCTTATGGTTAGGTATAATGTTATTTATAGTGACGCACTTTAATTGTTGTCGGAAACATGGCTATAGCATATGGCTAATAATAGTAAAAAAAAATTTATTAATATTATTAAAAAGTTATGGAATTATGTATGAGATGTTAAATTAAATCTTGTAATTCTACTGACAATTTAAATTAGGCTGATAATTAATTGTAAATGCAATATTTTTCTTAATTTGGAAAATGAAAGGTAATTTTTAACAATATATTACCTTCCCGAACGTATAACTACGAAAAATAACAAAATTTGTTACATTGTATTAGTATATTACACATATATTTTATTTATATACTAAATAAAATGCTCTTGGTAATTAAAGTATCAATTAAAACTTAAATACTATAGATTCATTTTATGTATATTTTTCTTCATATATACAAACTCAAAATATTTTTTTCTGATATAATATACAATGTTTCTTTGTATACAGCTGAATAAAATAGTGAAATAGAAATATTTTATTGACAAGTGACTTTCAAATATTTCTAAAGTTTCATTAAAATATTGCTTTCAATTTTCCGTAACACAGTGTTACATTTTAAGCTCATTGACTTCTCGTATCCGTCCAGAACAGTTAAATATAATAATGCATAATTGCACCCATTCTCGTCACGATTAAATCTTCGGACCTTGTTCGACTTAACATATAAAACTGCAAATTTGTAAGTGGAAAACTTTGAAATATGTTTCAAGATTATGTCGTCATATCTCAGAAAATTTCAATTCTATTCAAAGTTGAAATGAATTTAGATATTAATTGTTTAAGCGATTTATTCATTCAATCCATAGTATAACTTCATATAATTCTAGATAGTTAGGAATATACTACATATACTATTTATTTTTTATTTGTTCTGAACGGTGAATAGAAAGTTAGTTTTGTCCCCTTTACTTCCACAAATATAATGAATTTTTAATTGGTTTGGACATTATTATTTTTTATCGTTGTTCTCATATATAAGAGCATCTTCTAATAAATACATAATATAACTTTGTATAATTCTAGATATTTATGGAATATACAATTTTTATTTGTACTGAACAGTGAAAAGAAGTAAGTTGGAATGCTCCGCCATTTTTTATCCAATAATATAATGAATTTCTAATTGGTTAAAACATTATTATTATTTTTGTCGTTGTTACTGTTCTCATGTAAGAACATATTCTAATCAATTCATAACATAACTTCGTATAATTCTTGATATTTAGGGAATATACAATTTTTATTTGTGCTAAACAGTGACATGAAAAAGTTGGAATGCTCTGCCTTTTTTTTTACCCCCAAAATATAATGAATCTTTAATTGGAAATATTATTATTTTTTTAATTATTGTTCTCAAATATAAGCGGATCTTCTAATCAATCCATAATATAACTTTGTATTATCCCAGATATTTAAGGAATATACAATTTTTATTTGTGCTAACTGTAAAAAGAAGTAAGTTGGAATGCTCTGCCCTTTTTTATTCTAAAATATAATGAATCTTTAATTGGTTAGGACATTATTATTATTTTTTATATTATTGTTCTCATAAAAGAGCATCTTCTAATCAATCCATGATATAACTTCGTATAATTCTAAATATTTAGGAAATACACAGTTTTTATTTGTGCTGAATAGTGAAAAGAAGTAAGTTGGAATGCTCTGCTCTTTTTTATCAGAAAAATATAATTAATCTTTAATTGGTTAGGATATTATTATTTTTTTTATTATTATTGTTCTCATATAAGAGTATCTTCAAATCCCTTCTTAATATAACTTCGTATAATTATAGATAGTTAGGGAATATACAATTTTTATTATGCTGAACAATGAAAAGAAATAAGCTGAAATGCTTTGCTCTCTTTTATCCCACAAATATAATGAATCTTTAATTGGTTAAGACATGATTTTTTATTATTATTGCTAGGGGCTCTACTTTCTACTGTTCAGATACTGCAGGCTCTAAAAACACGCTAATTTCATCGGCTTTAAAAAGATTACGGAAGATTGAATTATAATTAAAAAACCAGTGGTGATCTCCCCGTAAACTAGTTTCCATTCATTCCCTTTGATTGGGGAATTTTAAGGACGAATCAACTGCTGTTAAGACATATATTGGCTGTTTCCGTATTTGATTAAATAAGATCAGTTAAACTTTTGAAAGTAAACTAATATAAAATCAATTAAATAAACAGAGTCTTTTCTTCCCGGTATATTTTTTTAACAACGCTATAAGATTTTTTTTTTTTTTTTTTTAAATAAGACATTATAAATGTTTTAAATCTGACGTAATTCTCAAAACTATTTTCATTCTGTTTTTAATTTTCACGTGAAAATAGTTTTATTGATAGAAAGGAAATACTATTATTTGCGGTGTCTTAAAATTGGCAACAATAGTTAAAAAGATCATCTCGAAATATGAAATAAATATTTCGTATAAATATATTTTTAAATTTAACCTCTTTGGCAATATTATTTGACCACTTTAAATATGAGGTAAAAAAAACCCATATTGGGGAAACTAGGGACGGTTGACCAAACGGGAGGCTTGACCCACCCATCAATTTTCATATTTAAAAGAATTTCAGAGTTTTATCAGTAGGCGTCAACCAAAGCTACCGGAATGCTCAAACAACAGTCTTCGTTTCATAGAGATAATCGAAGTAGTTGTTAAAAAAATCAAGTGTGAGAAGTTTTCAACCCAAAAGTTGTGTTTTTTAGAAATATTTTGTAAGCTTTTTTCAGATAAATTATATCATAGAAATTTAAGTAAGTAGGTTTGAAATAATGCCGAAATATCGAGCTTTCATTCCAGGCATAAAGATTGCATAGTAAGTTAGGCTTAACATAACAATGTGCTATTCTTTAGAAAAGGTCTATGTAAGGAGGCTTGACCCAGTCAATGTTAGGGAAGGTTGACCAGATGCTCAAGACTCCCTTAATTAAGTGGTTTTTGAAATCTTTTTATTATACACTGTGCATAATGAAAAATTAATGGTTATATATAAAAAAGAATGTAAATTTATTCTGCAAAGCTTCAGTAAAATGGGGTGATGGAAAAGAAAATGTTCACAACTGACTAAAGAAAGATGTGAAAAATTGCTTTTTTCCATTTAAATATTACTTACAATAGGTAAATAGAAACAGTGGGAAAGACTAGAAAGGACTAGAAAGGATGAAAGCAGTAGTCTTAACACTTTCAAGGGCAGTGGTATGTTTACAGAACCACTTAATTTTAACTCCGAAACGTCACAATGGCACCAGAATTTTGCTAAAATCTTTTCCATTTAATATGTATGTGAAATATAGCCTTTTTCTTATTTCCAAATAAATTTTTTCGTAAGTTCCGGTGCCAGTCATTTTTTTCAACATTTTAATACTGAAAGTTCTTTGTCCCTTAAAGGTTTAAATCATGTTAATGATAAGTTAAGTGCTCAGGCGGCTGCAAAAGAACACAATATCGATCGAAAATCTTTTGGAAAGTATGTAGACAAATTTCACCAGGGTGAATACAGTGAGATGAAGCCAAACTAGGTGACAACTAGCGTTGTCAGGTCGAGTGTCAAAAAAAAAAAAAAAAAAAAAAAAAAGGACATAAAAAAGCGGGACAGTGACTCTTAAATCCGAACGTAATAATATGAAACACTATGAAAACGGAACCTGTCTCTAACAGAATACTGCCTTAAATGTTAAGATTACATTTTCCCTGCTGTACAATTATACCTGCTCAGACAAAATACTGTTTAAAACAAAATTTTTCTCCTCTGACTTGCGATTGCGTCTCAACAGGTTTGTTTAAGCATCATATTTAAAAAAAAAAATATTTTTTTTATAATAATTAAAGCGTGTAGCATAAAGTTATTTTGCTTTTTTAAACTGATTTTATTTCTCTTCACAAATATTGCAATATAAAACAAAGTGGGTCAAGCCTCCCATATAGTGGGTCAACTTTCCCTAAGGTTGCCATGTCTTGACCCATTATTTTTTCATAATTAAAATCAATCATTTTCAAATTTCTGATATGTTATACTTATGTAGCAGTTTTATTTTGGTAACTGATTGTATAACGAAGAAAATGATGCAAAAAACTTTATTCTACGTTCAATATTTAAAAAAATAAAAAATCATTTTGTAAAAAGTGGGTCAACCCTCCCTAGTCTCCCCTACTGCTTTTAACGCAAATTAATGAATTTATTATTTTAAAGTTTTCTTTCTCTTTTAATATTCACGTGTAAATGCAATTTTTAATGACATAATTTTCAATATTTTACTGCTTTTAACACGTAATCCTTTAATTGTAATTTTAAAGGGTATTTTTTGCTGTATTTAGTAGTTACGGGTAAATAAATTTTTAATTGAAAGGAAATATTATTCTTTGTGCTGTTTTTACAATTGCCAACAATTTAAAATAATAATGTTTTCTAAAATATTAAAAATGTACCTCTTGAAATGATGAAAATTCGAATAAAAAATTGAAAAAAAAAGCCCTCGAAAAATTAGTCGAATTAAAAAAATAAATGCAGTCTGCACACCGTAAGCTTGTAAGAAAAAAGAGAAAATATAGAAATATATTAAAAAAGAAAATATATTTAGAATCCTATGTATAGTTTTTGCTCTTATAAAACTTTTTTAATGGTACAATTTTGACCATTTTTAACGTTAAATACCTCTTAAAATAATTCTTCGATTAAAAAACTGTCTGCTTCAGCGAATTTACCACTTATATCTCTATAATACTACCAATTTTAATATTTTTGTCTGCAGTAGTTTTCTTTATAACCAAAGAAAGACCTCTGGTCACAAAAACTCATTTACTGCGGTCGTGACAGCGTTAGTTACCCTTTTTTTTTTTTTTTTTTTTTTTTTTTAGAATAGCGAATCTTCTATAATACAATTAAAAAATTAATCTTATCCCTACATGCGTTAGAATATCCAGGTACAATCCCATTCTTGAAAAAACGGTACATCCATTATTTTTAGCAAATCGTTTGTAGAAGGTTTGTTACAAGTGACAATTTATTTTCATTAGATTCGTACCACTGTTTCAAAAATATAAAATTTGCGGTAGATTTTTCGTGATCATGTTTTCGAAGACTATGTCAAAAATGTTTCCTTAGAGAAAATCGAAATACTCTAATAAAAAAACACTCACCTGTGGCAACACTGCTTATATTAAAGTGAAACTGAAGATGTCGTTAAATTTGAAATTAAATCTTCTGTCAACGTATCAATATTTTTTTTTTACCATAAAGGGTCTTTGACATATTTATTTTGAAACAAACTTTAAATTTTCCTAAGCACCTTAATTTTTTTATTGCCTTAACCCCAAATATAAAATTTTGTGCTGCTGTAATCATAAGTATAGGGGGGAGGGGTGTTAAAGGACTATCCTATAATTTAGATAAGTGAAATTAAGATCGTGTAAAAGGGATTTCTTAGTGATATTTTTGTTATCATTATTAACACTATATAGTTAAGCTTTAAACTCCTTTATATATGAGCAAAAAATTCCCATTTTAAGTACATTAATTCAAATGATTTTTTTGCACTCTTGTCATTTCTGATATCGATTGATAAGTGAAAAAATAACTAAAGAAATCGGCAGCACACACACAAAAAATTACTTCGAATGCTTTTGGATGCATCAATATTATTCTTAAAGAACAATAAATTTTTTTATTGTTCTTGCCAGTGAGCTGTTTTCTATATGTGAACCGTTTTCAAATAGCTCTTTTCTATACATGTTAATATCTTTATAGTTTTTCAGAATAGATTCTCATTTACGCACTCAAAATTAATCAAGCAGTTTTCGATCGATTAATTTAACAATTTTATTTCAAGCCATGATTTCCAGAAGAGCCTCTTTTTTATTTAGAAATTTCGAATAGTATTTTTTCTTTATTTAATGACAGGCATTTCGTGATTACATAAACTAAAAATTCTTCTTTTGGAATTTTTGACATGACATTAGAATTTTTTAATATAAAAGGAAGCCAAACTGACAACCCTGTTTTAATTATCAGATGCTTACCTGTTGCTTTTACTTCTTCTGTAATTTCTTTAAAAACCTCTAAAAATTCCAGAAATCGCCATAAGCATGACCAGTAATATTAAATTTCGACGAATTACTTTCTGTAACTGTTAATATTAGCGTAATTTATTGTTCATTTTCTTAGGTCCTAAAACTTTATTTATCTTTATAAAATAAATTCCCTTTTAAGTATTGAAAATGCAATAGAAGACACCCTCTAAGCTAGTTGGAAAATAAATTCATATATTTCTTCAAAATTGTTGGTCGGAATATTGCAAATTTATACACTGACGAAATTGACTAAGTTATTGACGAAGTTGATTATTTTTATATAAAAATTAATGCAAGCGAAAATTTAAAATTTTCTTGAATATGAATTTGTTAATAATTTTTACGAATAAAAATTGGTTCTTGAATCTCAAAATCGTCTACTTTGTACTTGGACAGAATTATCAATTTTTCAATTAAAAACACAATTGACTTATTTTTTGGAAAAAATAAATTAAGTTTGTCGAAGATATAAATTAAGTTTAATATTATAAGTTTGTCGAGTATATTTAATATTAGAATCCTAAAAATGGACCCCCATATAACGTAAACTGAGAACGATTCGTGAATAATGATAAGTATATCGTTTTTTATGAACGGGGCGGAACGGTTATAATCGTCAAAAGGGTTCTATAATATAAAAATACATTGGAGTTCTGCTTTTACGAAGAAAACTGTATAAGGTATCAATCAAATATTCACTACTTTCAGAAATAGTTTTCTATTTTTAGCTGAAGAAAATTAGAAATTCAAAAAATATTTTGTGAAAGCGACTACATAAGAAATATGAGAAAAATAATTTATTCTTAATACATATTTTACACTAAAAATGTAGGAACGTGGTTCCTTCAATTATTAAAAAAGAAAAAATCCGCAATTTATTTATTTAATAAAATTAATCAAATGGAATCAAATGTTTAGTCATACAGCAGATCCCATTATATTGCGTTATTAGCGATATCACAATATTAAAATATTTACGTTATAAAAACACATTAAAAGTAAATTAAATTAAAAATCTATATTGACATGTTTCAACTCTTTTACTGAGTCGTCATCAGAATGTATATCAGAAAATTACAAATACATGCCTATGAAAAATGGAAAAAAATCATCGAATATAAACAAGTAATAATATAACGCGCCCTATATTTTCGCAATCGCGCGATCACTTGTTTATATTCGATGATTTTTTCCCACTTTTCATATGCATTTGTAATTTTCTGTTACACATTCTGATGACGACTCAGTAAAAGAGTTGAAACATGTAAATATAGATTTTTAATTTACTTTTAATGTGTTTTTATAACGTCTTTTAAGCAAATAAATATTTTAATATTGTGATATGGTTACAAGTGGACGTAATTTTGGCTTATTACTCGCACTTATTTACATTTGCGTTATTAGCGTTCAAAAGGATTTATCGCTTTTTTTTTTTTTTATCTATGTCTCACGAAAAATTCCAGACTTGCGCATTGAAATATGCTACAACAATGGGTTTATATTGACGATATTTGTCAAAAAATGAAAGTTAAAATTCTAGTGCTATATTCACCTTGAGTTAAATAATTAAAATACATATAAAAGCACAAACAATTGTACAAAAATTACTTTCAGGTGCATACATATAACATAAAGATATTTAAAATACAAATTAAAAATATCTTAAAATACATCAGAAAAACCCAGAACGTTTTCAACCATTGCAAGGCCATTTCATTTCATTTGTATTTTAAATATCTTTATATTATATTTATTCACCTGAAATAATTTTTGTAGAATTATTTGTGCTTTATATGTATGATAATGTATGTCCTTTATCCCTTTATGTACTGAATTATGAATTGGTGAAAATTTTATCTTCTAAAGCATTTTTCGTGAATTTTTGAAACTACATTAGAAGATTTACATAATCATTTAATACATTTTAGAAGGGTTGACGGATTTAGAAGGATTAATTAAATTTGAATTTATAGGAATTTTGTGCAATATTTATAACCCCACTCAGATCTTTTATTTTAAATATTTTTCTTAGTATTTTGTAGAATTAGAAATGTACAAATATATTGTTCTTACAATAGAAATACAGAAATATTTTCGAATTGAAAAATCCCCCCCCCCCCCCCCCACAGACACACACAATGTCAATAAAGCTGAAAAGATACAATGGCAAAAGAAATCATCCTTTTAAAAATATTTTTGTTTTGTATAACCTATAATGCTTTTGTAACAAGATAAAGTAATGCATCAATTACTCATTCTAGACTTTATTAAGGGAAACTAGGGATACTTGACCCAATTGTTAGTTTTGGATTGTTAATTATTTTTTTACGTTACTTATGGGTGTGTAAATGCAGTCTATATATACTTAATGAAGTATTACACAATATTTATTATTATTATTCCGAAGTATTAATTATAAAACGTAGAAAAATATGAATATTCAAAACTTTCAATTTGGGTCAAGTATCCCAATGTATGGGGCTACTTGACCCACCACCCATTAGGGATACTTGACCCAAATCGTAAGATTTGAGAGTATGATTAAAAATAATAAACAAAACACTTTTACATAAGAACAAGATCAATATTAAGGTTAATATTTTTTTTTCTTTTTTGTCAAATAAAATTAATACTTTTACTTTTAGTACATAGGCCTAACATTAATATAACCAATTTTAATTTTTATTGCAGAAAGTTCAAAATATTAGCACTCTGAAAGTTCATTCTGTGCTTAAACAAGTTCCAGATTAAGAAAATAACAATTTATTCAACTCCAAATGTAAAGTCATATTTAAATACAAAACTTGTAATTCTATCATTTGTGTCGAAAACTCAGGTGGATGAAGAATAGCTTCTATTTGGTCAGGATCAATTTATGATATATCATTCATTTCAAGCCATTTAAATCGCGTACCATCCATTCTTCTTGCAAACTGAATAGCAAGCCTGTCAGAATTGATTTCAAGAACCTTTCTAACAAATCTTCTTATAATCCGTTTCCCGCAATATTTGACAAGAACCCAGTCATTTACTTATAATATTTATATTATTTACTTATAATACTTATATTTATATGTTTATAATATTTAATATTATAATATTTTTAATTCATAAATAAAACATGCTAAATATATTTGAATAGTACTAATTTCAATCTTGGGTCAAGTATCCCTAGTTGCACATTTACTACATAACCCTAAAATGCAGCCATTTGCTAATGAGAAGATTAATATTATTATATATGTTACTGTAGCTAACAACATGTACAAAACAAATTACGAATTAAAAAAGTCTTACCTTTAAAAAGAAAAAATGATAACATCAGAGTTTACAGAACAAAAAAATTACTTTTGGAGCATGAAAATGTATTTTGTCGGATAGTTTAAAAACTTACGGAATGATTCAGTTATTATTTTCAACATGTGGTCAGCTAACTGAAAGAAAGAAACTGTTGCCACTTCCAGCTTACAAAACTTTCCCAATTCTGAGAAAAAGGCCTTGGGGCAAGAATCCCAAGTTCCCCCTACTAATCGATGTATTAAAAGAATTTTATAGCAATTTATTTTAATGGTACTTATAAGTACCGTCAGCAGATAAAGAGTTAACCCCTTGAGGGGCAAGCAATTGCGTCTGTGTAATGCTGAATTCCCACCGGAAATTTAGAAAAAATGTATTTCAAAATAAAGAAAACCAATTTTACGTCTTTTTTCCACCAAAGTTGCAAAAGTAAAATTTCATAAAATTTTTCCGGTGTAAATCTTTATTAATCGTAGGTGGGATAAAATATATCCCACCGCCCATCAAGGGGTTAAAACGCTTGTGACCAAAAGTTTATGTTTTTATTTCTTTTTTCTTTTCTCTTTCTTCTTTATTTTTTCTTTTGCAAAATCGACATCACCCGTGGATTTTTTTATGTTTGCGGAAGTTTTAAGCAAAAAATTTATAATTATTTGAACTATACAAAACATTTTTATAAAAATTACACTTCTATTTCTACAGTAGATATTGCCGACAGCTATTTATCACTATGGCACCCATTTAGTTTTGTTTTGTTCAATTAGATATTGTTAGTTGACTATACAGCGTGTTCCAAAATTCGACTGGCAAGTTCAGAGGCGTGATAGTATGCATCAAGAAGATGAAAAATTACCATAGAACAATGGGTCGCAAACCATGTATTTAATCAAAAATACAGGGTGTTTACCCTAACTCAGATTCGGCTGAAGGTAATAACTTTCAGAAAACTGAAGTATATTAGAATAAAACTTTTAATAGACATTCTTGAAATAAAAATCGTAATATATTTGCTCAGGAGCGACTAAACGCTTTTGCACCTAATCATGATGAATATTTTGTTAAATAATATTTGTAACTTTATTTTCACACTAATAAATTAGGTCAGAAAGTATCGCTTACCATTTATTCTTCTGCTCAATTTTCATGTTAAATATTGTGTATCCTCTGTAGTTCAGGGCTTCATTATACTTTTATTTAATAATCCTATGGTTTTATCCAGGGTGACGTTACACATGTTATTGCTTAAAGATCTAAATTACGTTGCGTATTTATTTTCTGCACTGCACTATTAAAATATATAGAAAAGTTTTAATAAGTATTTTACACATTTTGGAGCTCAACAAAACAGCTCCTTTGATTAGATGGTTCAACTACATAAAAATAATTAATACATATAAAACATCTGCGTAAATAATGGGTTTTTTAGCGTCATAAAAATTGCTATTTAGTTTAATGTCCTTTAGTCTATAATAAAGTTTATATCTAAAAAAAAAAAAACACTTCACTTAAACATTAGTTATTATACATTTTAATTGAAATGTCCTTGTAAAGTTTTTCTGCATTGAAAGATAAATGTTTATTTAGATGATTTGTTGGAGGTAATCGGGAAGAATTATTTCTTTAAAATGATTTGGGAATAGGGAGGTGTTGACAGTTATTGATATTTTTAAACACAGGATGTAATAATAATTACTTGAGGACATTTATGATTTCTTTTCTCTGAAGAGATTAATATTTCTAATTTTCACCTTTGTTTTAAATGTGATATAATATCAAAATAAAGTGGCAGAAGTTCCCATTATACTCTCCGGCAGTATGCACTTAACGCTGCACATTTTGGACTGACAAGGAAGGTCTCCTTACAATTCATACTCAAAATATGTTGTAAAAAATGCTAGTGAAACTACTCATGTATGTAATAAGGGATCAGTTAAATTTAACGGCGGAATTTCAGTAGAAAGTCTGTAAAAAAATAAAATACTTTCGAACATTTGGCGCGAAAATACGAAAGTGACACGGGATTTGGCGAGCAAGATTTTTCCTCGCCAAAAGCAAACGATTTTAATGCATCTGAAAATTGTTTATTACTTGTTTTTTAGAATGCACGGTTTTTAATTAATTTAAACTTAATCAATGAAAGAGGTTATTATATATTTTTTATATTACATATATATGTTGCTTGTTGCTGTAGTTATTTAATTTTATCACTATAAAAATATTTTCTATGCTTTGCAAGTTGCAAATATCTATTTTAAGTTATAGTCAGCTGACATTTGATTGGCATAACACATTTCCATATCGAAGACGAAGTCGCTTCCATAGCAATAAAATCGACAGTGTTTTATCTGCTATTTTTGAGCTTGAAACAATTTAAATCAATTTAAATCTTGTTTTAAATCGTAAAGTATGATATTTAAATTTTATTATAAATACATATAAATATATATGACAAACTATAGTTAAAACAAACTAAAAGTGACAAATCTATAGTTAAAACAAATTAAAAATGACAAAACTAAAGTTATTTAAATTAAACTTATATAAACAAATTTAATAATAATAATAAAACTAGAGAACAGGAATTCTGCTTTTCAGAATTTAGTGTCGCCTCCGGCATTTCCATTACTCCATTTTCTTCTGATGGACTGATGGCTTCTATTATTATGAAACAGCCATTATAAATGAAGTATTAGGGGAAGATGAAAGAGCCCTCGTAAAAAGTTAGAACTCTGATTTTCTGGTCAGAATAGGGGGGGGGGGGGGATGACCATAATTGTTTTTTACGGCTGCTCTTTCATCTTCACCTAGCACTTCATTTATAATGGCTGTTTCATCATAATAGAAGCCACCAGTCCATCAGAAGAAAATAACTCGGTTAAGCGGGGCTCTACTGCAGTACAAAACATATTTAAATTTTAAGACTTAAAGCAAACGTTTTATTTTATGTAAAATGACGTCATTCGCATCCACTTAAGAATTCCACGTTTACGGTCTACTCTTAAACATCTACAGTAAAGCATGCATAGTACATCACTATCGCGAAATAATGCACAAATGCAGCAAAATGATTCCGTCATTCAAGAAAATCGAAAAAAAAAAAACGGCTATCTAATGATTCATAGATACTTACAATTAAATATAGTATATAATAGCTCCATTGTTTTAACAGAAATCATTCGTTTATATTTTTTTCAAAATAGCACGTATTTCAATTACATTTTCTTTCGGTTGTTACAAGAAAATGGCAACAAAAATATATAATTACTATTTTAAAACTATTTTTCCTTTACTTTCTGCAGAAATGGATAAAATGCCGTTGCCAATATTAAACAAATGGCTCCAAAAACTACAAAAAAATTAATGTTTCAAAAATAAATGGAGATACAGTTTTCAAACAAAATGCATTTAAAAGAACTTTTTTTTACCAATACGATGGTATAAAAAGTGAAAATGTGCGATGCTTAGAAGTTTAAAAAATTGCTAAAGAGTATTTAATCGTAATGCTTTATTTTACGGCTAGCATCTGTAAGCTAACGTTATTTTTGGGGCACAAAATAAGCTGGGAGAAAGAAATAGCATACCGTACCGGAGGCTAAAAAAAATCCTACATAAAAGCGTATTTTTTTTCCATCGCCAACCGGTGATAAATCGCCAAATAAATGAAAATTTTGTTATTTTCTTACGGACGCTGTATCGGGGTTCCACCAATTTTTTTTTTTTTTTTTTTTTTTTTTTTTATAATATATAAACATATATATCCATATGAGGAGAACATTCTGTAATTTTTACGGATTTTTCTTAGTATGCCCGTATGGAGACCTTCCTTGTGAGATAACCAGTTCATACGGTATCAGCAATTGCTTGAGCATCCTGTTTATACCGGAACTTTTCGCGATGTTATAAAATGTCACACAAAACCAGGTACATATCGTTGCGTGTTCATTGCAATGATTTTATTTGTCTCAAAATTATTACCGTCGACCTAAGTTCAGTTAGGATGAATCACCCTCTGTTTGAGACTAAATACGTGTTTTGCGACAGAACGTTCTATGGCAATTTTTCATCTTCTTGATACCTTCTATCACCCATCTTTATTTGTCGGTCGAATTCGGCAACACCCTGTATATGTTTTCAAATTTGACATGAGAAAAACATGTCTCGTTACATTGACAGTACAGTCGCACATTTCCTTCCCCGCGCCCACCCTCTCTCTAGATATCACACCTCTTTTTGTTTTATTCTCTCCCCCCCCCCCCCCGGCGGATTAACATAAACATAGTGTGTGTAATACTCCAGCATTAAACATGCATAAATGTTAAAGACATTTCACTGTTGCTATTGCATCTACAACACTTGAAATATAGAAAATACTTGGCAGGAAATCGTGCCCTGTCGTTTGTAAGATCGGCAAAAGAATGTTGCATAAAAATTTGGTGAAACATAGATTTTCCTTCAAGTGCACTGTAAAAAAGAAAAAAAAAATCCTTGTATATACGGGTGATTTTAAGTGGAATTTCTATTTTTTTTACAGAAAATCTCTATTTTGAGGGAAAATCGTAATTTTTATGGGAATAAACTGAAATTTCTGTTTTTGCTCTCACAGATTGAAGTTAAAAACGGAAAATGTTCAACAACCGGAAATGTTCCTTTCAAATTATGAGAAAACGGTAAAACTCTAATTTTTTTAAATTGCCTTTCAGACCAATAACAAATTAATTAAATGTCGCCAGGTGGTGTAGCTGACGAAGCTCCGAACTGCTGATGGGAAGCACCCAGATTCGAATGCAGAGCAATGCAAAATGATAAGAAGCGTGCATTGCAAACTCCTGTTCCATATAAAATATGCGTTAGCTTTACGTTCATGTATTACACAATATTAATTTCAAAAACTGAAAAATTCCCGTCTTGAATAACGGGACATATCCCTGGGGAAAACTGAGGAGTGCCAAAACGGAGAATAGTTAATAACTTTCTCACCTGTACGCGTTACGTTGTTTAAACGAATTTTTTTAACAGTGTAATTAAAAGTTTTTTATCCTTTATGAATTTTTTGTTATGTCGCATAAAAATGATTCCAATAATTTATAAGCAGTCTGCATTTGATGCAGTTAAGCCACTTACTGAAAGTCACATAATTAAAACTCAAATTTTCGATGTCTTGAAATAATTGTCATTCCGCATGCGGAGAGAATACATTCCGAATAATTCAAATTTTACTTGAATTGTAATTGTCGGAGCACAGCTCCGGCTTCCCTGCAAAAATTACACTTATTGTTAACACGATAGCGTCCAAAATATTTGACGCATCGACACAAAAAATGAGCTGGACTTTGGTTGTGCCAAAATCTCGGCGCGTATTGAAAATTATAAATATTCGTCAACCCTAACAGACTGAAATGTCGGCTCAAAATTTTCCCATAGAGATAACATTGCGAGTTTAATTCTATATATTTGAAAGATAAGGCTTTCTTTTTTTAGTCATGTACCTTGAGCTTTTTTTTTGCACCAATTTTAATAATTCTTTTTTTTTTAATGAAAGCTGTTTCTTTGTAGATTTGCCCGCACTAGCTATTTTTTTTTAAATATTCTTATTTTTATACTTAAATTTAAAAATTAAAATATTTCTTTGAATTTGTTTCAAAATGGTAGCAATTGGATTACTTCTATTGTTGTAAAGAAAGGAAAAATAATAAGCTTTGCTTATCTCTATTGATGCCATTTTCTCATAAAATTCAAAATAAACTTTTTGAAAAAATTGAACAGAAAATGACGTCATGCTTTAATAAAATACTCATGTTTTCCGCAAAAAGCTGTTATAATTCAATTCTTTTTCATTCATTGAGTTTGAGACACTTGGTGAAATGCTTCAATGAGGCAAAATGGCATCATATTTAAATGAAAAGGATTATTTTCTCTGATAAAAGCAAATATTTTACTAAGAATGCCTCTAAAAGATATAAATTTCTGGAATTTTACTCGCCGATACAGAGATTAGAATCCCAAGTCAAGAGTGCGAATGTTCACATGCAAAGTCGTAGTTGACAAACTTGATTTCAAGTTTAGAAATATATGTATTAATCACATATTGCGCATTGTAATATTTTTGAAACGGTGAATGTAAATATAAAAGATGCGGGTACAGATGTCATATTCGTCTACATCTATTGGCGCGATTTTTTTTCGGTTTCCAATTTGGCGAAAACATCAACAGCATAAACAACATAATCCGGGTTACGACATCAAGCAAAATAACGACACTTTGGCGCAAGTTAAGTACCCGTTGCCTATATGATATTGGCGTCAGAAAAAAATTGCGCCAATATGGGGCGAATATGACATCTGTGCCGAGATGCGTATGCAAATTATGAGAAGGTGAAAATAATATTAAGTTTAGATTTTACGCGAAAAATAATTCCATGGTTGACTTAAGGTGAAATCATTTTTTAGGGTTTCGTTCATCTCACGAAACCCTATCCGTCTCGCTCCTCTGTCTGTCTGTCCGTCACAGAGCCCGTTCTCAGAAACTATACATGTTAGAGACTTGAAATTTTGGGTACTTATAGCTGAACACCTCACATCAAACAACAAATCGTAAAATTTTGAAAAAGTTGGTAATTAACCGAATTACGGGCTAATTAACTTCTAAAATTAACCAATCCACCTTTTTAACGCAAATTCAAACGGGCTTTCTCGAAACCATCCGTGTTTCTCCTAAGGGTTGCCAGTAAAATCAGCCGAATGCACGGTTACCACGGAGGAAATTAAGCCGAAAAATGAAGTGGAGATTTTAAAGCGAAATCGTATATCAGAAAATATTGGTCCGAGAAATTTGTAAATGGAATAGACAGACGCAGAAAAAAATCTACTTTCATTTGGTATAAAGTTCACATTTCTGCGATCTGTATAAGTTAAAATATCCACTAAAAATCGATCGGTAAAAATTTAATTTCTTTAATTGGAGAGACAAGGAAATAAAAAGATTTCAATTCGGCGGGAAAGCAGGTAGACATGACGACGCTGCGGTTTTCCATAATAGCATATTTTAATACGAAATTTTAACTTTTTAAATATTAAATTTTTTGATTAAATTTTTTGGGCATCCCGATGTCAAATTTCTCGCTGATTTCATTGATACCCATATCTAAGTCCTATCTTAATTACAAGCTGAAATATTAATTAGTATTTAATTAATCGGTTTATTCCTATCAAATGCGTCCATTAAAATGAAGAGACGCGCTTATTTAACCACGAATTAACTTAAATTAGGAAATCTAATAATTTGCCTGGGCTTTTTGAACAGCGATATGAGATAAGTATAACTCATTCATCATCAGAAAGTTTACTTCATACCACTATTTTCTAATAGTAATTTCAGGAAATATTTTGAATTATTGGTTAAGACCGCCACTCAGTCTGTTTGAAACTTTAAGATAGTTTATAACACATAGAAAAAAGTGTAAAAAAGAATGGAGTGTGATATTTCGAGGAGGGGGGGGCTAGAATTATTTTTAAAATCTTAGCGTTTGTTACCGCAGCAAATATTTTAAATTCTTGTTTAAGACCACCACCATCCCGACCCATCTATCTACGGAAAGATTGCGTAAAGGAGTTTCGTTCAAATATGCTTTTATTAAGAATAGAGTGCATTCCCTGGTGGTGGAATGTGGAACTAACATAACGCGATTTTGTTAAAATTAGGAAATCTAACAAGTCGATCTGTTTGAAACTTTAAGATATTTTATAACACATAAGATAAAGTGTAAGAAAGAATGACACGCGAAATTCCGGGGAGAGAAGGGGGGAGGGGGGCGCTAGATTTCTATTTAAAAAATTAGCGTTTCTGACCGCTTTAGGTGACTTTTTGAGGGAGTCCTGAGATATATGCTACTTATTTAATATAAAATTATCTAAAGTTTAGTTATCACTATTTCCTAATAGTAATTTCAGCAAATATCTTAATTTCTTATTAAGACCGCCACCACCTCGAGTAACATATCTACTTATAGGTTGTTTAACGGAGTTTCCTTTCGATACAGTTTTGTTAAGAATAGAGTGCGCTCCCTGGTGGTGGAATGTGGAACTAACATTTTTGTTAAAATTAGGAAATATAACAAGGCGATCTGTTTGAAATTTTACGATAGTTTATAACACATTAGAAAAAGTTTATAAAAAATGGCTCGTGAAATTTCGGGAAGGTGGGGAGAGGGGGAGGGGCAAAATATTTCTTTTTTGTTTCATACCGTTTCAGGTGCGTTTTTTTATTGGAGTCCTCAGATACATGCTACTTATACTTATTAAATATAAATATGTCAAAAGTTAAATTACCACTATTTCCGAATAGTAATTTCAACAATTATCTTAAATTCTTGCTGAAGACCGCCACCCCCTCGAGTAACATATCTACTAATGGGTTGTGTAAAGGAGTTTCGTTCAGATACGCTTTTGTTAAGAATACAGTGCGCTCCCTGGTGATGGAATGTGGAATTAACAGACCGCGATTTCATTTAAAGTAGGAAATCTAACAATTCAATCTGTTTTAAACTTTAAGATACTTTATAACACACGATAATAAATTATAAAGAAGAAGGGCGCGTCGCATTTCGAGGAGGGGGGGGGGAGTTGAGGGAGGTGCGCGAACAAAATTAGGAAATATAACTGGACGATCTGTTTGAAACTTTAATATGGCTTATAAAACATAACATAAATTTTTAAAATGAGGCCGCGTCAAAAATCATGGTGACCATCTGCCCACTCCCCCCCAAGGGGGGCACTTTTCTAAATTTGGCAGATACCCGTCATGTGATATATCGTAGCATTTGGGGGGGGGGCGAACAAAATTAGGAAATATAACTAGGCGAATATGTTTGAAACTTTAACATAGTTTAGGATGTGTTTGCCAAAATTTAGAAGGTATTCCATGGCGATAAATGTACTGGACGTTTTGAAAGAAAGTGTTTTAAAAGGAATATTAAACGAAACCCTTTGTGCGATGTATGATCACACTTACCCACTTGTTTAAATTTTAAATCGACAATTTTAAACGACACAGATGTCATATACGTCCCATATTGGCGCGATATTTTCTGACGCCAATGTCATATATGCAACGGGTACTTAACTGGTGCCAAAGTGTCGTTATTTTGCTTGATATGGTAACCCGGATGTTATTGTTTGTGCTGTTGACGTTTTCCTCGAATTGGCTTGGGAAAAAATCGCGCCAATATGGGACGTATATGACATCTGTGCCTTTTAAACATAACAGACTCAATGGGTAATTTAAACAAAATTACATATCTTGATTAGGTATAATTAATAATACAATTTAAATTTTTAATATTTTGGACAGTCGAGGTGTATGGAATTAGTATTTTGGTAACATTAAGTTAAAAATAATATTTGTTTTAAGAGACTAACAAGGAAGGTCTCCATACGGGCATACTCAGAAAAATCTGAAAAAATTACAGATTGTTCTTCTCATATGGATATATATGTTTATAAAAAAAATTTTTGGCGGAACCTCGATACAGCGTCCGTAAAAAAATAACGAAATTTTCGTTTATTTGGCGATTTATCACCGGTTGGCGATGAAAAAAAAAATATGCTTTTATGTAGGAAAAAACTTTTTATGTTGAATTTGTTTATATAAGTTTAATTTAAATAACTTTAGTTTTGTCATTTGTAATTTGTTTTAACTATAGTTTTGTCATTTTTAGTTTGTTTTAACTACAGTTTCTTATATATATTTATATGTATTTATAATAAAATTTAAATGTCATATTTTACGATTTAAAGCAAAATTTAAATTGATTTAAATTATTTCAAGCTCAAAAATTAGGCAGATAGAACACTGTCGATTTGATTTTGTTGCTATGGAAACGACTTCGTCTTCGATATGGAAATGTATTATGGCAATCAAATGTCAGCTGACTATAACTTAAAATAGATATTTTGCAACTTGCAAATCATAGAAAATATTTTTACAGTGATAAAATTAAGTAACTACAGCAACAAGCAACATACATATATAATATAAACTAGTATGTTGTGGCCATCACAAAACTTTCTTCTATATAAGTCACGTCAATTAAATCGTTTAAATAGTACCAATTCATATCACAATATATCTGAATTTGAAGTTTGGTGAAAATTCGTGCATTAGTTCTTGTATAGAGCTATAGCGGAAATTCTGAAAAATGTAGTATAGCAGTGCCACCTGTTGAGCGATTTACACCAAAACATAAACAGCACTAATTGATATCAAGGTATACCTGAATCTGAAGTTTGATGAAAATTCATGCATTAGTTATTGAGATACAGCTGTGGCGGAAATTCTGAAAAATGCAGCATAGCAGCGCCACCTGTTGCGCGATTTACACCAAAACATAAACAGCACTAATTCATATCATGGTATACCTGAATCTGAAGTTTGTTGAAAATCCAAGCATTAGTTCTTGAGATAGAGCTATTGTGGAAATTGCAAAAAATGCCCAATAGCAGCGCCACCTGTTGAGCGATTTACACCAAAATATATAAAATGTCTATTCATGTCAAGGACTAACTGAATCTGAAGTTTCATGAAAATCCGTGCATTAGTTCTTGAGATAGAGCCATTACGGAAATCGTAAAAAATCCAGCATAGCAGCGCCACCTGTTGAACGATTTACACCAACACGTAATCAGCATCAAGTCATATCAAAGGCCTAACTGACTCTGAAGTTTCATGAAAATTCGTGCATTAGTTCTTGAGATAGAGCCATTTCGGAAATCGTAAAAAAGGCAGCATAGCAGCGCCACCTGTTGAGCGATTTGCACCAAAATCTCTAAATTGTCTATTCATGTCAAGGACTAACTGAATCTGAAGTTTCATGAAAATCCGTGCATTAGTTCTTGAGATAAAGCCATTGCGGAAATCGTAAAAAATCCAGCATAGCAGCGCCACCTGTTGAGCGATTTACACCAACACGTAATCAGCATCAAGTCATATCAAGGACTAACTGACTCTGAAGTTTCATGAAAATCCGTGCATTAGTTCTTGAGATAGAGCTATTTCGGAAATCGTAAAAAAGGCAGCATAGCAGCGCCACCTGTTGAGCGATTTGCACCAAAATCTCTAAATTGTCTATTCATGTCAAGGACTAACTGAATCTGAAGTTTCATAAAAATCCGTGCATTAGTTCTTGATATAGAGCCATTGCGGAAATCGTAAAAAAGGCAGCATAGCAGCGCCACCTGTTGAGCGATTTGCACCAAAAACTAATCAGCATCAATTTGTATCAGGGACTAACTGAATATGAATTTTTGTTAAATTCCGTGCATTAGTTCTTGAGATAGAGCGCCCACAAAATTTGTGTCACATACACACAGACAGACAGACAGACAGACAGACAGACAGACAGACTCACAGAGTCACAGACAGACATTTTGTAAAAACATGTTTTTTGGAATCTCTGACCCCTAAAACGTGTAAATCCGTCGAAAACCGGAATTCGAAAATTTTCATGAATCCAATACTTTCTTCTTGTAAAGATAGAAGAAAGTAAAAATGTATAATAATCTCTTTCATTGATTAAGTTTAGATTCATTAAAAACCGTGCATTTTAAAAAACAATTAATAAACAATTTTCAGATGCATTAAAATCGTTTGCTTTTGGCGAGGAAAAATCCTGCTCGCCAAATCGCGTGTCACTTACGTATTTTCGCGCCAAATATTCGAAAGTATATTATTTTTTAACAGACTTTCTACTGAAATTCCGCCGCGTTAAATTTGACTGATCCCTTATTACATACATGAGTAGTTTCACTAAACATTTTTTTCAACATATTCTGAGTATGCCCTGTATAGAGACCTTCCTTGTAAGTAGTAACCTATGTATGAGTTCGTTTTTAAACAATTTCTTTCGTCGAAATTCAACGAGATTCATCCCGTTATAATTAAAACATTAGCTCCATTGCTGTAAATTATGCATTTTAACCTCCTGCGGATCATTATGGAGTCGAATGTTGAAGTCGATGTTCATACATTGGTGTCCTGAGATATAGATTGACCCCCCACCCTCACATACCTTTCAGAAGTTTTACATTCTACGTATGTAACAACCACTATTTTTTTTTTCGAACTTTTCATTCTTTGTAAGCTTCCAAATCGATGCAATTCCTTTTGAATTTTAAATTAAGAGAAACGAAAGAAAAAAAAAAATCGAATACGGAAAATACGATTTTGGGCATTAGTCGAATGGCTACGAGTGATACTCAAAGAAATCGAGAAAAATATAATGTGGTGTATTTTTCTCGATTTCCTTTACTTATATGTATGTATTCTTATGTATGTATGTTTGTATTCAGACGAATTTATGTTTCTATTGGGAAATTTTCGTAATCGGGTTTGTAGATAAATTCATAATTTACTGAGCATTGTTTGATAAGCAAATTTAATAATTTGCAATTACTTGCAATTGTCCCAATTACTGAGTTTACTCAATTTTTTTTTTAATTCATCATAAGTGAATATATTTCAACTGAAATGCAAGTGAACATTCTGAAGTAAATGAGATAAGCATTTTTTTTGTCAAGATGTACCTAGAAAACAGAAATATGTAGATTACAAAATAAAAAATTCCTGTACGGGTTGGAAAAGATAGCTTCCCTATATCTTGTTTTAAAATTTTAGCTAATTTTACTGGAGAACACGAAGTTAAAATGCAAAGAACCCGGTTAGAGAATAATCATCAGTACTGAATTTCAATGGAAATTTCGCCAAATTAGTCAGATACAGCCAAATTGGCTTAATTTTAGACGACATATTTTTGGTCGCCAAATTTGGTGATATTTCGTCCAAATGTCGCGAAGCTTAGCCATAAATGCGACGTTAATGTATATGACTATGATCGCTTATGCTTATGATCGGAGAAATGGATACAACAATGAAATATAATTCGTGAGAAATCGTGTTCACTAAAAGTCATAAATCAATCCCTGATTTTTTTTAATGTGATGCCTAGATTTAGTGTACATTTTTAAGAAATATACATATTTTATATGTGCAACGTTATACACAGAAGTTTCGAAAATGACGGTTAATAGAAAGTAATTCAAATGTATAGAATTATTCAGCCTAATTCTATGTGGAAAAGTCGCATAAAAATAACTCAGATGCTTCCTAAATATTTTCATAATAACGATATAACAACAACTCAGATGAATAAAGGTATCAAGTTTGATAGAGGAGTATAGCAGACCATCTATGAGTGTGTGTTACATACGTGTTACAAATTTTTTACCTGTTGTCATCTTAAATAAGTGTGGGCTGTGCCAGACAAGCAAGTCTTTGAAGGCGCTTTGAAGTTTTCTGCCGCTAACTCGATGGATCAAGTTCTCAAAGATCGGAGCTAAATTAAAAAAATCAAAATCTCTCAAGTACATCCGGGGTAATTCTTTATCTTTACCGTAGATTCTCTTATGCAATGGTTTCTCTTTACTTTTAACATTTCTGAATTATTCTAAAGAACAACAAATTATGGTGCCTTCAGTTATGCACTGAACAGCTTTTGTCTTTACAAACAAAGGTTACAAATTTCCCTAAATCAACTTTATTATTGGAAAAGGAAGAGCTGTAAAATGTACAAAATCAATGAAATTAGTAAAACAATCATAGAGCAGTGAGGGTCAGAAGCATCATTATTTTGGCACTAACAGGTACTGCTGCATTTAATGTCAAAGACAAGGTAACTCACTCAGTGCTTAAAGAACCAACGTGTTTGAAATAGTTTGCTAATTTAAAAAGTCAGCAATAAATCTACAGCTCAGAATGGATACAGTGTTATTTTTCATTATTGACGAATTTCAATGATAGGATGTCGTCTTATGGCTGACCTTGAACAAAGATGTAGCGAAGGTAAAATAGATAGCATTTAGCCTTTTAGAGGCTTATTAGTTTAAATCCTTGGACGTATTAGGTAGTTACAGTCGCGGTAAAAGACATCCCTCTATATAAGAGACATTCTTTAAAAGTCATTTTGATTCTTCGCGGACAAAAAATGCTTATAGCTTTTAAAAAATGTTTCACATTAAGGGTGTATTCGAAAAAATATTTTTCCACCCTCAACAGCTCGAAATTTTCTGAGACATTTTCAGACTCATTTTTAAAAGTAAAACATGAAACTTGCTGGGGTGATTTCTGAAGACATGTTTAACATGCCGTGTGACTTCATTTTCAGCTCAATTAATTAGAATTTGATTTTTAAACAATTATTTTCTCAGTATGGCCATTTTTTTTCATTCCCAGATCGCCCGCTTCGGAAAATTCGGTTCAAAACGCCAAATTTGACAGCGTTTTTTACAGTATTTTCTGCATTTATCAAAAAATTAAGAAGCACCGCACATTATATAGTTTCTAAATAAGAGAATTTCTAAGTTTGATGCGGTTGAGAGCAAAAATGATTTTTAAAATGAATCAGAAAATAAGCAGTTTGGATCGGAATACACCCTTAACAAATTCGTTGAGTCAAAACGACGATCAGTAGACACAGTTCCGAAAGAGTCTGAACTCACTGTGCGTGAGTCAAGTTTTTGACTACCTCTCACACCTTATGCAAAAACGCAAAGATATACTGCTTTCGGCTAACTTGAATGATTTGAAGGTGCCATATGTCTTTTTCTCAATACAAGCAAGCTAATGAATATAATCACGAAGCACTTTTTAAATCAAAGCGGGGGCCAATAAACAAGAATTTTAGATGATCACAATGATTAAATAGCAAGATGGAGTGAAGATGATCACTCGTCTGGACTTCAGCCTAGACTTTCCTCAGCAGCTGGATGCAGGTTATGCATTATGCTACATACCAATATCTGAACGGAGTGAGAATTGGTAAACGTAAGTGCGATAAAAGATATTGCCTATGGCCCACGTTTTCAACCTCGAGGCTTGCCACAGGCCATAATAGTTCATTTTGTTGAGTATCATGATCCATTTCTAACTGCATTTTTTTTTTTTTTTTTTATCAAACCTATTTGTAAATATTGGAAAGAAGAAAAAGCTTCATTCTCAGCAAGTTAGTTACCTTTAACTGTTGCATACCTTTCCACCATACATAGATCCTTGAGTTTAACATTGTCAAAAACTGCTGTGGATATCCATCTAAAGGTGTTGTCACATAAAACAACTTAAGTCATTTTTACTATAGTTTGTCATTTAGAGAAAGTTCTATTGGAAGCAGTTTTCGCTAAGGACAGGCTTTACCCAAATTAGAAGTATGAGAGCACTTGCTGACAGATTAGAATTTGTGCGTTACCCGAGGCAATTGACGACTGAGTTAAACACTTTAAAATGAAGTATCGACGATTGTTATATCAAACTTACTTTTATGCTATTAAACAGCAATCTAGAAAATAAAATATTTTTTTAAATAGCATCTTTTAAGTTTACGCGCCTCCATGCTCCGACATTTCAGCCTGACGGATACTAGTATCTTTCTTTTTCATTAACGCTGTGAGATGTCGAAGTTTAACTGCATGTGTTTCAGAAGTATATACTCTAGCGTCGAAAAATTACGTTAAATAGGAAAATCAGCATATTTGTGAAAGAATTAGCGTGTAACCCAAGACCGTAGCCAGAAAAGGGACCCAAGGGCTCGAGCCCCATCCTACAGAAATAAGTTGAAAAGTGTCCATTCATATAAAGGATCAAATTTTCGATGACTTTTCCCAGAATGAGCGGAACCATGGCCAAAATTTTAGTCGGATGTTACGTTTGAGGTCTTGGAATATACGAGGTTGGGGGGGGGGGGGCATTGGCGTACACTTTCCTTTTCAAAAATCCCCAAAGAAAATAATCCATTGTGGTTAAATCGCACGATCTTGGCGGCCAATTCACATCATAATTTCTTGAAATTACGTGATCTGAAAATATCTCGTTCAATAAGTTGATGATTTTGCGAGCAGTGTGTGCCGTTGCACCGTTTTTGTGTATAGTCAACGAATCCATAATTACAAATGGCATACATTTGACAGTTCATACATGCATGACACATGGCAGCTGACACAAAGAACTTGTGAAATATTCATAGTTCAAAAAAGAACCAACAGATGGACCACCCTATATCTTTATTTAAAAAGAAAGTACTGTAACTTAAAATCTATACGGTGTCCCAACTCCTCCGCAAAAAAACTTAAAAAAATTCTGTCAAGGATCTTAATCTTAAGCCTACAAACACACACGTCGAGGAAATCAATCCGTATAAAAAAAATTGCATACCAACACGTTCAACAAGGAAACGTGTTTAATATAAAACTGCATGCTTGCGCAAGATCTTGCTTCTCCATTTTTCGCATTTCAAAGAGGAAATCAAAATAGCCAAACTTTAAAAGATGAGTAGATATCATCTCATAGACTCTAGGCGATGCAAGATAATAGGAAACAGCAAAAGTCAGAATTAGTTCGCCATTAAAATGTAAAATGTTCTGTCATTTGCCGTTTGTGCAACCGGTATCGTTGTTAAGAGACGGTGTCTCAAAAACCTGAAAATGAACGACATCAGTACTTACCAAGAGTTCGTTGTTTTGCTTGGTAAGTGTTAGGCGCGCCACACACCAGAGAGATATGCGACAATAATTGTGAGACATGAAGCAAATTCTGCTGTTCAAACCGGTTTTTTCTTTTTAACAAGGTGAAAATGTCGCATGCCTCACGCTTTTTTGTTGCATGTCTCCCTGGTGTGTGGCGCGCCTTAAGCAAGGGACACATTTACCACAACTCATTGGTAAAGTGTAAAGGCCTCCGACTGGCCTAGGATGATCATTTTCTGTCTCTATAAGCACGTCAGTATAATGGGTCATTTATTGTACATAAACTTGCCTCCAATCTTATAGCATCGATAAGAAAATTTGTATCTCTGAAAATTGTTTACAGACAGCTATACACTAGTCAGTGATTTAAGGGACATCATCTCAACTGGAATTCGCAATAATGGGATACTGCCACTACGCTCTTTAGATATGAGTCACGATTTGATCTACAGACTGATTCCCAGTGACTATTGGAAAACCTCTGAAATTCCATATCATATCAGCAACATCCTGAAATGCATGCTTATAAAGGTAGTCTTTTGATGGCTTAATTGAGTATGCTGCCGGTGGTAGTACTGATCTCCATATCTTTCGTCGTGGTAACTATAGTTGGAATGTGGTATAGACATAACATCGTTGCTCAGAATTGTTAACCATTTCATCTGGTTCTGATTTTATTCTTATGAACTGCAATATGTTAGCTCACTGGGCTTAACAACGTTGATCGATACTTAGAAACATTGCTTATAGAAGTACAATCGCCATCAAGATTATCCAAATTTAACGTTTAACCCCATCGAATACGTTGGGACGTACTTAAATTGTCTTCTTGACTCACTCTAGATACGTTACAAGCTTAAGAGTTATGAAAGTCATACATATATATATATATTCCTCATGACCCCTTCATTAAAGTTATAGATATCTCAACTATGCTATTGATGATCTTATTCTTGGCATGAATCGACGCTCTCGGGGATGTATTTTCAGGAGAAGTCATCACATTCCATATGGGCAGACCTCCACCAATGGACTATTTTCCTACGTTAACCTACAGTGTTTACATGTAATAATTATTTAAGAAATTAATTCAATTCAAATAAAACCTTTTTACTTTATTTGATTTTTTTCCCTTTGTTGCTTAACTTTTTATATAATTGTACATTTTCTTTATAAGTAATAAGAAATTCAAGATACTTAAATATCTAAACCCTTTTGAGCTTTTATAACTAGAGAGTATTTAGCAATTTTGATCCAAAATATAAAATATTTTTCATTTACTTATATATTTAAGTGCAAATTTAGAATCCTAATTTTAGAACACTGTATATTTGCGTGACGTTTTACAAATGAAACGAGCGTCTGCTGGTTTCTCTGAATATATTTCTTGAGACACAACAAGGAGTCATCTGTAACTTTTAATATACAACCTCTCTCAACTAACAGGCAATTTCCTACAGAAAATGAGCCAAATTTTACAAAAGTAAATGAGTATTTTAAAACGGTACTAATTAAACATATTTATGCCATTCAGGTCTGATGCTGAATATAAATAACTCCTTGATTATTTTACCTTTCTGTAGATTCAACTATTAAGAAAAGGTTCTTAAGTACTGAGCAATAATCACTGATAATGTTCAAATGTTTAACGAGGCAGTCTTTTCCGAACAGCATATGAGTATTCGGCAAAATAGCTCGCTTTTAAAATAATGAAACTGAGAATACAAGTATGGAATTAATGAGAATTTACTAATTTACGCATTTAATAGCTCTCGTTCAAGACTGTTAGAACGCCGTTTCACTTCATCAAGCCGCGCTCTTAGTTCCTTGTTTCAGGAATCAGCTTCTCATGCAAAAATAATTCCTTTTCCGATCCCGACTTGGGCTTTTATTCCAGGAGTAGCACTGCGGGCGATCTCCCAACATTGCTCCTAAATTATTACAGCGCCCTTCCCGTTCCCGCCCTCCTTATCCTCGTTTGTCGGTGGTGGTAGAGGGGCAGATCGGGGGTGGGGAGGAATTCCCGTGATTCTCTTCCAAGACAACAGCAGTTTTCGATTAAATCCGCAATAGCGAGTGTACATTAAAGCGATTCGGGAACCCTGAGAGCGCAATTACGGTAGTTCTCCAGTTTGTTTGAAATCAGTTATTAAAACGCCCGGTCGCCATTGTCTTTATAAAGAAGAGATAAGTGATAGCGAGGTGGGGGTCGGAGGCCCGTTTTAAAATTGCCCCTGCATTAGAATAAGTTCGGAAGTTTGTACGTTCGAGAGAGAGAAACACATGGAATATATTAAAAATTGCGCTGCACATAATAATGCACTGAATGAAAACGAATCTTCTCAAATATACAATTATTGAGACGAGAGGGGGGAGGGTTTAACCGGGCTGTCTCTGCACTGCGCCGTGATATTTTCCTCGTAATAAAGGTAAGATTCATAACTTTTGAAATTCGTGCCGATGGAAGAGAGTTTTGAACTTCGAGCGCTTTCTGTAATGAAATCGCTTAGCGATGCAGAACTAGGGTAATTTAAATTACTCTTTCCAGTTTAAGAGATTGTTTCTCGATTTTCGCGTAGATTGCAAAGAAATGTTTGAAGTTTAAGTCTGATAAATGAGTTAATTTATTCGCATTAGTTGTGTTTTTCTGTCGATTCTAGGTTAAGACAGTCTTTCAGACAAATCCGAGTGGATATGCTTTTGGTGAGGTGTTCCGTGCTTGTTGTTCTCGCGTACATTGACAAATATTTCTACTGAATATGCTGAGAAATATTTTATTGATTTCTTTGGAGAAGAATATGTACAATTCTGGATAAAAGTGATCATTCTTTACTAACCTTGCAACAAATCATCGTACAAAAATATAGCACAAAATACACTGAACTTTATGGGAACAATGAACCTTCAAACTCATTTTTTTTTAATCACACCTTAAATACTATTCATGGGCACACCATATGAATTATGGCCTATATTTATCATACAAGAAATAAAAAATAAAAATTGAGAAAAATAAGAATTTTTCTGAATATTTTAAGCGTTATCAAGAACTTTCAAACTGTCCCAACCTCACCTCAATTAAAATCCCCAATATTTTTTATGCCAGTTTGGTTTTCATATACAAATAAAACTGTGCATTGAATTTTATTATATTTGAATAAAAAAGTATGAAAAAAATATTTTCTTATTTTTTTCAAACTTTCAGCATTTTTGCATCTTATTTCTGCCTTGAACTACCTTTAAATTTTCCATTTATATTCAGTTGAAAGAAACTATACACAAAATTTTTATACGCATATGTAAACCAAGCTGGCATAAAAAATATTCGGGATTTTAATTCATATGGAGTGAGTGAGGTTGAAACATTTTGAAAGTTCTTGATAAGTCTTGAAAGTTCTTGTTTGAACCGTTTAAACAAGATTGCCATTATTATTTGCTAATGGTAATCTTCATCTTTTTGAATCGCAAATTTCTGTTTAAAGCGAATACTTCTATTTGCAAGTAGTGGTATTTAAAAAAAAGGAATGATTGGCAGTTGTGAATAAATACTTTACAAGTTATTTCTTCTGCAAGATTTAAGACATACTGTCAGTAAATGTATTTGCTATATTGTTTACTTTTTCATTATTCTTTAAAAGTAATACAGAGTCTTAAAACCCCCTGAAGCAGTAGTTGGGGGGGGGTGGAGGGGTGGAAGATGTACCCCAAATAGTATTGCAGGATCAAAAATACTATTAATGCCAGCATACTATTTTCACCGTTTGCAATCAGTCATGTTCATTTCTTCCTTGCGTGAGAAACTTCTTTATTTTAAACAAACTATTTATTTAGAAATATTTTGAAGCAAAAGAAAAAAAAAACAACGCAAGCAATTGAATTTTTATTTTGAAACCTGATTACGATTAAAACTTTCACAAGTAAATAACCATTTGAGTTAATTTATACGAGTTTCATTAACCATATTAAATATCTAAATACGCTGAACAATTAGTGCTTTGTACAGAAAAACTCCAAGTTCATTATCAGAAATGAATATTTAGATATTTCGATCAATTTCTGTTTTGTTAATGAGTAAAGATAATTAGTCAATTTGGCCCCTCAGACTAATTTTTCTTATTTAGATTTATTCAGAGATAAATATTTTGTTAATGAATGCTGCTGAATATAATGTAGTGAGAGCTTTTTTATCATAAGGCTTTACTATTTTCATGTTTATTAAAACTCTTATCTTTTGTTTTGATACACTGCTTATGATTAGGCCCCGCAGTTATAATGAAAATTTATTAATTATTAAATGTAATTTAGTATTTTCCGAAGGCTTTTTTTTCTAACTTGAATTAATGTGTTGATATCGTTTTGTAAAAGGTTTAGGATAGCGTAGTCTATGTAATTAATCGAGCTAATTATCTGTTGATACCATTTGAAACGTTGAATGTACGTTTCATATCTTCAGTTTTTAATAAGGAAGGACATTACACCTTAATTATTATCACAATTACCAGACTAACTCAAAAAATTAAATTTGGACAATCAAAAGATAAAAGCTGAGGAGCTGAGTTCAATACCGCTCATGTCATTAGATTTTATTCAGTAAACGTTATTCAATATTTTAATTGGTTCTATACAAAACTATACAAAAATTGGAATTTGGAATTTTTACCTTTTAAGGTTACCTTCCCTCTGATGCATCCATGCATTTGAAAATCCTAACTTTTTGTTTGACATGAATTTTTAAATGAAAAAATGAAACTGAATCCTCTCTTTGAAAACACATAGTGTACAAAACACATCTCATTTTTTTCAAGTGTAAGACAAAAAAAAAAAAAAATTTCGTAGAAAAAACACACTGTTTCTCGTGGAAAACACTAAACACCAGTGGTTTCCAACGTGAGGCACACGACCCAAAGGGGATAATTTCAAATTTGTAACTCACCCATTCGCTGTCCGGTTTTCCTTTTTTTTTTATTTTTTTATAAAGTGATGTTTTGATTAAAAGCAAAAGTAATATCAGGTTGTAACGAAAGTTTACTGCCACAGCTTATACGGTCAGTACAAACAGTTCGTGTTGACGTGTTTACTCATATTTTGTCAAACGATTTTTGCCATTTGAAAGAAAGAGACTTGCTTTATAACATTGTGTTGTGAAATTTGTAAAAAAAATATCTTTATCACTAAGTACAAGGTGTCTGAAATGGAACTATCAAGCTAGCAGATTAGAACCATCATTTACTCCCAGTTCTGTTGATAAACGTCAGCCATAAAATGTCACCGAATAAAGTGTACTGCTTTAGGTACTAGAGTTGTACCATATGACACTGTGAAGATTTGACGGAATGGTGGTTATATATAAAATTACAGTTAATTATTTATATTAATAATTAATATCATGTAATGGTGATTATGCGGAAAACTTTCATTATAACCTAATACATGCAAAACTTTAAAAAAAAAAAAAGTTTTTTGTTCAATTTAAAAAATGTTCCAAATCAGAAGTTTAAAATGGAATCAAAACGAGGATAATTATATAAACAATCTTTAAAAGTACACTCTAAATTAAAATGTCTGAAACGGAGTGTTCATATATGTATGTTCGTATGTCACATATGTATGTATGTTCGCATAAGTATGTTCGTACATGTACATGTTTAACGCATACATATACGTTTTAAAATGGGTTAATTTTTTCAGACACTTCATGCGTCTAAATTGTAGTGATTTTTTTGTAACCATTATACGTAGCCATGTTTCACCACATTGAATCCTGAAAAAATATTTGGTCATGGTTCTGCTCCCTGCACTCCCTCCATTTTAGAGTCTTCTAAAGTTGGTATGCAATTTTCGTAAACCATCGCACTCATTATAATTAATATTTTGAACTTCTAGGGTACAACAAGATTAAAAACAAAAATATATTTATATAAATACAATAAAACCTCTCAATAGGGGGCACCTAGAGGATTTGTCCTCAATTCAGAGGTGTCTGCTTTTTCGAGGTAAAAGTATATAAAACATGTACATGTTGGTGAATGGAAAATGTGTTTCTTAAATAGTGGTGTTCTCAATTTAGGAGTGTCCAATGGAGGTTTTACTGCAAAACCTTCATACGGACAGCTTTATTTAGGGAACACTCACCTTTTTCAACATAAGCATATATTTTTACCCAGAAAAGTGAACACCTTCGAATATCAAATAAATTCAACGTTCCAGAACGCTCTTATTGAGAGGTTTTGTTGCATTTAGATTTTTTTTATTTAATTTTTGACTTTATTCTACTTAAGAAGTTCAAAATATTGATTATAATCAAAACAATGTCCGGACAACTAACTCTGTTTAGCAAAAGCCCCTTTTAATACAAAACACATACATATTTGTTTATTTTTACCTCACAAAAGCAGACACGTCCGATCATCGAACAAATTCCGCAATCCCGAAGTGTCCGCTATTGAGAGATTTTTCGATATTTTATTAAATATATTTTGTGTTTTTATCTTGCCCTGCTCTAAAAATTCAAAACTTTTATTATAATCAGTGCAATGTCGAAAGAGATTTAAGATATCAGCTTTACGAAAATTGCATATAACCCCCCCCCCCCCCTCTCTCCGAATAAAAAATGAAAATTCATATCATTTAAAAATTATATTTTTTAATTTTTACTGCCACATGGGCAAGTTTTTATGTAAATCAGAGGATAATCACAACGCTACTTATCTATCATTAAAAAGAAAAAAATAAATATCTTATATTAATAACATGAAGAAAAAATTACTTATAATTTCCGAAACTTCTTTTGTCTTAAATACATATCCTACTATCTAATTGTCATTTTTGTATTTTTTCTATAAAGTGCATATAAATAAAGTTATAAAAAGAACAATTTTAAGTGCAAAATCTAGTTATAGCTTTTTACTTTATCCCATTATAAATTTCATTTTACATTTATTACTAAAAATAATCAAAAATAATCAATATTAGACGTGATTTTAAATCAAATATTGGTATATGTATATTTTTATTGACAGTTTTACAATTACTCGCTGCACATAACATATGTGTCTTATGAAAACGTCGTTATTCCATGTGCTTTATTTAGCTTATTTTTATTTTGCGGTTTTTGAATAGGAAGAAATTGCTGATTAAATCTTAACGAATAGTTCATGAAAGCATTATTACTCAGGAAGTTACAAAGAAAGAAAGCATTAGAAGATCTTTTAAAGCTTTTTTTTAATTATTATTTATTTCTCGTCGGTTCAAGCGGATAAGAAGTAGCAAAACAAGAGAATGAATTTAACTTATAATGTTTTTCTGTGAGAAGAATTATAAATTTAAATATGGCAAAAAAGATGAGAATCTAGAATATATAATTTATAATACAAAACAACGCCATAAGTCTAAAAATATATACTTCTAGAATTAGTGGTTTTCTCTTGCAAACAGATTCAAAATTAATACCATTCTATGTAAGATTTTGATCAGTGCTATTTAGAAAACACAAGCGGGTAAATGTGATCATAAATCGCACAGAGGGTTTCGTTTAATATTCCTTTCAAAACACTTTATACTTTTGATAAATGTGTTAGTTCCACATTTCGCAACCAGGGGGCGTACTCTATTCTAAACAAACCTCTATCCGAACGAAACTCCGTTTTACAATCTATCCGTAAATATATTAGTCGAGGGAGTCGGGCCCATAGCACCCGAGTTAGGTAGGTGCCCCCTGGCGGTAAAAAGTGGAAATAAAATATGTAAGTCTATGGTGCATAATATGAAAGAGTGGTCAAAAGGATATCGGCAAAAGTTAGAAAGTGCTTCCCAGGTGAAAAGGGTGGAGGATAAAAAATTGCTTAAAATACACAAGATAGAGTCCGGAGGGTAAATAATATAAGACTTTTTGAAATTTTCATGATTTATCATGTGATCGCAAGTGTTCTGCTATAGGTATGCAAAATTTCAATTCTCCAACTTAATTAGGGGCTGAGTTAGAAAAATTGCTTAAAATACACAAGTTAGAGACCGGATGGATAAATAATATAAGACTTATTTTATGATTTTTCGTGGGATCGCAAGTATTCTGCTATAGGTATGCAAAATTTCAATTCTCCAACTTAATTAGGGGCTGAGTTAGGAAAATTGCTTAAAATACACAAGTTAGAGCCCGGAGGGGTAAATAATATAAGACTTATTTTATGATTTTTCGAGGGATCGAAAGTGTTCTGCTATAAGTATGCAAAATTTCATGTCTCCAACTTAATTAGAGCCTGAGTTAGAAAAAGTGCTTAAAATACACAAGTTAGAGACCGGAGGGGTAAATATAAGACTTTTTGAAATTTTTGTGATTTATTATGTGATCGCAAGTGTTCAGCTATAAGTATGCAAAATTTCAAACCTCCAACTTAATTAGGGGGTTGAGTTAGAAAAATTGCTTAAAATACACAAGTTAGAGACCGGACGGGTAAATATAAGACTTTTTGAAATTTTTACGATTTGTCGGGTGATTGCAAGTGTTTAGCTATGATTATGCAAAATTTCAAGTCTTCAACTTAATTAGGGGCTGAGTTAGAAAAAAAGCTTAAAATACACAAGTTAGAGCCCAGCGGGTTAAATATGAGATTTATTTCGAAATTTTGTGATTTATCGTTTGATCGCTAGTGTTTAGCTATAATTTTGCAAAATTTCAAGTCTCCAACATATATAGTTTCTGAGAACGGGCACTGTGACGGACAGACAGACAGAGGAGTGAGACGAATAGGGTTTCGTCAGATGAACGAAATCCTAATAAAAGACACTAATTTTAGTACTAAAAAGAAAAACTGTGACACTCACTTGAATCCTGTTGCAAGAAAAAATCCTCGATTTGAAATTTTTAAAAACTATTACAGTGAGGAAGAAAGATTTGCATCGTTTTAGAAGGAAATCCCTTAATACATCCGGATAGCCATATTTAGAGAATGAAATGCTTCTCCTAAAAAAGTAATCCGTTATACAAAAGGTTTTTTTTACCAGCTTTGACAACACGAAGACGAATAACACAAAATATACGTGCAAATTAATAGAAATTAACACTAAGTCCGTTCCACATACTTTGCAGAGTTCCCGGATGTAATCTTCAAGTGTTGTCTGCCTCTGTGTCTACCCCGCCTTTATATCAACGACAGCTTATAAGAGACATGAGTGTTAAACACACAAGTCAGATGTACGTATTCAATACATAAATAAGCTAAGTGAATACGAATTAAAATCACAAAACTTCAGCTTTCGCAAAAAACGAATTAAAATATGCGCGTACATAAAAACAAACTTTCAGTTTCAATTACAACGTACAGCAAGTTCGAACAAAAAACATCTAAAACACATGCGCAGCTGAGAGTGCCCCTATTGGTTATTACGTAGGAAGAACGGGAGAAACAAAACGTCTGAAATTAAGACACGTTTGAAGTAACGAAGTGTCTTACAATAAGACGTTTGCAGATATTTTAGACACTATTCACAGTTCATTTGCACCATGATCACAGTAAGACACGTATGTGTCTTTAGTTAAGACATCTATGGTGTCTTAATTTTCAGATTAAGGCATTTAAGTGTCTGAAATTCTTTTTCAGTCACATATGTTTCTAAATTTAAGACGCCTCTATTTGCAGTGTATTTTGACACCTTATTATTATTTTTTTTTATTATAAAAATTATATTTTTTCTGAGTATTTAATGTATTTTACAGTTTCTTTCAAATTTTCGATTTTTTTTTTTTTAATTTTTTAAATGAGCATTGTATTTCTATTCGCCCTGCTATATGTAACATGATGAATCTGTTTCAAGTGAAACTACTTAAGAATACGAATCTATACTGTCTTAGAAATATTTAAACTGACAAATATTTGAAATATCTAAACATGGTACCACCAAGTTTTAAAAAATTATAAATCTCAAATAGCATTAGAAAAGGAAATGAGTAAATAGTAAATATCTATGGCTGTAGAGCAGGATTTCTACGCAGTAAATGAATATATAAGATAAAATACAATTTATAGTTTTAAATTCGACAATACATAACAGTCAATTACCTTGTGCATTGTTTTATCCATAGAAACAAAAATTAGTGTCCAAACTTTTCAGCCAATTCTTAATAAGTTACTAAAATGAATATTAAATATGTCGCTGTTATCAATTTTAAAGCTAATACGGGAATCTCTTCAAGCATATTGCGAAGATAAAATTCAGACTATACAACACTTTGGTTAAACATTTCAATAATTTTGAAAGGCACAACAAAATCCTTTTTGGCATAAAAGTGAAGATGTATAGCTCCATTACATGTATAAAATTATGTTAAAAACACATTTGTGACAGAGAATCCACCTCTTTCATAAGATAAAAAACGTGAAATGAATAGTTATTGTTAAGTCTCTGGTAGGCTTCTTTCAGGTGAATTGATTTCAATTTTCAATAATAAAAGATATATGTTACAGAATGTGTGAGTAGGAGGGGGGGGGGGGGGGGGGCAACGGGGTTTTAGAGGTGCTTTGGTGTGGCGTGACCAATAAAAAGTTGGGAACCATTGCTATAGACCAGGGACGGCGAACCTATGGCACGCATGCCACTTTTGGCACGCGAAAGAATAATTTTGGCACGGCATTGCTTGTGACTCTAAATCAAAATAAAGTGAGATTACACAAAATTGCGACTGATCTTTTCTAAATTCGATTAAATTGAAATTGAAAAATTTTAATTGCGGCATATTATATTCCAATCTAATTAATTATTGTCCCAAAAATTTTTTCAAAGAAAGACGATATTTGAAAACTATCGACAAAAATTGGTCATTAGACATTACTAAATTCTAATGAAAAGTTATGGCAACTTAGAATATATTTCAGAGATATTCAGAGAAACTGGTGTTTGCCATTTTAACAGTTTTCCTGCCTATCTTTGATTTCAAGCCACTGTTTTCACAATTGAATAATATCAAAACTCATACTGAAAGCATTTGTCAGATAAATCCGGCATTTAGTTTGCATTAAAATTAACCTGATATTAAGATGCAACAACAGAAATCAAATTACATAGCATTAATTTTTCTTAAATTAATTTCTAAAATATATTTGTTGCCATAATTATCATAGTGTAATACCTACATGTATGTTCCTCATATTTTTTAAATCTTAATAGAAAAGTTTTAGCAATTTTAATACATTATTTTTCCATTTTCATTCCTACTAAATTCATTTTTTAATTGGCACGTCATGGGCACGTAAAACATTTTTTGAACAAATTCGGCACGCGGCAACAAAAAGGTTCACCGACCCTGCTATAGACCATCATTATGCTTTCACAATTTTTAACTTTTCACTTGTACCATGCAGTAAAAAATTCCAACCACTATCATCATTCTATTTTTTATTCTAAAGTATATTTGGTTGTCTGACATATTTCCTCCATTGAGCAGAGAAAGAAAATAAGTCAGACAGAACAATCTTAAGTATGTTCGCAAAAAACATTTTTTTCCCATCTCAACAACAAGAAATTTTCTGACACATTCTTGAAATCAATTGCTTTCTTTTTCCCCAAAAAATTCAGTAATTTACATTTAGGTGCTTAGAACCGAATAGTGTTCTACGTTTTCTCACAAATTTGATACAGCTTGACTTACTACGCTATTGCTATCCAATGAGCAACATTCTATCAAGGTCATAACCAGAAAACTATTTCAAAACACAAACTTCGATGTAATTCTCTAAAAATAATCGTTACTTTTATAGAAAAACAAAAAATCGCTATTTGGTTTCTTTAGAGCATAAATAACATTGGCAGTAACTTTTATACCTTTATCGATAAAAACTAATTCTTGGTGAGTCAAAAAGGGACGTATTTAGATTTGAAAATAACCTTAAATAAATTCCTTTCTAACATACGTTCAGCCTTCGTTCTTTACTATTTTATTCTGATACCTAAGTGATATTATACATCTCTTTCTGGAGCATCCACGAATTTCAATATAGTACTAAATTATCGTTTCACATGAATTGTTAAACGTAAAAATGAAACTGAATCATCTTTTCTCAACGAGAACACTAGACTATCACCATGCTTTCATAACTTTCGACACTTCTGAAAGTTTCGCTTACACCATATAGTAAAATATTCAACTGTGTCAAAAATATTCCCCTTAGAGGAGAAAAGGGGCATTTTCAAGTCGAATTCAAATTATCTCATTCTCACACATTCCCCTAAATTCAGTTTTATTCGTAAGCGCATAAGATTAGCAAGTGTTCTTATTCGTAAAATATGAAGTCAACTAACGTTTTCCATTTTTAGTTAAAGACAGAGACCCAGTCTGAAAATATTGTCAAATTTGGTATTTTGAACCACATTTCTGGACATCAGAGCACGCAAAATATCGTCATGAGACACCAATCGCTTATGACTCAGGATGCAATACATTTATTGAGAAATGAAAAACACTATTCAATTCCAATTCACTTCAATAGTCATGCCTGCCGATTTCAAGCTTTAAAAAAAAAAGAAAAAAAAAAGCCTGTAAATGTGTCAGAAAGTTTTGCGTTGTTGAGTCGGGAAAGAACTCTATCTTGCGATTCGAGCCCTCTTTGACATAAGTTCCGCCTTTACTCTATTCTATAATTCTAAGACACAATAGATCTCTCTCTGAAGCAACCATGCATTTCAAAATATTAAATTCTTGTTTGACATGAATTAGTAAATGAAAAAAAGTTAAACTGAATCATCTTTTTTCAAATATAACACTAGACCATCATCATGCTTTCACAACTTTCGACACTTCTCAACGCTTCGCTTACACCATACAGTTAAAAATTCCAACCACTATCATCACTCTATTGCAAATTCTAAACCTACCGATACTTGATACCAGCTCTTCAACTCTCTCTCCCACGGGTTTACAAAAGATTGGTACATATAATGCTTATCAAAGTCTCGTGAGTGTATGTCACATCTCGTTTTATATTTTTATGTATTTTTTTTCCTTTCCAATGGATGGCAACTATCTTTCCCTAAAAGTGGAGTATTCGTATCACCAACATATAGCACCCATCGCTGGCCCAGCGAAGCATATAATCGCATAGTGAACGGAAGGACTAATTGTATTACGCCTCACAAAGAGTATTTTTCTTACCCATTTAGCGAAGGCACGGCCTCCCTAATTCGGCCTATTAGGCCGCCTAATGGTGAAAGAGCCCGGGCGGTAGGGTGCACCTATTCAATTCTCCACTCCACCTGGCTGGGAGGTCGCAGAGATCACAAAAGAGACGGGGCAACTCACATGATGTCCCCAAGTTGGAGACATGACTACTTCTTTTGGCTCTACATCGCTCATAATCAAGAGCATATGCTATGAAAATGTTATATTTTAAAAAGTAATAACCACCTTTAGTACAGAGAAACCTCAACTAAGTTAGACACCTACACATAAAAAAACGCAGTAATTTTACTGAAAAAATTCTGGCAGTATGTGTGCCAGCAGTTTTTTCTGTAAATCTATAGCAATTTTGTTTTTTATTAGTAGAAAACAAATTTGTTATTTTAAAACTCTTTTTGCTGTTAATTTTGTAGCAATTTTATTTTTTAGATTTAACAGCAAATTTATAGATTTTACAACATTTTTTTGCGCTTAATTTTAGAGCAATTTTATTTTATAGGTTTTAGAGCTCATTTGTGGACTTTACAGCTTTTTTTGCTGTTAATTTTAGAACAGCGGTTCCAGAAAAAGATGTCCAACTTTTAGAGGTAACTATAATGTTTTCAACTTAATTACAAGTGTATATACACGGTTCTGAGTCTGTAATTATACTAATCGTTTCTAAATAAGAAAATAATAATAATAAATAATTGTTTAAATATATAAAAGGAATTATTTTTGTAAACTGAATATCGTCACAAAAGAAACAACATACAAAACGGATATAGCTGCTTATAAATTACTACTACATATCAAAATGAAATAACAATTCCTGACTTGTGAAACATTTGGTAATTTCAACTTTCTATTTTTGCTTTTTATCAACTCTCTTTGTTTCTAATATGTAGATGCCTCATAAAATATCTGTATTTTTGCGATAAGTTGCATACTAGATAACTATGACTTGCTCAGCTCCATTGGAAGAACATTGACAATTCATCTGAGTTCGAGTCCAGGTTTGGATACACTTTCACTCAGTTGGAAAAATTACTATTCCTATGATTTATTTACCAATCGATATGATTGCGTTAAAATAATAAAAAATGTAGGGGAGGGTAGTACACAGTGAGACGAAAAATATTATTACTTAACGTATAGCGACTATTTTTATTCTTTTGAAAAAAAATTGCTACATCTTAAAGCAACACAAATACGCTACACATTAATGTATAAATGGTTCAAAAAAAGTTATTTATAAAAGCGTAAAACATGATAACGGAGTATCGGGAATTGTCTCACTGTGTACCACTTGTGGTACCACTTGTGGTATACATTGTCTCACTGTGTACCACAAGTGGTACACAGTGAGACAATGTATATATTTTCATGAATCATACATTTTTACACTCTATCCATAATTTTTTTTTAATGTAATAATGTCTTAACTACTGCCTGAAGTCTTGTTTATCACCTGAAGTTTAATCTGACATTTTGGAGGTCGAGTAGTTTTGATAGAGCAATAGTAAAAATGCAAAGACAATTTTAATAGTTACAGGTACACATATTATTAACAATTCAACCACATTTTGAGATTAACGTAACTCGTATGGTGGATTGTGGTAATTAAACTATAGTTATCGCTCTTTAATAAAGGCTTAAGAGTATGGCCTAACAATGGTAGTGTGTAGCTCAATGTACATCCAAAATTCCGAAGGAAATCGGAAACCGGTGGTATCCTGATAGTTGCTTTGTTATCATAAATTGTAGTTCTGGCAGTAGCATTGAAGTGTCTGATTTATTAACAGACACCATATGTGGAACATGATTTACGAAGCCTGCTGTTTTCACACTCTTCGGAGATAAATCACTTCAGAATCACTATCTTCATCCTTACAGGCTAAGATTTTTCCTTCATAGAACACACTATTTAGAAATCGTGCAAGAACATAATTACGAATGGCAGGCTCCTGTTCCAGTTCCTGAAACCTAAAGGATTCATCATCGTCAGAAAATCGTCTAGAACCATCTGTGTACACAGTGAGACAACTGTGTGTCTCACTGTGTGCTTTCGTTACGTTGTAACAAAATGGATGCCATATCTGTTTCATCATCAATTTCATCGCTTTGAATGCTTGTGTCGTTTTGTCAACATTGTCTATCATTAGATATAGCTAGGTTTGGTTAAGTAAATATATGCCATAATGAAGAAAATAAACTCTAAAATGGACTTTTACGTAACTTTAACCACTGTAAAATAAAGAATTACTTATTATTTTGTTGGACGAGTAACCGAAGTGCGGAAACTACATTCACATGTTGCATAACATGAGGTGGTTATGTGTGAGTGCCAGCTAGGAAAAAAGTTATAACTATATGTCACATTGGCTGCTGTCTCACTGTGTACCATGTCTTACTGTGTACTACTCTTCCCTATATCTACAACTTGCATTTTAAGAAGGATAAGTTATTTAACATTTCCAATTCAGGCAATTCAAATTGTATATCTTTCAGTTGGAAAAATGAAAGATGTTTTCTAAGATATCATGGGAAAGTTGTATTGATGTTATTACCATTTGTGCGACATTTGTTGCTATTTTCAGGCAGTATAAATTTTAATAGCGTAATTTCTTGAAGTGCGTGAAAAATTACCATTTTTTTTTTTGTTTGTTTGTTTCTTTTAAAATAAGTGAAACTTAGGACAGTTTTTGAGTATTTAATATAAAAATTAGAAAGATGTTTAATTTATAGAGATTGTATATACTATTAATTCTATGGATACATTTCGCCCCCATGGAAAATGTCCAAGTTTGTAAAGAGTTCAACTTATGAGAATGTGCAATTTGGAATGTTTCACAGCATTTGAATGTTCTTAATAAAAAACAATTTAAGAAACATTGGCAGCTTGATTATGGCGACACATAAGTGGGTAAATAATCAAACGAAAAAAAATAAGTAAAACGAGAGAAAAAAAAATTTTGTTAGTCAAATATTTACTCCATTGTTACACTATTACACTATTAAAAATTGTTGTTCTACCAAAAAAAAAAAATAAATGCGTAAAGTTACACATTAAAAAGGGGTACATTGTTGATGCAAATGACATACTGGTGATTTATTTGTCTTTGTGAGTAAAGTGGTGTGTAAATTGCCAAATACACCACTGGTGTGTCAATTTCAAAATACACATTGCCCTGTGTGTTTTGATGATAACACTTTAAGCTGCAGAAATTTCTAAAAAGTTATCATATAACTTTGAAATTACCAGTTTAATGTGCAAATTGCACATAAAAACACATATTTCTGTATAATGTAAAAAAATGACAGATTTTTGTGAACATAGCTTAATTTTACAGTTTGAGGTGTAAATTGTGAACTAAATGTTTTGGTGGTTTCAAAAGGATATTGCATATAGAACAAACTTGTATGTTTGATGTGTTTGTTCTCTTCCTAGCAGATTTGTTTTAAGACCACAAAACAGTGTGCCAGAATTTTCAAGAAACAGAATCGTCTAAAATTATTTTTATTGCATGCCATCTTTTAGTTAGAGTTATTTTGGAGTCCTGAAATCGTATAGTCACATTTTATGCACTGAACCTATATAATTTGAATAAATACACTGTAAAAACAATTTTCGTTAAAATTTGAAAATTGTAATGGCAATCGTAAAGCTACTACTATTTCCATATTTTATTGGAATTTTTTATCTACGAATTTCAGTTATAACCTTTCAAAGAAACAGTTACATCAAAAGGAGAAATTCCTATTTAATTAGTCTACAGTAAACAAGCAATACTTATCCGGAACAGGATACTAACTAGGGCCTTTTCGGAACACCACCTTGACCATTCTGCTACGATTACACGTTTTCAAGTATCTTTATTTATTGGATGCATAATTACTTATATTTTTGTGTGTGTGTTTCCGTTCTATTCTGTTCTTACCTTTGTTTCTGTATAATACTCTGTTCTTATACATATTTCTGCGTAATATGCAAAATAGATAAATTTTCATATAACATGCAAAATGTGTAAATTTACAATAACACGTCAAGTCGGATAAATCCATACATTTTTCTAGATTTGCACACTTGTCTGAGTTTTTGCTTGAATAAAAAATTTCACGCTTTCATTAAACAGATAAACACACATAAATAATAGTACATTTTTGCTACAAGGGTATAAAGTTTATGAGAAGGGTGTAATTTTACAAATTTACATATTTAATTATGTAAAAATGGCTAATTTAAACATATAATTATGCAGGAATGACTTATTTACGCATGGATTTTCAGAGTGTGCATTCCAGTACAATATAGACAAAAGTTGCTGTCACCTTGATTTAGCAATATTTTTTAACTACAGAACGATACTTCTCTACGAGAAATTAACAATCTGTGGTTCAACAATTAACCACATGAAGGTTATAGTAACTTTTATATGTATTTTAGTTAATTGCAAAGTAAAAACTTTCAACAGTGTAGCATGTCGTTTAGTTGACCTAGACTAGAACTATGTTGCTGTATTCACAACAATCGTTGTTTCACTTTCCATTTTATGGTCTCATAAAGCTTTTATAAAATATTGAATGAGTTTTGGACAATATTTTATTAATAGAGGGGTGAATATATTTCAGCTGAACCCGTTAAATTTTAGCTCAAGTTAGAAAATAAAGAGACAAAATAAGGAAAAAATGTTTTTTTATTTCTCAAATGTCCTTTGAATTCTGCGTAATTTAGACAATACAAATTTTTTTATAACTGGGTATTTTAATGATAAACTTTAATAAATAAAATAAAAATTACATTATGATATTGTATGCTGTATATAAAATATTCTTATCCAACCTCCTCAATCGAGAGACCAACACTATCTGAGATGCCCAAAACCTATTGCCAAATGACCATAAAACAGCTCCAAACATGTTTCAGACGATAAATCAATGCTTTTAATAAATGCCCTCACTATTGAAAAGATCTAGAAGTAATTCTGAAAAATCTAGAAGCACTTAAATTAATTTAAAGCGTGATGTTAATAGCCCAGTAATAGGGGAGGGAAAAAAGGCCGAATTTGGAACTAATTAGGGGAAGGCTGGAAATTGTTTTAATCCATTTAGTTTAAGTCTAGAATAAATATGCTATGTTTTCCCCCCTCCCTCGTATTAGATGAGCGTTAGAAAATATATACAGATTTATAGTCAAAAAACACTTTATATATATATATATCATAACAATATTTCAAAACAGCCAAACTCTGTCAAAAACATTGTCAATGAAAATGTTGTAGAGCTTAAAATTCTGAGTAGAATGAGTACCTACACTTAATATTTTTGTTGAACATTAAGATCACAATTCTACTTTAAAACTTTAGACCCGTGGCCAGGGGTTTGAACTCAGAATTAATTAGGAGAAAACTGGAAATTGTTTTAATCTCTTCAGTTTAGGTCTAAAATGAACGTATTATGTTTTCTTCATCGTACTTGGGTGAATGTTAGAAAATATGTACATTATTTTTGAAAAATACGTTTTTTTTTTTTTTTTTTTTTTTTTTTTACCTTAACAATATCTCAAAACAGCTACTCTATAAAAAACATTGTCAATACAAATGTTGCAGAGCTTAAAATTCTGAATACAATGAGTACCATCATTAATATTTTTGTTCAACATTAAGGGGTCTCGGGACTCTTAAAATTGGGAAAAAAGACCATTTTCAATATTTAATATCTTAAAATGCATTTGAATTTAAGAAACAATTTTCATTGGAATTGAAATTTACTAGTATGTTCTTTCATTTCATGTATTTTAAAAATTGCATGATGCAGAATAAGCATTTACAGGGGGTTCCAAACTGTTTGAGATTTATCGAGTAGAAAATTGGCATAACAGATTACGCGCAGGATTACAAAATAAATTTTGCAACTACAATGAAAATTTTGGTACCTACTTATACTTCAGATTCTAATAATTACCCTGAACCTAAATAAATTTATATTTAAAGCATTTTTATATTTTGAATACAAAGTTGTATTTAACTAATGCAAAATTTAGAAAATTTCAACAGTATAATCACCTAAAAAGGTATTTTTTTTAACAATAAAAAGGAAATTTTAGGTTCAGTTTATACAAACTTACTTGAAACGTATGTATTGAAAATTTCATGAAAAAATATCCAGAACTTTATGAGATATCGTGCGCGTTATCCATAAAAACGTCATTTGGTGAAAAATGACTTCAAAGTTTTGGAAATACCGCTTCAGCTATTGAGCGAGTATAATTTTAAAAGCCTTAACTTCTGTTCTAATGGGAATTTCAAGGAAACAATTATATCAAAATGTACAGAAAAGATAGGAGTTTAACATCTAAAAAATAATAAAATTTCGAAAATTTTAAAGCTTTAAGAGTCTTGAGATCCCTTAAGGTCGCAATTCTATTTCAAATTTTTTTCAAATCAAGAGCTTGAAGCCAGGAGAGACCAAGTTAACTTAACAGTATCTCAAAACTGCGGTCTTAATATTGAACAAAAATATCAAGTGTAGGTTATTTTACTCAGAATTTTAAGCTCTAAAACATTTGTATTGACAATGTTTCTGACAGAGTTAGCTGTTTTGAGATATTGTTATGGTATGCAAAAAAAACGTGTTTTTTTTTTCTTTTTTTTTTTATACATATTTCCTACGCTCACCTAGTACGAGGGAGAAAACATAGCATATTCATTTTAGACCTAAACAGAAGGGATTAGAACTTTTTCCAATTTTCCCCTAATTAATTCCGAATTCAGCTCCCTAACCACTGGGTTATTAGTGTAAGACGTCAGGACTGAGGACTAGGCTAATCCGCATAAACACTTAGGTTTGCCCAACATCTTATAAACAGGGACGTAGCTACAGATATTTTTTCGGCGAAGAGAGTTAGAAAATTTCCCAACTTGAAACAAATTCCTCCAACATTCAACTAAAGTGATATGCACAAAGTGTGTCCTTTCCAAAGAAAAATTTTGAAACTAGAAACATAAAAATTCTAATTATTTGTTTGTTTAATAAAAAAACAAACACGCGTTTCACTTTCTTCTGTCTTTACAAGACGAAAGTATTGAATTCGTAAAAAAATTTTACAACTGGTTTTCGACGGATTGATATGTTTTAGAAGGTCCTGAACATGATTTGACTGTTTTTAGAAAATGTCTGTGCGTATGTGACACAAATTTTGTGGGTGCTCTATCTCAAGAATTAATTCGCAGAATTTTATAAAACTTTAGATTCAGTTATACCTTGATAAAAATTAATGCTGCTTAGTTTTTGGTGTAAATCGCCCAAAAGGTGGCGCTGCTATGCTGTATTTTTCACGATTTACATGATTTTAGCGATAGTTATATCTCAAACTGTTGCACAGAATTTGATCAAATTTTATATTCTGTTAAACCTTGACATAATTTAGTGCTTATTAGGTTTTTGTATATATCTGTGGCACTGCTGTGCAGCATTTTTCACGATTTTCGCTTTAGCTATATCTGAAAAACTAATGCACGGAAATTTAGTCAAACTTCATATTCGGTTACACTTCCTTATTGGGCTTGGGTGTATACTGTCCAAAGGTATCGCTTTTGTGCTCTTTGGGTTTGGAATTTTTGTTGCAGACATGTGAGAGCGTGGGTGTCGAAATTCAATGATTTGTTTGAAAAATGCGATGCTTCTATCTCCGTTTTAAATGCATACAATTAAACGAATTATAAATTAAATGCACACAATTAAACCTTTAGAATTCATTATTATGGGCATAGAATTGTTTATTTAATTTTAACATTGTGATTGAAAATTTTGAAGTATTAACATGTATGGGATAGAATAAGGTTTTGGGATTGGCACATCCAAATAATTTTCATTTGACATCAATTCTTTTGGTCTTCAAAGAAGCTAACTCTGATGAAGCTAACCTAACATCGTCCAGTTTAATAACTATTTCACTTTCACATTTTAAAAGCATTAGGCTGTCAAGTCTGTCAGGCCTCATTGTAGCTTGCAATATATATTTTTTAAATTTTTATTTGACTAAATATTCTTTCATTTGATGCAACGCCAAAAAGATAAGCTGCTGTGAATGTTAAGGTACGAGTATATAGTTTGACAGTGTGACCCAAATAGTCTTTGAATTTCATGGCATGAGTAAAAGGTTTGTTAAGTGAGTTGGGATTTGGTTTATTTATATTTGACTCTGCAAGTCATGTACATCTGGTGTCTCATATCCAGGTGAAAACATTATTAACTTTTCTAAGTTAGTGATACTCAAATTTGCCTTGCACAATTGTAATTTAAATATGGAATGTATTGGTGCAATATTCTCCTGATATAGGGAACACTGTCATTTAAGCCCATTACTAAATTGCCGAAATTTTTTTGTATTTCTTATAACTCTTCCCTGTAAAACTCATGTGTATCAATGTCCATTGCTATGCTATTATTTTTATCTATTCCAGTTGGTGAAACCGTTTTCCCACGGTGCTTTTAGAAGTCAGCTTCTTCAATCACATCCTAATATTCATAATTGTTTATGAACTTGTCTATAAGGAAATCTTTATTTCTTCAAAATTTTATTCAAGTGCAACCTGTTAGTGTTTATGTCCACCTGTATATCGATTTTTTTCTTCAGTTGATGGACTGCTTTCATGGTCATATTTCTGTTCCAAATTCAAATCATCCACTTTTTTTACCGTTTTCATCCTCGAATGGATTTTTAGATGCTCCAAAATCTTGCACGAAAATTCTTTTCCTATTATGAAGGGTTCTTTCGTGCTAAGAGTTATAGTAATTTTTTAGAACAGCTTTAAACACACAACACTGGACTTTTGGTTTAAAATTTCATAAACACCTATAAATATAATCGAACAGGACTCATATATATATTTTCGCACACAAATAAAGGTAAAATGTGGCAAATTTATCTAATCTAACGACTTCTTATATTCACATTTGCTCATATAAGGCTTTAGTCTTGACAGCGAAGGGTTAACTAATTTTCGCAGCAAAAAAATCACGAGAATGAGTAACATATTGTCCAAAATTCGCAAAATTAGTTTAAAAATTAGTTCAATTTTAGAAAACTCATCAAATCTTCTTGCCCAGCTGTGTTTCAAGTAGATGACTACATTCCTTTCTGTTGTGCTACAAGTGATCTCCAATTTTCAAAAGAAGCTGCAATCCCTTTGGAGCTGGATTATCTTTTGGGAGGGGAAAGGGAGGAAGGGTGAAATTTTTGAGAAAGGAACAAAGTTTTGAAGGAAATGAAGGAACTGGATAGTCAGCTATTGGTGGATAGGAGTACAGAAATTTAGGTCTGGTAGATGTATAATATTTTTGTAGAAGTGAAAAATACAATGATAGATTAAGCGTGGCTCATTTCTTTTTGTATTTCTTTTGATAATTTAATTTGCTTACTGTTACAGTAGTCAGTCAGAAACATAATCACCAAAACAATAAAAATTTCGTAATGTCTCAAAAATCTAGAATTTCCCAACTCTAAGCTCAAATTTCCCAACTTCACAAATGTTGGAGGGGAGGCTCCCCCCCATACCCCCCCCCCCCGCCCATGGCGACGCCCCTGCTTATAAATTATCACTTTCAGCTATGCATCAATTTAAAACTATGTAATTTCGTGAAGACAACTATAAAGAACTAAAAATTTAATCAAAAGAATCGCACCGAACAAAAATGGCGGTGGAAAATAAAACTTGTTTAATACTTAAAACACCCTTCAAATAATAGTCATAAAAAGAGAGACAGACACCATGAAAATGAAAAAAAAATTAATTAACACTTCTCAATTTAGACATAAATCATCATTCGAAGATGTTTATAGTATATTCAGGGTTGTTATCATAAAGCACAGATAAAACACTCATATTTTTTTTCCCTTGCCGGAGATTATAATTGTTATGATTATGAATATGATTGTAGTTGATTCTTAGAGTTGATTCCTATCCGTTCTTCTTTCTATGGTTATATTTAGCCTAATTAAATATCGGTAAATTGGTCTTTGGAATTTTATGTGTGATTGATTTGAAAAGTTAATTCGCAAAATTAATGCATAATATTAGGTATTGAATGTTCAGGAATGGGGCCTAATTTATCCACAAATATCCTCAGTTATAAATTTCAATCCTAAAAAATTAAATAACGAAAATCTGTTTTAGTGCATATTTGTTACAACCATGTTCAATTATTGAAAGATTATCATTCTATTCAAACACTTTAAATTATAAATTATCTATATACAGACTACTATTTAAACACAACCAAACTGATTGGTAAAGTTATCATACGAATTGAATATTTCCAACTGAGCGAAAAAATGCCCATGCCGGGAATCGAACCTAGATTCTTGGCTTACAGGGTCAATGCTCTACCGTTTAAGATAACTGGACCGACAACTGGTGATCATATTTCGCTTAGATAGCGAAAAAATGCCCAGGCCTGGAATCGAACCCAAGTTATCTGAGCGAAATATGCTCACCGGTTGTCAGCCCAGTTAGCTTAAACGGTAGAGCATTGGCCCTGTAAGCCAAGGATCAGGATTCCACTCCCGGCCTGAGCATTTGTTTGCTCAGTTAGAAATATCCAATTCGTATCTATATACAAGTTGTCCAGTAGCTAATTCCTAAACCATTAGTTTTATAAAGATAAGCTCCAATTACAAAAATGTTTTCAATGTTGTTCTTCGTCATATGAAGAGCCATTTTCGTCAGAAGCTACTTTTTAAAAGGTTCAAAATACAATTTTTTGTAAGGTAAGTGGGTCTTATAAGTTAAAGGATGAAACCCCCAGTTATTGACACCTAACCAATAACTGACACTCAGCAAAAATCTAAATCAAATAAGCCTTTTCTTGTAAAATTCTGCAAAGAAATGTCATTTAGTGGTAATTTTGACACATATTTTTTATTTTACACTCAATGTACAAGGTGTGTCTATTAATTTCCAGGACTGTAGCAATAATGATTAGAATTGAAAGTTCGTTGGTATTTTAACGATTGTACTTGAATGGTCATGCATCTACGCGCAATATCTGTGCCACGCATCATTCTCGTTTTACTTTCTGGTGTTGAAACACGCGAGCAAACATTCGCCGTGAAAGCGTTGTTGTTCAAGAGAAGGAGAAGAGAACAAACATTAAATATTGTTGCAAATTGGGAAATGGTGCTAGCGAAGCGCGAAAAATGCAGCAACAAGTGTACAGCGATGACAAATTATCACGTTCTTGCGTTTGTGAATATTTTCGATGTGTACGATGATTTCTGGATATTGATATCATCAGAAAAAACGTGACGTTCGAAATTAAGAGGATTCCCAAACATGTCTTTTTAAGTTGTTTCAAACAGATGTACAGCCGCGCTCAAAGGTGTATTACGTCAGACGGAACTTAATTCGAACCATATTAAACAATTATGCACTGTACATTCAGATTTCAGAAGTTATTTCATCAGTCCTGGAAATTAATAGACACGCCTTGTATTTACAACTAGTAGGCCAAGAACACATTCAATGAGGAAGAAACTTTTGAGAACACAAAAAGTACCATTTTGAGGCATCCATCTTATTTCTAAAATAGTGCTTTTATAATCACTTGTAATGCAACCATCCTAAACTTTTTCAAAGTTATACTTGTAGAAATTAGTTAAAAGACATCTATGATACATTAGGATTTATGTCTTGCAGTTTACAGTTATATAATTTAGCTTAATGTGGGTGCCAGTTATTGGTTCCAGTAATTTCATTTCACCAGTCTCCGACAGAGATGTAAGTTATAGGTAATATTAAAGAAAGTTGAAATCTATTATTTGAAATGTTTAAAAAAATAATAATAAATTAAATTTATCTTGCAATCAACACCATTAAAATTTAAACTGCTCTAACAAGAGCCTGGCATCATTTGTCAGTTATTGGCTCACAAATATCAGTTATTGGATATCTCCATCACTAATAATTTAAAACATGAAATAGGGACACATTCATCTGTAGTATGATATCATATAGATAAAGAATATTTAAGTATATTTTTTTTATAAAAAAAAAGATTAACGTATTTTTAATGCATAAATTCCTTGAAGTATTAAATAACTTCTTTTTTTAAATCTTTGTAAGTAAAGAGTCAGATACTGGTTCAGTTTGAGTCGGTTATTGGTTTTTCAAAATAGGGTCGGTGCCATCTGGAATTACTGTTTAAAAAAATATTATTTTAATAATACAATGTATAATTTTCAAAATATTGTTAACGATAATTTTTTAATACCCGACTGCGTAAAAGCGAACTAATTAATTATTTGTCATCAATGTGAAACTGTTTTTTATTTACTTACCTATTTTTTATTTGCTTGTATTGATGACTTTTAAGTTGTGTTTAATTGTTAGTTCCTATCTCTAAACACTGTTTTGATGAAGCCTATAGATGTTATAGAAGGTTAGAGTTGCAGTAAAGCTAGAGATTCTACCTACACAACTTCCAGGTTGTGTGATATTTAAACGGAGCTTCTGACTGTAAAATAGTTAAACACCGTCTTCATTTTGAAACACCTATCCAATGATATGCCACTCAATAGGGTGCGTAAAAATTTTATTTCGTCTCTACCGCGAGATATGAAATTGTGCGCAAATATGCATTACATCACTAGTATATAGAACACCTTTAAAGAAATTTCGAAAATATTGTCAACAATATTCTTTTAATGTATCTCTACCATGTTTTCAAAAAGAAAAATAAGTATAAAATGGATTTAAATTTTTGTAATAGTGATTTGAACAAGAAAGAATCCTTAAGGCGGTTTCACCCTATTTTTAGTTTTTTGTTTGAGTGACATCATATCTTTCTTGCATATATATGAAATTACAAGTTACTAGGGGGCTCTGCCCCCTACGAGCTACGCTCGTCAATCCCCGTTCAGACACCACAGACTCTAACAGCACGCTAATTTGATCGCCTTTAAAAATATTTCGGAAGATTGAATTATAATTTGAATCTGACAATTATAATCTGACGTAATTTTCACCAAAATTTTCTTTCTCTTTTTAATATTCACGTCAAAATACTTTTGTTAGAAATGAAATATTATGATCATCTTAAAATGTCAAGTAAATGCCTCGCGCAATTTTTAAATTAAAACTATTTTGCAATATTATTTTTTGTTCATTTTACGTAATAAGTGTAATATGACGTAAATTCTCCTATTTAGGACTTCTAACGCATGTTACTGAATTTATTATTTTACAATATTCTTTCTCATTTAAAATTCTCGTGTAACTATAGTTTTTATGACGTAATTTTCAATGAGTGAAACTGTTGCCAACTGTATAAAAAGCGCAAGCAATAATGTTTGCTTCAAATTAAAAATTTATTTACACGTGACTATTATAAACAGGAAAAAAAACTTTCAAATTAGAATTAAATAATTACTTATAAAAAGCAAGAACTTATTAAAAATTACGTCATAAAAAGTATACACGTGAATTTTAAAAGAGAAAGGATATTGTAAAATAATAAATTCATTAACATGCGTTAGAAGTCTTAGGGGAAATTACGTCATATTTACGTCACATTATAGTTATTACATAAAATGAACGCAAAATAATATTGCAAAAAAGTTTAAATTTAGAAATTGCGCTAGACATTTATTTGATATTTTGAGAATTAATTTAAATTGTCTCATTTAAAAGAACTTTGTTAAAAATACCAGGAGACAAAGACTCTCTTTACTTAATTCCTTTTATATTAGCTTATTTTGAAATGTTGTTACACGTGTATACGTCATCAAGTTATTTTTATTTCGACGTTTTATTTGTGTTTTTATTAATGTTGTACGAATTTATTTGTTCTTTCGTTATTTAAAATAAAAATTATATCAATTTGTATAATTTGGCGAGTGGTTTGGCGATTTATATAATTTGGCAAAATTGGTCGACAGGATAATCAAGTAGTACCGCAGCGGATTTGGCGTTAAAATTCCCCAATCAAAGAGAAATGAATAGAAATTCGTTTATAGGGAGATCGCCACTGTTTTTTAAATTATGATTCAATCTTTCGAAATCTTTTTAAAGCCGATCAAATTAGCGTGCATTTAGAGTCTGCGGTGTCTGGACGGGGGTTGGCGAGCGTAGCTCGTAGGGGGCCGAGCCCCCTAGTTTTCTAAAATTTGTAAAAAATATCTCTCGAAATGCTGAAAATTTGAATTTAAAATAGAAATAAAACCTCGAAAAATTATTCAAATTAAAAAACTAACTGCAATCTGCACACCGGGAAATTCTGACGCATAAAATGATCTAAAAATGATTAAATTCCTATGTACAGTTTTTGCTCCTATAAAACTTTTTTAATTGAACGATTTTGTCCAACTTTGGCATTAAATATCTCTTAAAATAACTCTTCGATTTGAAAACTGTCTGCATCAGCGTGTTTATCAAACATTTTTCTATAATACTACCGATTTTCATATTTTTGTACGCAACAGTTTTTTTAATATTAACGAAGAAAGACCTCCGGTCACAAAAAATTCAAAACCGGCGGCGGCGGTGACAGCGGTAGTTACTTTTTTTTTAGAATAGAGAGATTCATAAAAAAGAGGCCTGTTAACGGGACGGGTTTTTTTTTTTTTTTTTTTTTTTTTTGCTTTTTTTCAGCGTAGAGATATGAAATTGTGAGCAAATATGCATTACATCACTAGTATATAGAACACCTTAAAAGAAATTTCCAATCTTATTATAATTTTTAGATTTTAAAAAAAAATTTAGAATTTTAAAACGAAATTTTAAAATGCTCCATGCGACTTAATTTTTGCGATATTTCCTTGAATTGCATTTTAATCACAAAAAACACTATTAAAAACAAATCTGTGTATCCATTTTTTAATCCCTTGAATAGCTAACTTTTTAGAGATTTTTTTTCTGAATTCCATGCCTATTTTTATCAAAATTTTGCCCTTTTATAAGTTAAAAATTTAATTATCTTAATGAAGTCGAATTTTAAAATACATATACAGTTTCTTTGTAATCAATATCAGGATTATTCCTCATCCATTTCATGAATGTTGATCAAAAATTAAGACGCATGGAGTATTTCAAAAATCTGAAAACGTTGAAAAATCACTTTTGACAAAAACAGATTTAAAGTAGGGGAGACCGGGGCTAGTTGGCTACAGGGGTAAGTATTTCAGTCCTCATAAACCACCTGTTTGTGGATAGATTGGGCAACCAGTCACAGAGTACCTTTCTTCTTGCTTTTTACAATCCTCATTGTAGTTTTGCAGCATTACCTACGTGCAGTGGACATTTATTACGATTTTTCTGTTTTTTGCACTCATAAGTAATTTTTTGTTGCTTCATTCTTTTTCTAATTTCTAATACTTATCTTAATAATTGCGATTTAACTTGTGCAGTTTTTCTTAGTGTATGATTAACTGTACCTACCGACTGATTAATTGTGCCTGCCCCATATGTGATTTACTTGGATTATTTATACTTATATGGTTACGTGTCCTTTTTGTGAAGTAATTTATTATGGGGCTAGTAGTCGCATTGAACACGGGGCAAGTTGGCTCGATCTTTGGTGTGTGTTGGTAGCTTGAAAAACAGCAAACACCGAGAAAAGTGGTTGCAATGCAAGATTTTGGGCACACGAGGTTTGCCCAATCGGAGACACTCGATTTTTTATTTGCGGCAACTGTAACTCTTATGATGTTATCGAGTAAGATAGAAGTTACTCAATGTTAATGTTTTATTCATTATTTTTGTGTCTGTATAATTTATAATTTACATTGTACGGTGATAGCGCCTTTGTTTAAACTTACTGGTAAAAATGAAATTGATTTCCCTTATCTACGTGTCTTATTTGAGTTCCATTTAATTTTTATAAAGCGTGTGCCAACTTACCCCATAGGTATAGGCAACTTGCTCCGGGACGGAGTAGGTTAGCGCACAATTTTCCTTTTACTTTAGGCTTCCGCTAAACATAAACTACAAAAGCTACAAACTCAAAACTCCGGGTATTTATAGCTCAATGCCTGTTCTTTAAAAGTACAGTTAAAGTTTCATAAAAAACTTAAACAAAAAAATAATAAAAATTAATAACTAAAAACTGCGCCTACTAGTCCCGGTCTCCCCTATATTAAAGGGCCAAAAAATTGTTTCTGTGCAAAATTAAAACATCTGTAACTTTGTGAAAAATCATCGCATATTATAGAGATGGACATCATAAAGACATAATCCCACACAGATTTGCCACACATTTTATCATAATCCTACATACTGGAGTTCAACCAGTTAGCTTGGAACTAGCATTTGAAATTAAAATAAAAACGTGTTTTTAAAGTTGAAAAAAATGTTCAAGAATTTGTGAAAAAAAATTGGAAGAGTTTGAGTTGTAATTTTGACTCAAATTCGTCCATTTTTTTAGCCTAACTTAATTCTCGATTGTTTTTCTAAAAAGTTTATGAAACTCAACTCAAAAAGTGAGTCAATTTCACTAGTTTCAACTCCAAGTGCTTATAGATAGAACACATCTTTCGAGTGGAATAAAATATCTTTTTAAATAACTAAAACGATTCCAGAAATAAGGAACGTTAAAAATCATTAAACATTTTTAACAGTGAAAATACATATTACATTAGGTCTGTTAAAAAAGAAATATTAAGTTTCATGTCCAAATATTTTCATTTTTTCCCTTGTGTGTGTGTGAAAAATACTTTTAGTTTAAATCTTGAAACATCTGCCAAAAGTAACGAATATGATTAACTGAAATATGAAATATTTAGTACGTGTTCAGGTAATACAACTGTGGGTTATGGAGAAAATTTTTAAGAAACTTAAGGACATTGTTTTATTGTTACTCCAACATGTTTAGGATTCAAACATCAATTACGCACACTTCAAGAGTGGGTTTGAGGAATCTACAAACTGCAGCACAGAGTGTCAGCGGTAGGAGTTAGCATATTGGCACACACAATATCTAAAATATGGGATTTTGTTAAAGGGGCTGGTCACTTAACTTCGGAATTATCTTCCGTAATGCTAAGTTTATGGACTTTTGATGTATTCGTATATTTAAAATATCTTCTCGGGAAATTCATAATTTTAACATCTTTTTTTCTGTGTACTCTTCTTAAAGGATGTCTCTTTTTTCTCTTAGTTTTCAAAATATTTCTAAAATCTATGCTTCATTTAATATTTTATGTTTTAAAAGCGGGAGAACTGTGAGTAAGATTTTAACACTTCCTATAAAATTAAGTCTATAGTTTAGAAATATTTTGAGAACTAAGAAAAAAAGAGTCATATTTTAGGAAGTGTACACAAAAATAAAAGTTAAAAATATTCATTTCCTGATGAGATATTTTAAACATACGAATGCATCAAATGCCCATAGGCTTTACATTAGTGAGGGGAAATCGGAAGCTGAGTGACCAGCCCCCTTAAGGTGCGGTCAGTGTTGACCCCCCTTCTATGGGAAGGATACCTTCAAGAAGAACTTTTGAAGGGAAAGTGATACGGAATATAGTTCTAGAACAAGGAAATCACTGAAAACCTTCCACAGCCAACCAGTCCAGACCGCGCTGATATCGAGTGCGCAAATATCGATCCAGGCTCCTCATTTTGATGCCTGCATCTTAACCACTGGCCCCCCATCTAAAATATGAAAACAATTAATAGGCATTTTTTGTAAGTGGCACAGTAAAAATAAAACTTCGACTCATTGGGAACAATTAAACCCACCCCAAACCCCTTTGAATTGGGTAACTTATTTTTCTCTAACCCTGTTATCTATATTATATATCCCACATATCCGCATATAAATATTCCATATTATCTTGTTAACATATCTGAGAATAATTACAATTTTCGCTAAAGAGTTATATTTCAGGCAGAAGTATGTTGTGAGCAGAATTTTTTTTTTTTTTTTTCCGACTTTCAAAAATTAAGATATCAATCGCGTCAAAACACTGTATTAAAAAAACTAGTGTCGTGGAGGAATTTTCACCTTGTTATTAATATAAACTTTAAAACATACTTATAATTACTTAAAAGGTGACACAAACATATAAAGATATTATTTAATATAACCCTCTATCTAAAGATTTAATATCTAAAGATATTAAATAATATCTTTATATGTTTGTGCCACCTTTTAAGTTATTACATATAAGTATGTTTTAAATTTTATAAAACATCAATATCGAATATTTTCTGATTTTTTTTTTTTTTTTTTTAATGGATCACAGACATATGTTCCTACCTGTCTGATAACCTGTATTTTACAGCGCATTTTTTTTTTCCAAAATTCATAATTATTTAATAATTTTTGGCGAAATTTGGCGCTTATAAAATGCAACCACTTCGCTCCACGACACGTGGCAAACCTAACAGAGCGAGCGATGTCTCAGCATGGGGTCTCACCATCACTCCTTCAGTACCCTTCTATCCTAGACGCTCTGCCGACTCCCAAAGGATTGTTGTTTTTTCCCGACTACTTTTTTTGTTTCCTTTCTCTACTCCCGAAGCAAGTCCTCCACGTCTGTTGTTGTCCACCCAAACGTAGGCATCGATCAGAATAGAGCTTGTTTTGTCAGGGCTTTTCACTAAGGTTGCACTTGGGTTTTGACTCTTTTTAGTTTCCCCTATTTTTTCAATTGCGTGTGTGTTGAGTTTTTCCTTCCGGTGTCGTGGAAAATTGATGTAATGTAAACTGACTTCAAGCAGACTACAAAAAATAAGGTATTCATATAAAATTTCCTTACATAGCTAAGAATGGCTTAGAAAATACATGTTGTTGAACTGCGTGTTACATTGACAATAAATTTGTATGTGTTTACGAAGTGATGAGGTATCTGAGTTTTGTAGGAATTTTTTCGGATTAAAAGATGAGAGAAAATTTTTCTTTTACCCTTTGATCCCTTTCTTCTTTAAAAAGAGTTCAGCTTTTTCTGGTTAGTTTCATAATCTTTAGCTTCTTAAACTGCGTTTGAAAATGGGGTTGAAATGAAAATTTATATGTAAAAAACTTCCACAGTTTAAGGGTCTTTCACTAACATTGCACTTGGGTTTTGACTCTTTTTAGTTTCCCTATTCTCACAATTGCGAGTGCGTTGAATTTTTCCTTCCAATGTTAGTAAATAACAAATACATGTTGTTGGACTGCGTATCACATTAACAATAAATTTATACATATTTAGAAATTATTGAAAAGTATAAAAATGTATTTGGGGTATCTCAGTTTTGTAGGAATGTTTTTCAGATTTAATGGCAGAGAAAATTTCTTTTACCCTTTTTCTCTTTTCTTTTTCAAGGAGAGTTAGATTATTCTGGTTATTTTCTTGACATTTAGCTTCTTAAACTGCGTTTGAAAATGGGGTTGAAAGGAAAATTTATGTGTAAAAATCCCTTACAGTTTAACCCTCTAAGTCCCAGGGTACAACACGTTCCAGAAATTCAGTAATTCAGATAAATTGAATTAACACAGAAAATTTTGATAGAAATTTTCATTTAATAACGGAATTTCTGTTATTAAATAAAGCAAATATTGCTATTTTAAATTTCTGGTATGAATTTGGAATATCCGAATTAATGGGATTCTAGCATCTCGGGCGGTTTCGGCCGGTTTGGGATCTAAAAGCACTTTTCACTAATGTTGGACTTTGGTTTTGTCTCTTTTCCGCTACCCTATTTTCTCAAATGCGTGTGTCTTGAGTTTTTCCTCTCGGTTTCGTGGAAAATTGATTAAATGTAAATTGACTTCCGACTATAGAAAATTACTGTAGTTAAGTGATTTTTTTTTTTTTTTTTTTTTTTTTTTTTGCATATCTAGGAATGGCTTAGAAAATTTAAAAGCAATACATGTTATTGCATAAAATGTAATGTTGGCGATAAATTTATAGGTATTTACGAATTGATAAAACGTATATAATGTACTTAAGGTACCTGAATTTCGTGGGAAATGCTTTCAGATTAAAAGAGGATAACAAAAATTTTTTTTTCATTCATTCATTGAATATTTAGGAGTTATTGGTTAGTTTCTTATTATTTAGCTTCTGAAACAGCATTTGAAAATATGAGCGAAATGGCAATATAGATTTAAAAAAAACCCGTACAGTTTAAAGGCTTTTCGGTAACGTTACACTTGGATTTTTACTCTATTTATAGTTTCTCTATTTTTGAATTGAGAGTGTGCTGATTTTTCCCTTTCAGTGTCAAGAAATATTGATACAATGCAAACTGACTGCAAATGACCCAATAATAGTAGTGGGAAAAGGACAGTTCGATTAGAGGGGTGGTGGAGTGGTGGTGGGATTGGAATCATACTATAGTACGATGAGGTTTGAGAGAGATTTTTTCATTTGCAAAGGATATTTTTTATCTGATCATCCTGTAGAAGGACGGGGGTAGGAGGGGCTAAATTTTTTTTGAGGGGGCTTAATTTTCAATTTTTTCGTATTGATTTAGTGTTAGAATGGAAATATCATAGTATAACACAAGGGGTTAGATCTTTTCGAGGGGAATTACGAAGGGACTAAATTTTTAGAGGGGTTTATTTTTATGGGGGCTATTTATGGGGGCTTAATTTTTTTTTAAATTGTTTGAATCGTCTTTAAGTTAGACTGGATGACCGTATTAGGTGGTGTCATACTTTAACATAGAGATTTAGATCTTTTCGAAAGGAAGTTTGAGGGAACTAAATTTTTTTAAGGGGGCTTAATTTTTAGAAGGGCTAAATTTTTTAAGGTAACTTAATTTATTTCTGTTTCAAATTGACTTAGAGTTTGAATGAAAATGAAAATTTCTTATGTATTATGAAGAAAATTTTTGATGCTGTCTTCTGTAGGGGGTGGTGAGAATTTATTTTTGAAAATAGTTTTTTTTTTTTTTTTACAAGTTTTGAACTTGAAAAATAGTCTCTTGACTTGATAATTTAGGGTAGGTTTAACTGATCAAGAAACTATGTCTATGCGTATAGATTTTCGATATTTCAAAACAAAAAATTGTGTTCCCCTCATTTATGTGCAAAGAGAGGTCGGTTTGTTGGTTTCTTCAGATAAGTCAATAATACCAATTTTAACTGCTACTACACTCTGAAAATTACTTTAATATATATGATTTCTGCTTTTAGTTAAACTGATTTTATCAATTTAGCGTACGAGAGTATGATCGTTTTACCAAGTCTTGGTTTCGAACCTGCGAACTCCGATTCAAATTTCATTTTTTGTGACTGATAAGCTATCCACTATCCAGACCGCGCCCTAACATTTACTTGCATACTTGTGAACACTATCTTTTTGTTCATTCCTACCTCCCTACTTTCTTATACTAGAGAAGTTATGTTTAACGTTTAAATAGAAGAACTAATTAAAATTAATTTTCGATATTTCTTTAGTAAGCAACTCAAATTTTTAGATCGATTAGAAGGATAACAAATGATTTGAATTAAACAGTGTTTCTACCAGTATTAATCCTGTTACCTAATTTTATAATTGTACTTTACTATGCGTTTCATTTGATCGTCTGAAATTTCAAATACACTTTCTAAACCCCTTATCAACAGTTACTCACTATCCTTCACAGACATTCGATAAGTATAATCAGCTTTTTCAACAGAAAATAGCTAATATGTAAATAATGATAACCATTGATTTTTGAAGAGATTATTTCACTTGTTTACAGATTTTAAATTTGAAAATGAGTATTTTTTTTTAATATTACAGTTAAATTAACTATATTCATTATTTTTTCAACATACCGCTGTAATTTAACCATATTATTCAATTGCTATCCCACATATTTTTCAAAAGTAATATAAGCATCGAAGAAATATCTTTTTATTATTATTAATTTTTGATTGCAAACTATTTTGCTTGTTTTTTAAATAAGTCCTTTGCGAAGTATGCTAACATTAGTTAAACACCAGAAAAATAAATTATGAAATATTTGTCAGATTTTTTATTTATCAATTATTACAAGTTAAATCAGCTCATAGTTTGTTATTGCGGATAGGTAATTATTTGATGATTCTACATTACTTCTAATGAATTTTAAAACTACTGCTTCACTTCAACTCATTCTTTTGTAGAGTTTAATAAAATTTAGTGTGAGTTTAACCATTGGTTTAACATATATTTAATTGAAGTAATAAAATTAATTTATAAAACCTTAGAAGGACGAATTCAAACTCGTAGCGTGATTAATCATCTACTTTTTAAACATTACATAAGTACCTTTGGATTGATCCACTTTGGGTGAACTTTATACACATACATGCTTTTTTTTTGTCACGTGTTTCTCTGAAATTTTTTGCACCAATCATATTACATGATTTGCACCATCATTATAATTTTTAACATGCGCCCCCCTATAATTATATAAAATTGAATGGAACGACGAATCCTTTCAAGACCCTACTATTAGCCGGGAGGTTTCTGACTTCCAAACAGGCAACCTTTCTAAAACAAGTGATGAATTACAAAACACCATCCCACCTACGAATGTCATTCCATAGTATAAAACTACAAAATCCAATTGTATTTCGAGAAGAACTCAGTGACTGTATCTTTTTTATTTTAAAATTTTATAATAGACAATTTCTTATTCATATTCGAGAGTTTAAGCGCAGTGGGCTTACTAATGAAGAAATTCTAACGAAAAATGGAATTATTATGGATGTTAACAGCTGGTGCGAATTTTGCAAGAAAATTTTTTCATTTAATTTGGGATATAAAAGTTCCTCAATTGTTTCTAATAGCGTGATATTAGTGTTAAATTTTAATAATGCTATCATGCGAATTAAAAATTTAAAGAATTATTCTCACATTGACTTAAACGAGTATCAATTAGTGAAATTAAAAGAAAAAGTACATGATTTGAATAAGGAGATTCTTCAGCATATATATGTAAACCGTATACCAAGTTTAACTATGCAAAAATGTACCACTGGTCATATATCTATAGAAAATGAACACATGTGGCAGTCTAAACTTTTAAACATGCATTGATAATATTTTATTGACTATACTAAACCGCATTTTTGAATGTGATGATTGTATTTTTAATCAGAAACCTTAAAGTCTTCATCCCTGTTATATATTAAATAATCGACAAAAATCTGAAAAACTAGGAGAGATCTTATTAAAATTATTATTATTTATTATTATTTATTATTATTTATTATTATTATTTATTATTATTATTATTATTATTTAGATTTTGTTATTTCCTCATTTTTAAACAGAGTGGATAGTGTTAGTGAAAACTTTTTATCTAACATTCATGCAGAAACAATTCAAAACGAATTGTTTAAAATAAAAAAATAAAATGTGTTGCTATCCTTTTTAATGTGTGTGTGTGTGTTTATTTTTCCAAAGTGTATGTTTATTTTATTATGTCTTTTAGAACTTTTAATAGAGAGTTAAATTTGCATATGTATAACTGAAGAAATCAACAATTCTTTAGTAATTTTAAAAATCTAACACAAGTTTAAAATATTAAACTAATAATCTTAATACTATAATTTCTACTTTCTAAAATTAAAAAAAAAATTATGAAACTTAATTATAAAAAAAAAAAAGTTTTCAAAAAAAAAATAATAATAAGTTTACAAAATTAAAAAGTTAAAAAAAATTAAGAAACTCAATTAAAAAAAATATTTGAAAAGTTAAAATATAAAATTTTTCAAAATGAAAAAATCTTTGTAAAAATAATAATAATAATAATATTAATAATAATAATAAATAATTAATAAAAAATATTAAAAAGTTTAGAAAATTAAAAAGTAAAAAAAACTTGGAAAAAAAACTCAAAAAAAAATTAAGTTATCAAAATTTTTCAAAAATAACTTAAAAAAATTAATAAATTAAGTTTTCAAAAGTGAATTTACCTATCTGTACATGTATGTGACTTTCATTATGTTTTAGTTTAATAATTTATATCTTCTTTTTATCCTATAAAAATGTTAGATTAATGTATACTTAATAAAAATATTTGTAAGTAAAACAAAAATTAAATTATCAAAATATAAAAATTTAAAAAAAAGTTTTGAATATTAAAAAGTTTTAATTTTTTTTTTAAATAAATAAATAAAGTTTTTAAAAAATTATTTTTTTAAAGTAAAAAAAAAAAGTTATCGAAAAGTTCAAATAGATTTAAAATCCAAGTATTCAATCAATCATATCAAGCAATCATATCAAGCAATCATATGAATCAATCATATATATTAAACAATAAATCAAACCAATCAATCAATCATATTAATCAACCAAACAATAATATCAATCAATAAATCATATTAATCAGTTAAATAATATTAATCAGATTAATTAATCAATCAAACAATCAATCATATTATCAATCAAGCGACCAATCAATGAATCATACAAATCAATCAATTATATCAATCGATCAATCAAGATATCAAATATAAGTATTCATACAAATGAATCATATCAATCAATCAGTCTTATCAATTGCAATTCAAGTATTACAAGTAAATAGAAAAAAATCACAATTTATCAAAAGTGAGTAATTATCAGTCTATATATGCGTATCCATGTATATATATATGACTTTGAAACTTTCACTAGGTTTTAGTTTAATAATAGAAATCTTCTTTTTGCTATCATCCCACCAACCTTATTAGAAAGTTATGAATTAATACAATGATTAACTACCAACATTTTGTAAAAGAGCTTTTTCAAAAGCAATGTATAAATATATATTTTAGTTTTTAAACAATATTTAAAATGTTTTTGAAAGTTAACAAAATTATTTTTCAAAAGTGTTAAAAAATATTGAATGCATACATATATAATATAATACAAGCTTGAATATAATACAAGCTGATAAAAACTACAATTTAACAAGAGTGAGTTGACCTATATTTCTTTCTGTTTGCATTTGAGTACATGTATACGGATTCATCCTTCCAATTATATTCTGTAATATACACTTCGAAACGTAAAATATATATATATATATATATAAAACATTAAATTGAAACATTCTCTAGTTATTAAAAAGTTAAAAAAATAACATTAAAAAAATATTATAAGATAGCAAAAATTATTTTATAATTTATTAAAAGTGAATTTATCTATCTATATATATGTGGTTAACTTTCATTTTGCTTTAGTTTAATAATATAAATCTTCTTTGTGTTAACATCCTACCCACATTTTATTCTATCATTATACACATCGAAAAAAAAACAATCTATTATTAAATTCTTCAATTTAAAAATTTAATACATATATACTTAAACATTCATATAAAAAAAAAAATAATGAACTTACCATACTTGAATTCAGAAAAGAGATGGAAAGCTTATCACGCTATAGATTGTGACGCAATCGATTAGATATCACGTGCCTCCCTCGTGTCTTTTGGTTGTCTTATCTACAGATTATTTATCCATAATATTTCAATTTAAACTTGAATCATGTTGCCAAAAACTTGAATGAAAACTTTGTTGGATATAGTTCTGGCCCCCATGCGTAGATGGCGACACTCGTGGTTTCTTCAATCGAACTTTTGATTTATTTGGACTCATTTCATTAATAAGTATTTATTTTCACTGGATGGCACCACTGTATTTTTGTCAATATTCGACAAATTATCTCTCACACAGGAAGCCTTTATCTCAGAGCTTTTAGCCATTTAACCATCATATTTTTCCTAAATGCGGTTGTAGAAACAGCTCGAAATGTAGAATTTAACTTTTAGCATATTAAAGTTCGTGTTTTGTGTACCATTAAGCAAGGTTGTGTGTCTTTATTTATTATATTTTATGGTGCAATTATCCATGTCCAGTATGTGTTAACATAAACTAAATGTTTTATAACTTAATACGTTAAGTTATTCATATGTTCAATACAATAATTCTCATATCAATATACTTTTTCTATTTTTTTTTAAATCTATATATACTTAATATTATAAAGAAGTAAAAATTGTTTGTATGTTAGAGGTAATCTCTGGAGCTACCGAACCGATTTCAAAAGTAATGGTATCAAAATGATGGTATTAGTCCAACTTGGAACATAGGCTATATTTTATGCCTATGCCACTTCAACAAAGGGGTGCAGGAGCAAAAAACGTTCTAAAAATGCAATTTTTGCGTTACTGAAGGGCTTAGAAATATGAAATATTAGTTACTTATTAGATATAAAGGATTTCCAAGAACTGTTCTTAAAAAATTCGAAATTTAAAAGGGGTGATAATGCGTGAAGAGGGTTCTAAAAAACATTCTAAATGGTGATTTCTACTCAATTTTGGGAAGTATCAAATCGATTTCAAAAGTAATGGTTGCAAACTGATGCTGAAAGACCTTGCTCTAAGATGGCTCTGTTTTATGTTTGCATCACTATCACCTTGAGATTGCAGGAGAAAGAAAAACGTTCTAAATTGCGGTTTTGTGTTATGGAAGGGCCTAGAATCATGAAATTTGGAATGGTAGTTACTTATAAGATATCAATGATCTTTAAGAACATTTCCTAAAAAAAAAAAAGAAATACAAATTTAAAAATGGTGAAAAGCGCGAAAAGCGTTGAAAAACATTCTAAATTGCGATTTCTATGCAACCTCAGCAAGTACTGAATCGATTTCAAATATAATTGTGTAAAATGATTGTGACAGCGCTTGCTCCAAGTTAGGCTATATTTTATGCTGTTTCCACTACCCCAGAGGAGATGCAGGAACTAAAAATGTTCTAAAAATGCGATTTTTGAATTATGGAGGGACCTAGATTCATGAAATTTTGCATGGTATATATTTATTACATATAAACGATCTATCGTATAAAAAGCGTTCTAAAAATGTTCTAAATGCCGATTTGTGTGCAATCTCAAGAAAAATCAAACTGATTTCAAAAGTAATGGTAGGCAAATTGATATTGACAGCCTCTGCTCTAACATAGACGCTATTTCATGTCGGTGTCACTATCACCTGGAGGTTGCAGGGGCAAAAAACGTTCTAAATTTCGATTTTTATGACGGTAGGGGCTAGCAACTTGGAATTAGGCAAGGTACATATTTATTAGATGTAAATGATCTTTAAGAACAGTTTTGAAAAAATTGGAAATTTAAAAGGGGTGAAAATGCGCGAAAAGCGTTCTAAAAACGTTGTAAAAGCGTTCTAAATTATGATTTATACTCAATCTCAGGAAATACCAAACCTATTTCAAAAGTAATGGTTGCAAATTAATGGTGACAGTCCCTGCTCCAACATAGACTATATTCTATGTTGCTGTCACCACCATCTGGGGGTACAAGAGCAAAACATGTTCTAATTTGCGTTTTTTGCACAACTGAGGGTCTAACATTTTGAAATATGGCATGGGATTTGCTTACAAGATGCAACTGCTTTCTACGAACAGTCGAAAGAAATTTCCAATTTTAAAAGGATGAAGTCAGCGAAAAGAGTTCTAAAAACATTCTAAATTACAATTTTTATTCAATCTTATCGAATACCAAACCGATTTAAAAAATAATGGTGTCAAATTGTTGGTGATAGAACCTGCTCAAACATAAACTATATTTTATGTAATGTGCCACTACCACCAGAGCGTTGCAGGAGCAAAAACTTTCTAAATTGCGATTTCTGTGAGACTGAAGAGCCTAGAAACTTTAAATATGGCATGGTAGTTACTTGTAAAATATAAATTCCCTCGAAGGACTGTCGAAAATAAATTCGAATTAAAAAGAGGTGAAGCGAAGGGTAGGTTCCAAAAGCGTTCTAAAAAAGTCCTAAATTACGATTCCCATGCAATTTCAGGGGATATAAACCGATTATAAAAGTAATAATTGCAAATCAATGATAACAGTCTCCGATCCTACACAGGCTATATTTTATGCGGATGATTCTACCACCTGCGGTTCACAGAAACAACAAACGTTCTAAAAAAAGATCTTTAAAATCTTTCTAAATTACGTTTCTGTGGAATATTAGGAAATAATAAACCAATTTCAAAATTAATGTTGGCAAATTAATGGTGACAGTTCCTATTTCAACATAGCCCTTTATGTTGAGAGAGGTGGTAAGACTTGGAATTTAACATGATGGTTAATTTTAAGACGTAAGAAGATGGTTTCTAAAAAATTCAAAACTTCTAATGAATACTGAAAGAAGCGTATTAATTGAGCATAAAATTTTCAAAATACTTTCTAAATTATCATTTATTTAGTTTTATTTCTTTTTATTAATTTAAATCTAATTTTTGCCTAATGCAGTGTAATAATGAAATTTAGTCAAACTATGTTTTAAATATTAATTTTTGAATTATTCCTAAAAGTATAATTTCTTTTAATAAAAATTAAACACATAAATATCACTTGGCATATTTCAAATATTACGCGAGTAAAGCCGCGGGGTTTGCTAGTATATTCATAAAACTGTTACAATTAGTTCACGAAATAGAGAAGAAATACATGCCGTTGCCATTGAATGTTGAACTGAGAACAAATTTATGTATACAGTCGAACTGGGCTATAACATGCTAAAGCATAGTTTTAATGAGGAATTAATGAGAAAATGCTCGGTACAATATGAAAATACATTGTCAGAAATTTGGTTATAGTGAGTAATAAGCAAAAAATCTGAAAAAAAAAATCCCTTTTTCTTAAATCCCCATTCTGCTTAAAGAAAACACATCATAACTGCATTGCGCGTCTAACACTATTGCTGAAAATTATGAAGATGGGATAACTTTGATACAGATGAGAGTAAGACATTTGCAAATCCTTTGAGTTGCAGCACAAAGTTTCAAATATTTTTAGAAGCAAAGAATATATGCAATAATTTCCGTGTAATGATCTGAATTAGACAAAAATACGAAGTACGAAAAATGTTCTAAAATGTTTAATGTAAAATATTTTATTTCGACCTCCTATAAATTGTAAGAGCGATTCATTTTCCTTCTTTCTTTCAGATTATTTTATCCCCTATTTATTTATTTTAGCGTGTACACATTGCAAAGGTAAAATAAAATAATGCACTATAATTATTAATTTAATTCCATATAGGGTAGACCGACCAATAAATGAACACTTAAGCCCATTTAAAAAGAAAATGATTTATTATATTTTAATAAAGAGTACCTATTGATGTTTGACAGTGCAAATACATTTGTTGGTTTACAAATGATTAAAAAACAACGGAAGGAATTTTATATTTTACTTGTTTGGGATGCTAGGGCTTAATAGAAATAGCTTAATAGAAATAGATACAAAAACCAAGTAAATGAACAGTTGTTACCAGTGAATGAACGCAAAATTTTCCAGTGAATGAACAGACAGCAATTTAAAAATACTTAAATTTCATAGTTCTTTATTTATTTTACAACTTGTACAAATAACTTATAACATGCTTTTACTGAATTACGGTTTTTTTTAAAACCCAGAACGACAATTAAGTAGCTTGAAAAATTGTCACTTTTAAGTTTTTAAATTAATCATAAATTACAGATTTAAAAAAAAAAGAAAAAATCGAATTCTATTTCCTGAAATCATTGACCCTGTACTTCTCTATTTCAGTAATAACTCCAGACGAACGTGAGGATGTAGCAGAAATAAGTTCAGGTGTTTTTATTATGCCTTTCATAAGATGCTTAAATACCAGATCTTATACGTTACTGCAGGCCACTTCCAATTCCACCACATGTGAACCTGTGGTCCACATATTGTTCCGGTGCTTACTTCATATTTCCAACTGCTATTTTAAAAAATGAGTCATGCATTCCTCCACTGGATGTTTGTCTATAAATGGATTTTTCCTTCCTGTTTGTTTCATGACATTGTAAACGTCATCTTTTACCTCATCCTTATGCATTGTAAATTCAATTTTTCCTTTCCAACTATGCAGTGTTCAAGGAGTTTTTCTTCTTCAAAGGACAACACAGGCAATGTCCCATACGCTTACTTTCAATTGTTTTCCCTCGCAATTTCACAGACAACGTTGCTTTTAAAATATTAAAATGAAGAGATGCCTTCTTGAAATTGAACTGACCTGACCCTCATAGCTTGTTCATTTTCAAGGTCCTCTGTAGAGTAATTTAACCTCCCATATTTACTTTTTGTGGAATCTTCTTGGTCATCAGTAAGAATATTTCTATCAATCATCTGAAAACATTGAAAATTTAAGTTTTAAATGTCATCAATAATTATTATCTTTAAAAATGTGCGTGTATATGTCCTTTTGTTACTTTTTACATCTGTTAACTTTTCATTTGTTACCATCATTGTTGAAAAATCACTTAATTCAAAATATAGAAATAAAAGGAGCCACAAAAACATAAAGCTAAAAACAGTTCATTCACTAGAAAAGTAGCCTAATGTATTCCTCCCAGTGAATGAACAGCAGTTCATTCATTGGATTTTTAACATTTGCCTAACCAGTTATTAAACATCCCTATTCTCAAATTGTACATATTCAACAATGTTTAAAACAATCAGAAATATGTCTATAATATATATATTTAATGTATGTACAATAAAATTAGTGCATAATGCAAATAAAAGCACTAAATTCTTATGAAACATACGAAATGACATAGCACTTACCTTATTATTTCAGCGTAGAAACAATGTATTTCTCAAACATGAAAAATACAACATGTTCTCAGAGCAAAGTAATGTGACTTCAGTAACCATTCAGGAATGTGATAGCTTCCTATTGCATAGAATTAAGGCAATGTTGTAACCCTATCTAGTGGAGATGTTTTCAAACCTTATTCTATAACCTTACTCTACCAATTCACTGGGGGCTGTTCACTTACTGGTCGGACTACCCTACCTTTAATCGAAGAACGTAAAAGTACGTTAACAAGCATGAAAATTCATTTTTTTTCAGAGGTTGAACTCTCTTATTGCAAGACCTTGATTATAACGATCAAGAAAAACCCGCCCCTTCAAGATCAGTAAATAAGTACTTTTTAGCCCCCAATATGCTATTTCTTTTGGCAAGCAAAAAAACCCCGCCCCGTGGAGATCAGTCAATAGTACTTTCTTAGCCCCGATATGCTACTTCTTTCGATAAGCAAAGAAACCTGCCCCGTCAAGATCAGTAGACAAGTACTTTTTAGCCCATGCAATTTCTTTCGGCAAGCAAAGAAATCCGTTCCTTCAAGATCAGTAAACAAATACTTTTTTTAGCCCCTGATATGCTATTTCTTTCGGCCAGCAATTAAAATGTCGTCTCTAAAAAATAACGTTCGTTAAACCAGCCGTTAAACAAAGCAGATGTACTATTGTACGGTCAAATGTCTACTGCAATTTTTTAAACCTCTAAGCATCGCACATTTTTAATTTTTGCACCGTCGCACAGTGGTCCCAAATCGGGATTATGTTGCCAAAAATCAGAAAATCGAAGTTTCGTATTTCGAAATGAAATAAATTCCGCAGTATTTAGAAATATCTGAAGATTTATATTCTTTAATATTTTGATTTTATAAGCTCACATGAATTCGCATTGCTTATTTGAAGTTAGGAGTTTTGAGCGTTTTCTGCTGTTGCGTGAACTTCAGGCGAATTCGCTGCATTCACACCCTAACTAAGACCTTTTCAGATAGTTTCTCGTTTTTATCTTTGCACTTCTCTGAAACAACATTAAATTACATATGTAATTTGATTTTTCGATTGCAAAAATCTCAAAAATAAAAAAAAAAAGGATTTTTTTTTTTTAAATACATAGTTTTGATGAATTTTTGTGCATAAAAAGTGATATATAAAAAAAATCCTTCCGAGTTCCTCGGACTTTTATAGTACAAAATGTAGAATGAACCTTCTAAAATCATATTCCAAGAGATTTATTGCGACTTTTTGCGACTTTGAGAGAACCAGTAGTTTGAAGTTGGACATTGGATATTGCCAGTACAGTATTAGTCCAAAATCAGTAATCGGGTTTAAAGTCAATCTAATTTTCTCACTGACCCAAAATTGTCAGTGTTTATATAATCCAACATTGCACGTTACATTTTTATATTATATGGATGTTTATTTTATTTTATTTTCATACTCATTGAGTAGCTTGAGCCATATTTTTGGTAAGTGAAATGATGCTGCATCGCTACATATTGAGTTTTGTGCGTTACAATCTCTATGGTTTCTCTTATAATGGATGGATAGTATAGACTGGACGGGAATTTTTTTTTTCTTTTATTGAAATTTACTTTGATGGTTTCTTCTTGATAAAAATCTTGCTAGGGCTGGGGTTTTTCTATTATATTTAATATCAGCTATATGCTCCCTTTTTCTATACCTAAATTTCCTGCTAGTCATACCAATATAGTAATTCTTTGATCCGTCTGCTCTATAAATGGTATTTCACACACCCCAGAGTAATTTTCAAAACTAATTGGGTCAATTTTAGCGCAAATGATATTCTTCAATTTCGGATGTGGTTTTGCTACTAAGCAGATATTGAAAATTTTAAGGCTATATTTTTAATTTCTCAAAAAAGCTTGGAATATATTGAATAGTATAAAGTTTGTATTTTTGCGAATCAAATTTACGTTTAGGCATCTTATTATTGGCAATCATATTTATTCATATCATATCATATTCATATCATATCATATTGTATTATATCATATTATTTATGGCCCCACCAGTGGCTGAGAGGTTCTGCTCTCGAAGCTAATCGACGGGAGGTGCTGGGTTCGAACCCAATCGCGCCCGTCGGCCTAATCGTTCGGAGTTTTCGTGGTTTTCTTCGAACCTTGGATTTCCAAGCGTTAATACGGGTTAGGTTCCCTTAGAAAGACCCCCACGAAGGGCACTCCCCCCTGGGCCTATATCCCTCGTGCAGATAATTGGCAGTCATAAATACAACCAACCAACCATATTATTTATGTATGTTATTGATTGCTTATACTTTTTATTGTTACTTTTCAATAACAAAAAAAAAGAGAAAAAAATAAGATTTTAGCCTGTATATTTTCAGGGAGGGAGGGAGAGGGTGGGGATTGAAAATTCAAGGGAAACTGAATTAGATGATTTGTCTTAAAAAAGTGAAAATATTCGCCACAATCAATAGTGAAAAATTCTCATTCCTGTAAAAAAATATCCTGTAAAAAAAGAAAATTTAAATTTAATAAAAACTTGCACCCCCCCCCCCCCACACACACACACACACACCAATCGCCTCCCCCGGAACATCAGTTACATTTAGTTTAAATTCATAATGTAATATCATTTAGAATGTTATAAAATTAAAAATGAATCATATACAATCACTAGGAAAGCCAGAAATGATTTTTGGCCACTTGATCGCGATTTGGGACAGCGTCGTAATGGGGAAAAAAAGTTCTTTTAAATGCAGTTTGCTTGAAAACTGCATCGCAATTTATTTTTAAGATATTAATTATTATTATTTTTTTTTTTTGTAGTTTTTATAGCGCCATTTGTTTAATGTTGGCAACTCAGGTACTCCGTTTCAGTAGAAAGCAAGGAAAAATAAATACAACAAGACTCCCATAACATATAACAGACTTGACAATCCGGAAAAAGTCTATGGGCGAAAATGTCCCCGATAATTGCCAGCTTACTTGTGACTTTGTCCAGAAAGCTACCGGGTGCATACTACTGGTAAAACTCCATAAACAAATGCATAGTAAAACTAGTTGCTGGCGGTCACCGTAATACTTACCCATCATGGATATGCATAATATAAAATATGAAAATAAAAAATGTGTAAACTTTTTATAAAATGCATTGCAATTCCAAAATACAATTTAAACGTATATTTAAACATTTTTAATACATAGTAATGCTCTACTACTGAACTGGGGGTACTACTTGATTATCCCTTCGACCCATTTCGATAAATTATAGAAATCGCCAAACTACTCGCAAAATTATACAAACTAGCCGACCTTAGCGACCAGTTTGGTCTCCTTTAAAATTTATGTTTGGGAAAGCATGCTAAGCATTGTATCATGTTACTTTTATTCATAATTTAATTTACTTGGGCTCCCTTAAATATAATTAATATAATTCCTTAAGCTAATATTAGTTTTTGTTGCATTAAAATATCTCAATTTGTTGATTTTCTGGAAGCAAGTAAACCCTATTGGTTTACAATGGAAGTCTATGGGAATTTGGCGAAATATTAGAGATATCGCCAAGCTGAATTCACTTTTGGCTACTAATTTTGCTCGCCAAATTTGGCGATATATCGCCATGTTGGCGACGGAACAGATATATAGATTGGCATAATTCTTATTTTAAATAACGAAAGAACAAATAAATTAGTAAAAGTTAATAAAAATACAAATAAAACGTCGAATTAAAAAGCACTTGATGACGCAACAAACACGTGTAACGTGTTTAATGTCAAGTTAATGTGACATTCACGATAGGCTATTATTGGCATTTAATCTTATAGTTTGGCGATAGTTTTTGGGTCGACGGGGTAATCAAGTAGTACCGAATTGCGTAAAAGAAACATCCTTATAACTCCAAAATTTATAATCCTATTAAATAACAGTTTACTGCGTCGGATTAAGCGTCTCATTTCCATTTAAAATATATCTTTGAATTGAAATTTGAATGAAGTACAGGGTCATGAAAAATCGAAGAGTGTGAAAAATAGGATTACAAATATCTCGGCAACTCATTACCGATAGACTTCATTCTTGATGCAAAATTTATGTTTTTTTATTGTCTTTTATATTCACTCCTTCAAATAAACAATTTCGAAAATTTTTGTGTACCTTTTATCAGAACGAATATTTCGAGATTCTGAAAAAAATAGTTCGGATAATCAAGGTTACTCATATTAAATAGGCTTCTTCCCATTATTACTTCCTAAGTACACACCAAATTTCAAGTCTCTATCTCAATTTTTTCGGGAGATAGAGCGTTTACAGACACATACACACATATACAGACAGACGGACGGCAAATTTTTTTTTCTAAAAGTATGTTTCGGAATCTCCAGTGTCTGAAACGTGTAAATCTGTCAAAAAAATTTCGATTTTTAAAATGATTACAAGACTTACCCTATACTACGTGTGATGGGTAAGTAAAAGCTGAAAATATTGTGTCATTGACAAAATTGTAAAAAATATTTTTCGAATTCCACTAAAATAAAGACGTAAAAAATAAATTATTTCGTACAATTATTTTCTGGCTTTCAAAACTGCGAAAAATATTGAAAATGAAGATTTAAATGTAAGATTTATTGGTATTTTTTCAGTATAGAGGACTTCGCGGCATTTTTTTCTCTTTTTATCTTGGCACAATTCAAGCTTCAGAAAGTGTGATTTGTTGCCAAGTGATATAAATAGTTATGAAAACAAAACTTATCAACTGTTAGCTTGTTTTATAAGAATTTACATGCATGAACTTAATTTATAGATATTATTATTGTTTTTTATACACAATTTATTTATGTTTGTATATAAAAATAGATAAATGGCTTTTTTTATATTAAATAAATTATAAAAATATTGAAAAATATTGCTTCTTTATATGAAAGAGTGAATATATGCTTTCAGAAATTACTTTGCCAAATTTCCTTCTCTAGCTAAGGCCCCTATACTTGAAAAGTACCGATTTCTTTTTAATGTAGTATTACCTAATTTTTTGTAATCATAATCGGTCCCACAGTCAAAATTAGCTGCTAAAAAACGCGATGTTGGAACAATGTAGTACGATTGTGTGTGGTAAAATGTGTATACGATTTGAAAATAAAATTAGTTTTGTGCCAAACTACACTTACTGTAGTAAGACAACTGCTTGTAGTTCTGACTAAGAAAGAATCTCAAGACCGAGATTTACAAACATCAAAATCGTAGCACGATAAGAATATGCTTTTTTGAGGAAAAGTTGAGGGATACATGTAAATTTAAGTAATTATTAAACTTTTTTTTATGTTTCGAATTTATTTAAAGTGTCTGTTTGTTTGTCTATCTATCCGTGTTCTAACTTTCCTAAAATACTTTGATAGATTTTAGTAAAACTCCATAACATATGCGAGTTACAACAAGGAAATTATGCTCCAAACCATACTCGTCAAGATATGTCAATTGAATGTGGACCCGATTATGAAACTTTTCATGGATTAATGCAAACTTTATACAAAACAAGTAATATATATATTTTTTAAGTCAATTCCTACGTAGGTCATCAAAGAAAAATTTAATATAATCCCTTACTATTAGTTTTTGTTGCATTAAAATATCTCAATTTGTTGATTTTCTACAAGCAAGTAAACCCTATTGGTTTACAATGGAAGTCTATGGGAATTTGGCGAAATATTAGAGATATCGCCAATTTCGCGTCACTTTTGGCGACTCCTTTTGGTGGCCAAATTTGGCGATATATCGCCAAGTTGGCGATAAACTTAGCGGTATTTGGCGACAGAACAGGGTCCCCCCTATGGTAACCCCCCTTATAGGTATGGAGATGCATTAAATGATGTTCAATAACCAATGGCCGCCATTTTTTCTCTCTAACTAAAACTAAAATTAATTAATTAAATTTAATTAATGAATTAATATTTGAAAAAACTGTATTAACATTAAGTGTCGTCCACTACAAGTTTAAAAAATGTATTTGAACTTGAGTGGATGAATAATAAGTATTTTATTAACGATTGCAAATTTGAACAAGACATATAATTAAATATATATAGGGAGAGTGTGAACTAACAGTAGGAATTGAAAAACAGTGACGCTTGCGCCTAAAGTATGTTAAACTGAAATGATCCCTCATCACTTCAAAAATAAAACAAATGATAAGCCAATAAATAAATAAATGAAACTGTACATTTAAAAAATTGAAGGAACGATGTTAAATTAATACTGTAACATGAAATTAACTGTGAAAAGAAACAAAACGTCAGTAATAAAGTAAATCACATATTTGAAAATATAAAAGAGAAAATATATTAAAATATTTTACATTTTCGGGATCTAGAATATATCCATTTATTTCAAAAACTAATATCATTGAGCAATTTATGGAAAAATATTTTTCTATCCTGATTATTAATATTATCATTTATTTACATAACGGAATACATCAATGCAGTTCTTTTTTATTTAACAGTAAAATAAACTCATGTTATTAAAATAAATTGTCTAGAATACATGAAAATTTAAAAATTAACAACTATCATTTGCAAACTAACTACAAATATACAGCACATCGTAAAACAAATGGGAAAACTCATATGAAAAACAAATTTAAAAATATTTCTGTTTCTCATATTAGATGGCGCTAGTAGCAGGACAACCATGTGGTTTCTGACCACATGTATAGCTGACAAATGAAACTGAGCGATTGTGAGGCCTGTTATTATGATAAGGGGGTGTTGAGTTGGAAAATATCAATTACATCTTTTTGTTGCTATTTTCTCATAACAGCTGAAAAAAAAAAAAAAATGTAATTGAAATACGCGCTATTTAGAAAAAATATAAATGAATGATTTCTGATAAAACATTGAGTTATTATAAACTATATATAATTTTAAGTATATGTATATGTATTAACGTTACAAACAAATGAAGGCATATGAATGAATAATAGCCGATTTTTTTTTCTTTTGTCGAGTTTCTTGAATGACAACATCTCTTTTTCTTTTCTTTTTTTTATTTGTGTATTATTCAGCGATAGTGACCTCATATGCATACTTTACTGTAGATGTTGTTTAAGACTGGATCGTAAATGAGGACTTCTTCAGCGGATGTGAAATGACGTCATTTTATATAAAATAAAAGCAGGTGTTTTAAGGTTTAAAACTGAAATATGTTTTGTACTATCTATCTATCTATCTATATATATATATTCATCGGGGGGCGACACTAAATTCTGAAAAAGCAGAATTCTTATTTCGTAGTTTTTACTTCCCCCCTCCTCCTTTGATTTGAAATTCATTTGATTCATGGTTCTTATCGGAAATTTTAACTTGGCATATACATTTATCGCAGAAAAAATCATACGTTAAAATTACACAAACTTAGTAGCAAAAAATAAAATAGAAAAACAGTTAAAGAATTGTGATTCTTGGTAGTTTTTTGGAGAGTTTAACTTGAAATATATATGGTAGGAGAAATCATATATTAAAATTACATAATTTTAGCACCAAATAGTAATTAAAGTTCCCTTTAAAAATAAATATGCCTTAATTTAAAATTGTACATATCAGGATTGCTATTACATAAACTCATAAATAAATATATTAATTTTTTTTAACAATTAAAACATATATTCTATTTAACAATTAAAATTTTAAATTTCATAATGTATGAATAACTTAAAATACACTTTCTGTTGATAGGTATTACAACTAAAAAAGTATTTTTCACTAATAGTATGTACTTTCAAATAATTTGCAATATGGCATTTAATATCGCCTTATAGAAAATAATCTTACTTAGACAATATTAAGAAAGTTATGTTTATTAATACAGATAATTTTCTTTTATTACAAGTGAAATTTTCTATTGTCATTTTTAACTTTTGTATAGTTATTCAGCAAGATATTTGCAATTCCTGACAAACACAACCTAAATAGTATGAAAGTTGGTTTCCCCATTCGTATTTAGTTATGAAATACAAACATAAAATTTCAGTCTTTTCAATTGTGATTTTTATAAGTTTTTGTATAATACGTTTTTTGTATAATAAGTTAAGCTCATTGCCTAGTAACCAGAATTTAAAAAAAAATTATATCAATTAAAGTATTTTCATAATATATTTCTACTGTCCAATTAGTGAAGACTTTAAAACAACCATCAAGTTCTGGAATACCTATTTCTTTCAGTTTGTAAAATAATAGATAATCATTCCTAAATAAATGTAACAACTTTTTGTCATAATTTTGTTTTCAAATTTATGAGTGAAATCTTCAGAGGATGATATAATGTATTTTTGACACCATTCATTGAATTGCTCTACATCTCTTTTCTCAATTTTTATCATGCGTTCAGCAGGATCTTTTCTTTCTTTGGAAATTTTTCAGTAAGATATTTTGGAGCATTGGGAAATATATAGTGGAAATGCTTCCGGAAAAAAGAATTTTTTTTTTCTCTTGTGATAACTAATTCAGTTCCATCTGAGCATTTAATTCAATCATCTCTAATTATGAAACACTCCTCTCAAAGTGCTTAATGCACATAACAGCAGTTGAACTAGGGATAAAATTTTTCCTAGGTAATTCAATTATCCATACTTTTTTTTTTTTCAGGATCTGATTCAACTTTAAATTAGTTAAAGGGCACTCAGGAGTCACAAGGAGTGAATTAGCTGATACTATGACAAAAAAGGCAGTAGAGGATACTAATTTCACATCATATTTCCTTCCACATCAGGCTTCTCATTTAAAATATAAATTAAGACAGAAGTTAACCCTTAAATGCCGGGTGTTGCTTTTCGGCAACATACCCAATTTAGGCTCCAAAATACTATTAGAATAATATTGAAGCTATAATGCCTAATGTTGCCAATAAAATACATTCTGAAAATATTATTAAATCGATTTTTCAACATATAGATGGCATCTCTTGTGCTGTTTAATAAATATAGAATTATTTTTTTCAATTGTTGCTACTTGTTCTTTTTGTTTTGTTTGGAAACTTGCACTGTAAATTAAAATGTCTGAAAATCAAACACTTAAGTGTCTGAAACGGAGTGTTCAATTTTCAGACATTTTAAAATGTCTGAATTTTTTCAGACACTTTTTGCGTCTGAATTTCAGACACTTCAAACGTCTTAATAGCATCCATTTTTTTTGTAAGCATCATACGTAGCCATGTTTGACCACGTTGAACCCTGGAAAAATATTTGGCTGGGGTCTTGCCCTCCCCCCTCCCCCCCGGAGCCTGATTTTTTTTGGTGCTCCTAATTTTGGTATGCAATTTTCGTTAAGCTGTTTATTTAAATCTTTTACGACATTTTACTGATTATAATCAATATTTTGAACTTCAGGAATAGAACAAGATTAAAGCAAAAAATATTTATCTAAATATTTGTTTTGATGATAAATATGATTTTGAATATGATTTTTTTTTAAATCTTATTTTACTTTAAAAGTTCAAAACATCGATTATATTCAGTACAATTTCGAAACGGATTTAAAATATAAGCTTTACAAATATTGCACATTAAATTTGGTGGCACTTAAATCGTAGGGGGACGGGACACTGCTTTAATACCCATGCTTTAATCAAGAAGTTCTTTTGCAAAAAATGCAACCCTACACTATGGTTATCTAAATAGAGATGTCCGGTACTCGTGAGTATCCATTGTGGAGGTTAATGGACATTCACGAATAGCGGACACCTCTATTTAGCGAATACTTTTTTTAATCCGCAAAGCACACGCATACATATTTGTATATTTTTACCCCACAAAAGCAGACATCTCCGATCATCAGACAAATTCCGCGATCCCGAAGTTTCCGCTATTAAGGGCTTTTAAGATACATGGATAAATATATATTTTTTTATAATGTTGTCCTATTCTAAAAGTTTAAAATATTTATTATACTCGGTTGAATGTCGAAAGAGATTTAAAATTTCAGATGTACGAAAATTGCAAATAAAATCCCCCCATCTCCCCAAAAAAGGAAAATTCATATAATTTAAAAATTAGATTTAAAAAAAAATTATATTGACACATAGGCAATTTTACATATCTATCAGATGATAATCACAACAGCTATTTAACTATGAGTAAAAAAATTAAAAAATAAATATTCCACTTTAATAACATTAAGAAAAAAATTACTTCGGTATTTTGTTAAATATATTTTGTGTTTTTAATCTTGCCCTACTCTAAAAGTTCAAAACTTTCATTATAATCAGTGCAATATCGAAAAGGATTTATGATATCAGCTTTGCGAAAATTGAATACAAAATCCCCCTACCCCCACCTCCCTTCCCGAAAAAAAATTTAAATTCTTATCATTTAAAAATTAAATTTAAAAAAAAATTATATTGCCACATGCCACTTCAGCAAGTTTTTATGTAGATCACAGGGTAATCACAAAAGCTATTCAACTATCAATAAAAATAAATAAATAAATACCCTACATTAATAGCAAGAAGAAAAAATAACTTAGTTTCCAAGCTTCATTTGTCTTAAATATATATCTTAACATCTAATTGTCATTCTTGTAATTTTCGTATAAGTGTATATAAATACAGTTAAAAAAATCACAATATTAAGTACAAAATCTAGTTATAGCTTTTTACTTTTTCCCATTATAAATTTCAAATTACTTTTCTACTAAAAATAATCAAAAAATCAATATTATACTTGATTTCAAATCAAATACATATGTATATTTTTACTGGCAGTTTTAAAATTAAGGAGCACATAATAGATGAATCATGACAACGTCATACGTTTTCAGGTACTTTATTTATCTTATTTTTTAATCTGCGGTTTTACGTTAGGAAGAAAGATCTTTCCAAAGATTTTTTTTTCTTTCATTGTGGTCGTTACGTGAGATAAGAATTAACCATTGAAACGAAACTGCGATTGAAAGCAAGAGAATGAATATTCAACTTAAAATGTCTCTCTTTTAGTAATATTATTACTTTAAATTTGGGGAAAAAAGATGAAAATTCAGAATATATAATTTGTAATAAAAGACAACGTCATAAGTTTAAAAATATATACTTCTAGAATTAATGGGTTTTTTCGCAAACAGATTCAAAACTAATTGAATTTCATGCAAAATTTTGTTTATACTATAAATAAAATCATAAAAGACACTAATTTCAGTACTAAAAAGTAATTATGACACTTCTTACTTCAATCGATGTTGCAAGAGGTCAGAAAAATTCCTCGATTTGAAATTTCAAAAACTACCCCAGTGAAGGAGAAGGGCTTGCATCATTTTAGTACGATATTTCATAATATATCCGACTAGCCATATTTAAAGAATGAAATGATTCATCCTCAAAATAGGACCCGCCAGACAAAAGTTTCCTTTTTTTTGCGAGCTTCGACAGGACGAAGATGAATAACACAATATTATTGATATAAATTAATACGAATTAACACTAAGTCCATTGCACACGCTTTGTAGAATTTCCGGGTGTAATCTTCAAGCGTCGTCTACTTCTGTTCTGTGTCTATCCCGCCCTTATATGGACGACAGCTTCTAAGAGACATTTGATGTCAAGCACACACGTCAGATGCATGTATTCAATGAATAAATAATCCAAGTGAATACGAATTTAAATCACAGAACTTCACATTCCGCGAAAAACGAATTAAAATACACGCGTACATAAAAACAAACTTCGTTTGAATTACAACGTATACCAACTTTGAACGAAGACATCTAAAACGCATGCGCGACTGGCAGTGCCCCAGTGCCCCCTGGTGGTTATTGCGTCGGAAGAATCAAAACGTCTTAAATTAAGACACGTTTGAAGCAACGAAGTGTCTTAAAATAAGATGTTTGCGGATATTTTAGACACTATTCTCAGTTCATTTACACCATGATCATACTAAGACACTTATGTATCTTAAATTAAGACATCTATAATGTCTTAATTTTCAGATTAAGACACTTAAGTGTCTAAAATTCTTTTTCAGTCACATATGTGTCTAAATTTAAGACGCCTCTATTTGCAGTGTGCGAAATACTCTATTTTATTCTGCAGTGAACAAGTAAAATTTATTTCTTATTATATTTCCTAAAATTCTTGTGCGTTTAATATTATAGAATTTTATCAAGGAAAATTATTTGTTCAATTAAAGACCAGTATTGCCGATTAATAACAAATTGTTTTTTAGCCGTAAACCATACTTAAAACAAAATATGATTTTTTAAAGTATTTTTTCCATGATTTATTTAAAAAATGAAAGCAGGGTGATGCATGATGCAGGGTTTTTGTTCAAAAACTATGTAATCGAACTGTTTTTTCCGTTTTTTTGCAAACGCAATAGATCTTTCAGAAAATATTGTCAAAGTGGGCGTTTTGAATCGAATACCCGTGCGAAAGAAGAATAACAACTCAAGGAAGCGTGAAAAATGTCTTTGTCACGTGATCCAAATCGCTTATAAGTCAATAGGTAATTGATTTATCAAAAAATGGAAAACACAATTCGATTTCAATCGCCTTCCAATTTTATATCTTTTCGTTGAAAAATGAATTTGTAAATGTATCAAAGCGTTTTGCGCTTGTTGAGCAGAGCAGTTGAGGACAGTCTTAAGGCATTTTCAAGAGAAATCTAGCTGAAAGAATTTCTTTGGAAATTGAGGCACGATTGAATATGCGTAGAAGTAGTCGCCCATCCTGTCATATATCTATCTATCTATGGACAAACATATCTGTGCGTAACGCATACGTCATTCTGCGAATGGCAACACTTTGAAATTTAAAATAAAATTTTGGTTTTGCGATTTTCTCCATTGCAAATTTTTAAACTTCTAAACGTCGCACATTTTAAATTTTTACACCGTCGTATAAGGAAAAAAATGTTCTTTTAAATGCAATTTGTTTGAAAGCTGTATCTCAATTTAATTTCGAGATATTAATTTTTTTTTTTGTGATTTTTAATACATTTTTTGTAATTGTGGCAACTGAAGAACTCCATTTCTGCTGAAAGTCGTGGAGAGTAAAGGGAAAATAATCACGGAAGAATGAAAATATTATATTTCTGTACCTTTTTGTTGCCATTTTCTCATAAAAACTTTAAAAAAAATTGAAATTAAAATACGTGCTATGTCAGCGATTTTTTAAATTTCTAAATATCACACATTTTTAATTTTTAAACCGTCAAATAGAGAAAAAAATCTACTCTCAAATGCAATTTGTTTGAAAATTCTATCTTAATTGACTGAGTTATTATGGTTTTTAAAATAACTAGGGGATCGTACCCGGGCTTCCCGGGTTAAAGAATATAGGTGAAATCATTTTTTTTTTTAATTGAAAACTAATAATTTTTTTATATGCAATAAATTTTTTAGACTGCCCACTTACATTAAAAAAGCATTTTTCATATGGAAAATACGAATTATACAATCAAATAAATTTCTGAAATTTATCAAAAGTGACATTTTCTTATTAGCCGCATGCTAACACTTATTTGGCCAAGATTTTGCTACTTATGGCATCCTTTTATATTCTGATAATTTCAGAGTTTATACATGTCTGTTAAATTTTTGTTTTATTAATATTATTTTATTTATTTATTCATAGGGAAGTTTTTCTAAATGGATATTAGCCGTACGGAAGTGATGAACTCTTTATTTTGTTTTAAGGGCAAACGGATTAATCTTTCGTAATCGAGTTCCGCGTGATATAAATAAATTAAAAATACATCATGCTTTAAAATTGTTTTTAAAACCACAGACAATCAGTCAACAGAAATGCACTTTGCAAACAAATTCCATTTGGAAAAAAAAAATCCTATTTGGTGATCTAAAAAGTTAAATTGTACGATTACAAATATGTTAGATTTGTTTTTTAAAATATTATTATTTTATTTGTTTATAAAAGAAGTATTAATTTCGTTAATTTATCTTTAACAAATATGTTAGATTAGTGGGTTTTTTTTTTAATATTATTCCTTTATTTGTTTATAAAGGAAGTATTAATTTCGTTATGCAAAAATAGTTAGAAACAAATGCTAAAAAATGTTTGTTGCTTTATGTGAAAAATGTTTATTATTATTGTGTATTGAAACCGGCACGTGATAAGATAAACTTAAAAAAAATCAAGCTTAAAAATTATTTTAGAAAATATAATACATCAGTCAATTAAGATACAGTTTTTAAACAAATTGCATTTGAAAGTAAATTTTTTCCCTATGCGCCGAAAATTGAAAATGTACGATGGTCATAAGATTAAAAAATTGCAGTAGCGAAAATTTCAAGACCGAAATTTGATCGTGAAGTGTTGCCATTCGCAAAATGACGTCAGCTTTACGCATAGATACGTTTGTTCTTTATAATATAGATACTTAATCAGTAAAATATAACAGAGTTCAGTTATTAGAATGTGGTTATCAATTGAGGCTCTTATGCTTGGTATTCCGGAATGAAAAACATCAATTTTCACCTTCTCAAAATTTGCATATGCACTTCTGATATCCATATTCATCATTTTTAAAAAAATTGTATTTTGCTTGATCATTTTAAACCATTTTAACTCAAAACTTGAAGTCACGATTGTCAGCAACATCTTTTATGTGAACAGACGCACCCTTTACTTGAGATTCTAATGTCAATTCCGGGGAGTAAAAATTTCCGTAATTTATGTTTTTTAGACGCATTTGTGTTAAAATGTTTAGTTTTATCTAAGAAAATGGTCGTTTTCTTTTAAGTATGACTTCATTTTCACTTAAATAAGCATTTCGCATAAGCATGTCTGAAACTTAGTATCAGTACCCATACATAAGGAAAAACAATATAGAAATTTTATGAGGAAAAATGCCTGTTTTCAAATGCAGTATGTCATTTTCCGTTATTATGCCCCTAATATAATATTCTGTTCCTAATGGGATTTTGCGACACTAAACCCTATACAACAATTTTTATCAGAAAATAGCATGAATAAAGATAAAAATACCTCATTATTTCTCTCTTGTCTGCTATAATGAAAACTATCTAATTTTCACTATTTTGAAGAAATTTCATAAAATGCTTTTAAAATTAAAATATAAAAGTGGGCATATTTAAAACAACAACAACAGATATTTCGATCACATTTACAAATGAAGAGCTTTCAGTTTAAAAAATATATTAGCAAAATTGGTTCAGCAGAAAGATCAGGGCAGATGACTAAAAAACACACTTGTGTTTTAAATATATAGATTATATAAAATTAGGGAAAATTAAATTAAGCAAATTACGTTATTTTGATAAAGTTATAGTAGAATATCCTAAAGAATAGCATTAAAATTTTATTATTCGAGAGAATTTTGGACAGAAACTTCAGGAACATGATATTATTTTAAACTACGAATTATTTGTTTGCTTGTCTAACTCGGCGAAGCAAATCCATCCAGGCGAGAATAATCAATTTCTATAATATAAATCGATATTATTTGCATGTCACCTCTCTGCTATAAAGACACTCTAAATTTTTGTGAAACATTGCGTTTTATCAGTGTGTGATTTCGATTACATTATTTTTTAAAGTGAACCATTTTCATCTGTGAAGAATTTCAAAGCAGCTGGGCTGCGAAAATGACGCACTTCTACAAAACATAAATCAGGTTTAAGAATTAAAATACACGCTTTTTTATAAATGACGTCATTTGCATCCGCTAAAGCAATCCACTTTTACAATCCACTCTTAAACTTCGTTTATAGAAAAGTATGCATATGACGTTATTATCACGGAATAAGAGACAATATTCTTGACATAGCCTCTATTTTAATTTCAATTTTTTTTTCAGGTTTTATGAGAAAATGGCAACAAAAAGATACAGTATCTCCTATTTTTGACTATTTTCCGTTTACTTTCAATGACTTTTAATAGAAATGGGGTACTTTTGTTGCCACAATAAGAAAAATGTTATTAAAAACTACAAAAAAATTAATATCTCAAAAATAAATTGAAATAAAGCTTTCAAACAAATTGCATTTAAAAGAGTAATTTTTTCCTTATACGACGGTGTAAAAATTTAAAATGTGCGATGTTTAGAAGTTTAAAAATTTGCAGTAGAGAAAATTGCAAAGTCAAAATTTTATTTTCAAATTTCAAAGTGTTGCCATTCGCAAAATGACGTATGCGTTACGCACAGATATGTTTGTCCTTTATAATATAGACTAGCCGCCCGCGGCGACCAATTTGGTCTCCCTTAAATGTATGCATTGTATCATGTTACTTTTATTCATAATTTAATTTACTTGCTCAATCCTTCGCCAAATTGGAAGATTCTGATAGAGAAATCGAGAACTCGCTATGTTAGTCGGGCACAGGTGATAAATCGCCAAACATTGTACCCGTCGTATTTTTATTGCATACTTCGTTAATTCAGATTAAAATATAATCCTTTCTCATTTTATTTAGAATGGATTAATTTAAAAATAAAACCTTTAAAATTCATGACTTTCACTTAAAAAAAAAAAAAAAAAAAAAATCTTTAGAAAAAGAAAAAAGAATAAATAATACCATAAACCATTTAATTTCAACATCAAAGCATTGTTTTAATTTATCCCTCGAAAAATAAAAAATGCTGCTGGCGAGTTAAAAAATGATATTGGCAAGAATTGCGCAAAGCTAACATAAAAGTACGAGTTCTCATGATGGCGACTTTTATGTAGTTTTATTTGAAAAAAATATTTTGATTAAATTGGTTGCTAGAAAAAAAATTCTTTTCTCGCCGTGGACCTTTTCTCTATTTTGCCAAGTACCTATACTGGAAAAGTGCCTTCATTTATTTATTTATTTACTGTATTTTAAATTAGATGAATTAAAGACGGCACGGGTGTCATATATGCACTATACGTTGGCGCGTCTTTTTTTTGACGCCAATGTCATATACGCACCGGGGTACTTAACTGGCGCCAAAGTGTCGTTATTTTGCTTGGTATGGTAAACCGGATGTTGTTGTTTATTTATTAATAAATTGTTTATTTACTTTTTATTTTATTTTTTCAAATTATATAATTTTTTTTGTTCTATAGTTAATAATTAAACTTTTTGTTTGTTTATTGTTATTCCCTTTTTAAAAATATTAGAAAATAACCAATGAGATGCGTTTCATTTGGGCTTTGCCATTAAACAATTAACAAATAATCATGGTTTCTGTGCCACGTACGAAAGCGTAATACATATATAGATTTTCAATCATAATTTATTTTTAAATTTATCTCTATCACGTGTAGCTCGATTACGAAAGGTTAATCCACTTGCCCTTAAAACAATGTAAAAAGTTCAGCATTTGTTTCCGTCTAAAGTTCCATAACAAAATTGAAACTTCCTCTATAGAAAAAGAAATAAAATAATGTAAATAAGAAACAAATTTAACAGACATGTGATTGACAGACATTTGATCTTCATCTTTGCAACCCTTTTCCATTTAGTTATTCTTCCGTTTCTAGATTCCAGTTGAAATCCTGGGTCCCCTAGGATCGCGTAGGGCCTTATTCAGGGTCCCTTAAACTTTTTGTGCGGTATGCATTTTTCACCTCCAAATTTTCTCGCATTCTCAATGCAAAATTTTAAAGTTCAGTCTTGGACCTCTCTACCCGGACCAACACCCTTATATTTTTATTAGGAGCCTAGGGCCCTCTTTTAAGCAACCCCCTCCATTTTTTGCACATTTCTTCAAAATTTTATTCTAATGTTTAATTTATGCCCATGCTTAATTTGAACTAATTGAAGGTCTAAAGTGCCAAGAACTAAGTCCATTTAACATGTTTTCGTGTTAGGACCCTGCTCTTAACTATCAGTTGGCTCCCTTTGGGCCCTTTGTTATAGTTCCCTTAAAAATGGTCGGATTTACTAGCTTTTTTTTCTAACAACTTATTAGGTCATCCAGTTACTATACATGAACGACAAAAACATTTGTCAGACTTTAACTACCGTCAATTTTGAATATTAATTGCCTGCTTGGAGCCCTTGGTGCAACTTTTTTTTAAAAATGATCCGAATTGCATGCATTTTTCTTTAATATAGTACAAGCCTCCTCCGATTATTTTAAAAACTACTAAAAAAATTTATACGCAGCTAAATGCCACTTAAACTCTGGCACCTTGGGGCCCGGTACCGGTTGTGATGTTGAAAGTAACATATCATCACATATCATTATTTATCTCCTTTGTAAAGTTAAATTCCCCATTTTAAAATTTTATTTCTCCTTTCATAATTATAAACTGAATCAAAACTTCCTCTCCTTTCTAATAAGAATATATCTATTTCTTCTTCTCTTTTGCGCTCTAGTTTTCAGTTATTTAAGTTTTCCCAAGTTCACCCAAAGCCGTTAATAAAGTAAATCAAAAACAAATCTTTTTCTCATCCTAAAATCATTAACTGTTCGAGCATATTTTCCTTCGGTTAACGAATATATAAAAAAAAAGTATTCTTTGACCATATGCTCCAGTTGTAGCAGTATTCATACACTCAGTGTTAATTTTCAGTTTGATAGTCAATAAAAATGCCTTTCCGGCTGCAATTCTGTTTATATTAAAATCGGTGCCCCGCATCTGCATTGGTGATTCTAAATGCATATTTTCCATCATTTAGCTTTGGCATTCGTATTTGTACGTTGAAATGTTAAAACGCCAATAAACGGTCCTTTTGGCTAGTTTTTAATTCAAATTTCCATTAAGTGATATATCTTTGGGGTTATAATGGTCCAGGGTACCAAGATTTTGGCTCGATACATTGGCAACGATATCTGTCAAATTATTCATTCCTTCTCTGTATATCGTACTGTTAACAGCTGACTGAAAGGGTCCCTCTCTGGCCCTTACATATTTCATGTCAATATCCAATAAAGCCATCCTATCTTCAAATTTGCAGAGTTATTCTTTTCGTTCATATCTATAATACTGAAGGATCTACGAACCCGGATTACCGACGATTGGTACTTAAAAAAAAAAAAAAAAAAAAAAAAAAAAAAAAAAAAAACGCAATATGATAATAAGATGTTTTCGCTACGGATCATGGTCTACAGTATACCGGTCCCCTTGAATTTTTTGCACCATAAATTGTTAATAAATTGCTCCCTCTTAGTCCGATATTCATTTTTGGAACCCTTTTCCATTTCGTTATTCTACCGTTTCCAAATTCCATTTAAAATCCTGAGAACCCTAGGGTCACGTAGGGCCCAATCCGTGGCCCCTTGAACTCTTGTGGCATGCATTTTTCACCTCCTAATTTTCTCACATTCTCAGTGCAAAATTTTATAGTTGAGCCTTGGACTTCTCTCCCCGGACAACACCCTCATATTTTTACTAGGACCCTACGTCCCTGTTTTAAGCATTTTCCCCCAATTTTTTCAGACTTCTTCGAAATTTTATTCTAATGTTTAATTCATACCTATCCTTAATTTTGACTAATTGAAGATCTAAAGTGCTAAGAACTAAGACCATTTAGCATGTTTTCATGTTAGGGCCCTGCTAATGTTGTCCCCCTTTGGGGCCTTTGTTATAGCTCCCTTTAAAAAAATGGTCCGACTTACTAGCTTTTTTTTTTTTTTTTTTTTTTTTTTTGACAACTTCTTAGGTCCACCAGCTACTACATGGACGACAAAAAAAAATTCTCAGACTTCAGCTACCGCCAATTTTTTAAATTAACCTCCTTCTTGGACCCTTTGTTGCATTTTTTTTTAACGATTTGATTTTATTACAATTTTCTGTGACATAGTTTTAGCGTCCTTCAGCTACTTTAAAACTACTAAAAAATTTTTTATACAGTTAACTATATTCCAGTTTAAAGCCTGGCTCCTAGGGCCCAGTTCCTCTTTTTACCTCAACTACCACCGTTTTAAAACATAAATCTCCTTTTTCGGCAAAAACTTACGTTTAGTCACTACATCCGTAAATTAAAAATCGCGTTGGTTTAAAGGTAACTTTAGATAAGCGATTTCATCCGTTTATTAAATATCGTGTTAATGTTAAAAGTAATTTGAGAAATTTACATGGGGTAGGGGGCACCTTCCATTGCTTGGAGGCGCTATCTTTCCTCCAATTCTAAGGGCCCAATTTCAACAGGATTTGGTTAACTTAGATTACAATTCGGCTACTTTCTGTATTATGAAATTGTATCTTAGACTTCAGTTACCAACATTTTTGAACATTAATGGTGCATTCTTTTTTCGGGTTCTATAAACTTGATTAATACGAGGTTTGGCTCACTCAACTTGGATTTTGATTGTCTCCGGCACGTGCGGAGCATTTCATGTACATTCTACTTTAGGTAGCGGGAACCCAAACCCCAGGTTTGTTCCGAAATAGGTTTGTTGGGAACACACTAGACGCTGCGGAAGGCAATTGGGCCCCGAAACTAGATTCATTTAAAATATTTCCAAAAGATATAAAATCTAACAAACTTGAGTTTTGTTTACGGTTATTATAATGGGCCCCGGGCAACGACGGGCGGATCAGCTAGTATACAAATAAACGAAAGTTTCGCTCTGAGTGTGTGTATGATTGCTACAAAATCTACGGCACGTACGAGGCTGAAAATTTTGTGAGGCTAGCCCAAAGTGTTTCCTGATACACTTGAGACTCAGAATTTTAAATTTATAATAATTAGCTTAATTATTAATTAAAAAATCCCAATTAAAAGAATGGAAATGTATTTATAATTCAGCTAAAGCATAGATTTTTATCAAACCGCAGAAAATTTCTTCGAAAGACTCAGAGAGGGGGAGGGTTTACTACAATTACAGCTCTGCTAAGGCGATAAATGTACTTAGCCTGTATAAAGAGGGCTTTTATCTTAAAATCTGCCGGGCCTATTGTTTTTAACATTTTGCAACAAAGTTTAAAAGTGCTTATGCATTCGGTTTGTCTGGCCGTCTGTCCAAGCTCTAACTTCCATAAATATACTCGGATTTTCATGAAATTGATAATCCATATTTAGGCTCACCTAAGCATGTTTGGCATCGTGTATGAGATATGTGCGATTAATAGTTCATTTACAGGGGCACCCAAAAGAATTCCATTACATTATGGTATATGGGGAAAAATCGTTTGCAGAGTATTTTAATGACATTACGCTGTTTTAAATGTATTGAAACAAATATGAATCACTAAATATTTCACTATAAGATGATTGCGATAGAATAGGGTGTTCATGGCATATGTCGTTCATTTACAGGGATACACAAAAGAAATCTATTTCAGTACTGTCTTTGAGTAATAATGGCTGGAAGAGCGTTTTCAATTTCAGCATGCGCTTTTAAATTTAACTTTTTTTTTTTTTTTGCGTTTTACTAGTTGTATATAAATTCTATACCTCATATACAGGGCTGCACAAAAGAATTCACGTGCCATTCTCCTTATTAGCGAAAATTGCTGAAGGGGAAATTTCAACTAATGTACATATGTATTTCTTAATTGAACTAAATTTTGGCATACATGTAGTTAATAGATAAAAATCTATATACAGGCCTGCCCAACGAATTAGGAAAATTTTCCGATTGATGATGGGAATAGCTGAAATTGGATTTTCAAGTGTGTTATGCGTTTCCATATGGTTGAATTAGACATAATATTTTAACTTTTTAAACGGTGCAGTTTTGTTACATCATTCTGAGTGTGTTGGAAAGTGTTTCATAATCTATGCTTGAACCATGATTTTCCTTTCTTGTTTATTTGTAGTGTTGTGAATTTGTATCTATATTCACAACAGAACACTGAAAAAAATGAAGTACTCAAAAATGAGTAAATCGATGTACTCATATCGTATGTTTGGGTCAAAAATGAACCCATCCTTTCTCAATTTTGATACACATGTTATCAACCCAAACGAAACGATAATTTTGAGCTTTGTAGTGGTTTATTTCATTCATGGTGGCTTAAAAAACGTTCATTAATTGGAAAACAAGGTAATATACCGTGGAAATCAGAGGTATAATATTACATTTTTATTCCTCTAAAGGAACTATATCCTGTGTCTCCTTTATAACGCGTAGGTTACATTGTGTTGTTGTTGTTGTTGTTGTTTATTAGTGCATCGTAAATTTGGTCTGGTCTGTGTGCTAAGTGAGACGGATTTGTTTGAGAAAACTATAATTAGAAAAATGGGATTATCAATATTTCGCCAACTACTTTGAAAGTAAGTGCTCTCTGTTAAATATTCAATATATTTTTTTTTCTTGTCTAATGTAATCAGCTGTATATTTTGTAAATATTATATTAATGTAAATATTAAATTATGCACAATATTTTAAAATGATTTAAAAGTGCTTGGAGACAATGCTCATGACATAAAAGTAATTTTTTAGCGTATCTTGATAATAATTTTGCTATTTTTTCTTACTAAATAATTAAATATTTCTTGTTAATAATTTTAAGCGGGAAATAAATGTCAGAACTTTTTTGCTTTAATCTGTAGTAAAGTGTCTCGGGTGGGGGGAAGCCCCTTTGACAAGAAAATTATTTTTTTCCATTTAACTGATTTTAGTTTTCAAAGTATTTTAATTGTGTGTCTTTTAGCCCAGTATCTTATTTTGATTTCGCACGTGTTACTAATCAGCCATTTTGGACGCTATCTTGTTTAACTTCATATTTTTATAACTGAAGCGTTGTTTTCAAACACTTTTAAAATACTGTGCATAATTTAATATTTGCATTAATGTTATACTTACTGAAGTTACAGCTGATTGCATAAAATAAGGAAAAAATATATTGAATATTTAACAGAGAGCAATTACATTTAAATTCTTATTTGAATACATACATGGGATCAAAAATGAGTACATAAACACTTCATATTTGAATACATACATAAGATAAAAAATGAGTACATAACGGTTCATGTTTGACCACATCCATGGATTCAAAAATGAGTACATATGTTTCTCAATTTTGAGTACATTTGGATCGGAGCTATTTTGAGTATGTGACGTATTTAAAAATTAGTACTTTTTACTCAATTTTGAGAACCCATTTTTTTCAGTGAACCAATTACAGAAAAATCTTATTGTTGAATTTGATTTAAATTATGTTTTTCTCTCTATAGAAAAAAAATATTGACTATTTATTAATCTGATACTTTTTGCATGTGATTAAAACAGAAATAAAATAAATTCTAAATTTTAGTGAAAAAAAATGTTTTAGTGCAGCGCTAACCTAATACAAGTTAATACGCAGTAAACTGAAATTTATGAAATTCAGACATATAAGTGTCTTAAACTGAGTGTTCAATTTTCGACCATTTTAAAAGGTCTAAAGACATTTTTAAGACACTAATATGAGTCTGAATTTAAGACATTTCAAACGTCTGAATCTCATCCATGTTCGACCCACCTTTCATTTGTCGGTAATAGCAGCCATTTTGTCACTTTTTTTTAAGGATTATACACGGTAAATAAATATCCGTTAAAATATGGAAATAGTTCTGCCAATAGAGACGTCAGTACTATTTATGTATTTAATGTAAATTTTATTCCGTAAATTCCAGATAAATTTCTATTTTTTTTTTTTTTTTCTGTATTTAAAATTCTCCATTTAAAGGATAAAATATAGTTTTTCAAGACAAACCGACATATTTCAATCCCCAGTTTCCAAAGTCAGGTATATTATACAGGATTTATTTCTTTAATTCAAACTACTGTAAACATGTAACACTTATCCGTGACGGGATTGAACCAGGGACCTGCTGTTAGCTAGAAAACTGTCTTGACCACTCACCCACGTTTTCACAAATTGAAGATTCAAAAATTGAAACTCATTTATGAAGCACAAGCGATGTAGTTTGGGTAGTGGTAGATTTTTTTCACAATTATAATTCTGAACGTTTTACGCATTTCCTTTCTAGAATTTTGAATATTTGGGTTTTTTATTTCATGCGTTACAGGTCAGGCGCAAAGCTTTCTTTTTTTCTAGCAAAGAAACATTTAATGAACAAATAGTATTGTTTTAAACAGATGACACGTTATCTTTGAAATATTAAAATATTTAAAACTTTTAACAATGATGTGTATATATGCATAGTCTGGTCTCGGCAGGTTTGAGGGACGTTACATGTGTAATACCGGTATAACCTATCATGCATGTCATGAGCCATGCAGCCTGCCTTCGGTTATTTTAAGCATTACGCTTTCTTGTTATGCTTTTCGAGTTTGTTATAGACTTTTTGTTCGATGTGTTTTTTGGTTTGATCTCTATTTTTAATTGAATGTTTTGACTCTCAGTTGGCTTTGGAGAGCTTAAATGATTTGTGTTTTGATGTTGTGTGCATTTAATACAGATACCTGAAATGCATCTTAATTTCGTATGATTTTATATCTTTAACACGATTCTGTCTAGATTTATATTTTTATACGAAAATATTCCGAAAAAAAATATACGTAAGAAGACTTTGTCATTTGAGCAACAGGATTTCAAGTTTTGTTACACGGTATTATTTTTCGCAGAAATGTCATACATTTTACAACCTTTAATTGTCCAAATGCTGCTCTCGGTGTGTTATATAAAATGCGTGTTTGCTGGCTGTGTGAAAATCTGTTAAAAGAAAAAAAATAATATTTAGTGGTAAAAAATGTTGATATAATTGCAACGGGACCTGACTACTTTTACTGATCATAGATGACGACACTCCTAATTCTGAAAAGAAATTTGATCATTATCTATTCTCAAATCCAAAGGAGCAATTTTGACACATATTTTTATTCGTTTTTGTTCTCAAACACATGAAATTGACAGGTGATGTTATTCAGAAAGTATGTGATCGAAATGAGCCTTGTATTTTTAATAAATAAATTACCTATCGAGTTATAAGCGATGACCAGTGTTTGAATTAAATAAATTAATCATATGTAATGCTTGACTTTAGAAAGTGTTGTTTGAAATATGTGGGTTTGTCCTTGAAAGATTATATTTTATCTTTTAAGTGGAAATTTTTAAATGCAGAAATTTAAAATAAATGGAAATTTATCTAGAATTTACAGAAAATTTTTTCCATTAAAACATGTAAATAGTAGTACTAGTGCCTCAATTGGCAGTACAATTACCATATTTTAAAGGATTTTTTTACAGTGTATTATTACAGTGTACAATGTTTAGAAAAAAAAGTGAAAAAATGTCTGCCTATTGTCGACAAATGAGAGGTGTGTCAAACTTGGATGCGATTCAGACGTTAGAAATGTCTTAAATTCAGACGCATATAAGTGTCTTAAATATTAAGATACTTTAAAATGTCTGAAATTGGCACCTCATTTTAAAACACTTATGTGTCTGAATTTCAGACATTTCAGTTTACAGTGTTTATACCTTAAGGGTCCTGTCCCTGCCGGTGAAGACACTCACGAGCTAATGCTAATCCTGGGGAGGGATTTTTCTAATGTCTCGTTCGCATTTCGACATTTTTAAATAATGTTTTTTGCATTGGATAGCCGAGGTCCGTCTCTACAGCGCACCTTGGTTGCTTTTTCGATTTTGGTTGCAGATAATTTTTAGAATGACACTTTAATTTTCAGAACCGGTTTTGAAAATGAAAGTAACTTTATTAAAAATATCTGCGACCAAAATCAAAAAAGTAACCAAGGTGCGCTGTAGAGACGGACCTCGGCTATCCAATGCAAAAAAAATTATTTAAAAATGTCGAAATGCAAACGAGATATTAGAAAAATCCCTCCCCATAGGATTAGCATTAGCTCGTGAGTGTCTTCGCCGGCAGGGACAGGACCCTTAATCATAGTAAGACACATAAGTGTCTAAATTTCAGACACCTATGATGTCTGAAATTTCATATTCAGACACTTAAGTGTCTGAATTTCTCTTTCAGTCACATATGTATCTGAATTTTAGAAGCCTCTATCTGCAGTGTAGGTATAGACTTTTTCAATTAACTTATGAGTACAGTCATTCAGGGTAACTTTGAACCATGGGGTGTAACTTTGCATCACATCCTAATTTAAAATTTTTTTCACTCCAAAAGACTAAATAAGCTCCAGAACTGTGCTTTGTTCGCAAAGTTCTAAACTGGGATTTCTGTTCTTTATTTTAGAAAATAAATTAGCAACATTATACGCAATTAAATGCATGATCTAACTATTTTTGTCAAGTACTGTTTCAAGTTAATTTTGAATGCTGTTTTGAAGTTGTTGTAATCCAATTAAATTTTCATAGTAAGTAACAATATACTCATTTATCAGACATATTATTATCTAAATATTGTAAATGTGATAATATTTTGTGATTATTTATTTATTAATAGTTAATAAAATGTAAAATAAGAAGGCATTAACATTTTACCACATTTTCAGGGTAACTTTGAGCCGGTTCAAAGTTATACTGATGTTTATAATTTACTGATTATAGGTGCTTCTGTCAAACATTTCCCATATTTGCACGTATGTTTTATATAAATGCCGAAAGTGAGCATTAGATATAACATGTAAATATTTCATAATATACATGTAAATATATCATATATATCGCTGCATCTCTCTTTTGAGAATCTGGAATACAAGTAAGTGTAAAAAACATATAGTATACATTATTTAAATTAAAACAGGATGTTAGTATCGTTAATCTTAATATTACATTATTTATATTACAGTCATTTAAATAGTCTAGTTTATTGATTGTTCAAATGTCATAATTACTTGGATATGCGAGGAATTGTTTATACGTTTTTCACTTATGATCGTAAAGTTCTTTGTTTAGAATATCAAGTTCTTTCATAATTGCTTTTATGAATCATGTTGATGGATGAAAATAATTTATTGAGTATGATTTATTTTATCATCTTCGTTTGAAGATAACATTTCGTAACAACTGTGAACAGAAAAAGTGATGATCAGACTCGGCCAGTCCTGAGTCCTTGTAGGCCTCTAAATGGCATTTGAATGGGAAAACGTGTTCTTAATGGCTGGAATTTTTTTTAAATAACTTATGAAAAAAAAAATGAGTTTGAGTTGTAAATTTCGCTCAAACTCATAGTTCTTTTTAGCTTTCGTTCAGTTCACGCTCGTTTATCAAAAAGTGGGACGTGCAACTCAATGCTCATATAAAGTGAGCTAAACTGGTGAGTTTTCGCTCAATGAGTTCGCTCATTGAGCGAAAACTCACGAGTTTAGTTCACTTTCTGTGAACTTTGAGTTAAACTTGACTCACTTTTTGAAAACGAACGTGAGCTGAACGAAAGCTCAAAAATTTCGTGAGTTTGAACAAAATTTACAACTCAAACTCAATTTTTTCATAATTTATTTAAAATTTTCCCAGCCGTTAAAAAACGTTTTTTTCCATTCAAAAGCTATTTTGAAGCCATTAATCAGAACGGGTCGAGTCTGACCATCATTTTTTCTGTGTCGTGCCCGGATCTTGCTTTCTCTGGAGAATCAGGCCGAGACGAACTGGACTTACTTCAGGGCCTGTGCTTTATTCTTCCTAGAATTCTTCACCGACCGAAATTTTCCTGCCCGGTCACAACCCTGTATGAAAATCATTGACCCGTGCCTGACTCCTGCAAAAATCTGTTTAAGGAACAACCTCCTTGGGTCAATAATTTTTTTTTCCAAAAATATATATATTTTCGGAATTATATTATCGAAAATATTTTTTCTGGACAGGCCAGAGATGATTTCCAATAATCCAATGATCCAGGGATTTTCATATGAGCTGGTTTGGAACTTGGGACTGAAAATTTCTGCTTGTTCAGATCTCAAGAAGAATGCAGTCCAGCCCCGACTTGGGCAGGAAAATAAATCCAGTACCAGCCCATCTCTGTCCGAACTTCTAGAAAAAAGTAATCCCCTAACCAAGCTTGGACCGTCCCTCATAGCATGCATGGTCACGGTGACGTCGTTGTGACGTCACTGGGAGTCACTGTGGTCACGTCACATCTGTGACCAAAATGCCACCACTCAGTGATGTCACAATGTGACTGAGATGTGAACTTCTTAGAAAACTTTAAAAAATTGCAAAAAATATTCAAAACATGTTATTTATGTAAAATTATATTTTCTGGCAATTAAAAAAAAAAAAAATTGTGACGTCACTGCATGTAACGTACGTCATGTCACATATGTGACGAAAAAAACCACCATATTGTAAGTCACAGTGTGACAAAAATATGAACATCAAAAATCTTTGAAAATGAACAGAAATATTTTAAACATGCCCGAGTTACAGCAACATAAGGAAAGAAAACATATTAGTGGATAGGAAATAGTAAATTCGGACACAAAAAGAGGTGTGGGGGGGGGGGGGGCATAAAAAAGAAAATGCACGGTACAGGTATCAACAAACTAGATTTTCATGCTATATTTTATCAATTTGTTATCTAAGACAGTGAAAGTATACTTTTTTTATGATTTCAATTATACCATTGCAATTTAATCCTTCACTGATTGTTATTATTATAAAAGTGTTTCTCGGAAAAATGGTACAATTTGGATAACATATTCAGAATTAGGAATATTAAATCTGTACACTTTACATATTTAGTTTGCAGGGAAGAAGTTGTTTTTTTTTTTTTTTTTTTTTTTTTTTTTGTCGACTAGTGGTATTCAAAACACTTCTGTGGTTTCAAACTAAAATTTTCTATTGCAGTTAAGTCTGTAGCTTTTAATGAGCACGTAGAAAGACTATTCAGAGTTTAGTCATATATGCATTTCTTGCTTTAGAATTTGCATTCAAGTCATATTTTTTCCTGTTAGTGTTTAACTATTTTAAATAAATATTTTTTAAAAAATTCTACTTTTTTCAGACTTTTGAAATAAAATTAGCATTTTACGAAAAAATATTTATACAAATTTTATACAAAACCCATGATATAATGATTCGTATTTTAGAGATACGACTTTAAAAAAAGCTATTTTACTAATTGTTTATTCTTTACTAAATGTTTATACAAAGCTATTTTGCTAATTGTTTTATTCTGCAGAAAATGAATATAAAAAAATGACAGATTGACAAAGAAAATTTTTTTATCCTGTATACTCTCTTTTCATTTATTAAGAAGATGCCTAATTTTTATTTATTACGTGTAAAACAAACTTTACTTTAAAAAAAAAAAAAAAGAAAAGAAAGAAAAAAGGCAGGTGTTTCATTCAAATAGAAAAATTTCATTACACTCACATAAAGATAAAATGATTGCGCATTTAAACTCTAAAAATCTGTTGTCTACAAAAAAAAAATAATAATACAGTATAAGCACCTGCTTGCCAATATCGTCTGCGCTCTATTAAACCGCAGAATAAAATAAGGATCAGAACTTTTGACGCGGGAAGTATGTCTGACAATTTTGTCATTTTGTCAGAAATATGTCTGACAATTTAGGATAAAACACGGATATTATTGAACTATTTATGGAACTTAAAAGGTATGTCTTATTTAATTTAAATTTTTTATTCCCGTTTGATAGATTAAAGTTAAATAAGTTGTAGTATGTCATATGCAATGTGACTGATCTGCAATTCTTTTCCGATTCGATGCTGTAAAATATCTTAATCTGCCATCGCTAGAAGAAAAAAAAAAGCTGATGCAGAGACTGATTCTAACACAGTCTTTATCGTCATTAATATTTTGGAGTTAAATATGATATTCGATTATAATGATATTAGGAAACTGTTTCAATTTTGAAATTAACATTATACTGGGAAAAAGTCTTTTTACTTTTGAAAGAATTTTTTTTCATTGCTAATAATATTTTAAATTAGTATTTAAAATCTCAAATCTTCATACCAATGTTTTCAGATTTAACATTTGCCAAAATTATAAAATAATAGGAATTCCTTATAACATATGGAAAGATTTTTGAGAAATTGTTAAATGCATTTAATTCATCTATTGTAGTTTGTTGTTGTTTAATAGTACAATTATGAACACTAATTATTTAGTGTTTTTCAAATTGATATATGTATTTTTTTAATTGTATCTAAGCATTTTTTTTTTGCTGTTTGTGATTTTAATCAAACATTTAATTGTAGACATTCAGAATCAGTTATTAAATTTTCTTTGATTGTAAACTCATTTTCTACGTTTTCGATACATTTATTTTATTGGCATTAAAAAATAAAAAAATAATATTTAAGCCTTGAATAAAGTGTTTTCAGGCTCGATAAAGTTGAAAAGTGTTTATGACTTCGATTTGTCTGGCCGTCTGTCCGCGCTCTAACTCGCGTAAATATACTCGGATTGACCTGAAATTTTTGGATGTTATTGACGTTTACCATAGCAAGGTCCCTATTTGTAATGAAGTTTGTAGTATGTTTAGTTCATTTACAGGGACAGTCAAAAGTATTACATTACATTACGGCCTGTGGGGAAAAAATCGTTTCAAATGATTTTTAATGATTTTACACGCTTTCAAACAGAATAAAATTAATATGCATTTATGAAGCGCCCTAAAATGTGCATTCCGTACAATATGCAATGCAGAGAATAGTTATTGTTTATTTACAGGGCTAAAAAAGGAATTCCAATACATAATGATATAGGGGTGGAGGGAATTGTTTGCGGCGTACTATATTTATGTTAATCTATTTGATATGTAATGAAATTGATATACGTCGTTGAGGTTTACATACTATGAATTATTTCACGTATAATACGAAGTGTATATAGCATTTACAAGGACACACAAAATATTTCAGATACTATATTGTATCCGAAGTACTGTTCATTAGCAATGATAGCTGGAAATGTATTTTTAATTATGATATGCGCTTTTATGATCCACTACATTTATGCATAGTATATGGTATATATATATATGCTATAATTCATATACAGGACTATACAAAAGTATTCGTAAGGGCTACTGGGTATTGCTTAAAGGTGGTTTTTAAATAAGTTAAGCATTTTTACGCTGCACTGTATTTAATTTACTAAGAAATGTTTGTAGAATATAGATAAAATGATATACAGGGTCACGCAAAGAATTGGATACGTTGCCGTCTATAAATTATAATTTCTGGAAATGTGATTTCAGCAGTTTTAAGAGTGTTTTAGTTTGAATTAAATTTTAACTAAATAGTGTCGTGTAATAAAGGTTCTAGGTAAACTACAGGGTTGTACAAAATTACTTAAGTATGTTTCCATATATTAGTATAAATTGCTGAAAGAGAATTTCAACCTGTTATGCGTTTCCTTGATAAACTAAATTTTTCCATTATATAGTATATATATCAATCTACAGATCAAATACAGGACTGTTTAAAAGAATTGGAAAACATATTTGGCTATGGATGGTAACTGCTGAAATCAGTTTTTCAAATGTTTTATGCGTTTTCATGTTTAGTTAGTTATCTTGTTTACGTTATTTCCCCAAATGTCTTGTTAAAACATTCAGAAAGAGTTTGAAAGTGTTTTATAATTTATGCTTAACGCAAGATATATCTTACTTGTTGTTTCTATTTCCCAGATCAGTCTTTTCCTATAAAACATACCAAATCTAATTAGCTCTTATTCACAAAACACAATATATACGGGAATAAAAAATTTAAATAAATAGGGCTTATCATGTCGTTCTATAAATAACAGTTGTATTAATGTCTGTTAGACTCCATGTTCGTATTTAGTAAAGCAATGACAAATCACAAAAAATTAAAAAGCTTACACATTCTTAATATTAAGATTGAATTCAAGATCAAGCTTAGAACTTAATAAAAAAAGATGTCAGTTGAAAAGCATTGTTTTTTAAATATCAAAATTAAAAATATTTTAGAAGAATTGGACTCCAAAATAGGGATATCTTGCTAAAAAGTACGGTAAAAAGATAAGATTTTATATTTCAAACACAACTTTACTTTAAAATTATCATAGTGTTTATGACAAGAATCATCACAATATTAATACTTGGAAATTTTTCCAGAGAGAAACATTCGCCTTGCATACAATATTTCAAATGAAAATCAAATTTCAAATTAATTTCTTAAAAGGCGCAAAGGTCAACATAATGAAAAATATTCCACGCCGGGACTCGATCCCGGGTCATCAGTATAGCGCACTGACATTCTACTGACTAAACCACATGGAACGATACCCAGCCTGGAAAATTTCTTCCTATTACATGTTGTCAAGGCTACAAACGCAGTACAAGATGGAATATTTATCGTGAGCCACCGTCATGGGGCAAACACGAAACTTAATTAAATCCAGCATTGATTGAAACTATATTAATACTTGGAAATTTTTCCAGAGAGAAACATTCGCCTTGCATACAGTATTTCAAATGTAAATCAAATTTCAAATTAAAATTGCCTATTAAGCAATTAGTTTGAAATTTGATTTTCATTTGAAATATTGTTTGCAAGGCAAATGGTTCTCTCTGGAAAAATTTCCAAGTATTAATATAGTTTCCATCGATGCTCGATTGAATTAAGTTTCGTGTTTGCCCCATGTCGGTGGCTCACGATAAATATTCCATCTTGTGCTGCGTTTGTAGCCTTGTCAATATGTAATAGTGAGAAAATTTCCAGGCCGGGTATCGTTCCACGTGGTTTAGTCGGTAGAATGTCAGTGCGCTATACTGATGGCCCGGGTTGGAGTGCCAGCTTGGAATCTTTTTCACTATGTTCGCCTTTGCGCCTTTTAAGCAATTAATTTGAAATTTGATTTTCATTTGAAATCATCACAGTGTTTATGACAAGTTCGTCACAAATGACACATATTTCACAAATTGGTCACAATGTGACTTCAAAGCATTGTCACTTTCGTCATAAGTTCGTCACAAAGTTAATGCCAAAATAGTCACAAATGACACACTTTTCACAAATTTGTCACACCGTGACTTCACAGAGTGGTCACAATGTGACGTCACAAACGGCCTCTAAAACGGCCATAACGACTTCGCATTCTAGTCACTATGACGTCACATCGACGTCACGTGACGTCACATCGACGGTCACAAAATCACAGTGTGACTTCACAACGACGTCGCTGTGACGTCACCATGCCTTACGGGGTGTGTGGAGAAGGAAAATTAGGCCAGGCCCATGAAGACTCTGTTGACAGATATTGTGAAATATAATCTCCAAACAAGGACATTAAAATAATTAAGCTAAGTAAACTGTTTTTTTCATGTGTCAAGTGTGATTTATAAAAGTAATTATCAAAAGTGTTTATGATCTAAAAGAAGGAAGTGAAAATGAAAAGTGATTACACAATCATAAACAAATACGTTATTATAAACATTTCGCGATACTTAAGATCTCTGGACATATATAAACTCTTATTTTTAAATTACTATTAATATAAATATTGATACAAATAATTTGTTATTGCGATTTATATCACTAATTTCCTGTTCTTTATTGCTGATAATATTTTATACATGTATTTTTATCTATTTTCACTTGTAACTCAGACTCTCTAACGGAGAGATGTATAACATAAAGCTCTTATTAAATATTAATTATTTCTTTCTATTTATAAGTTTCTGCACAAATTTAAGTTTAAAAGTCACACAAAAATATGTGTCTTTTTAAATGACCTGGATGATCACACGTTCATAAAATGTGAATTAAAACAGCAATACAAGAAGATATGAGAAGATCAATTTACCCTTTCCGGATGTAGAATACAAGATGATATACGGATATACATAAATACAAGGTAAGCCCAATTTATCTTACCTATGTTTGTTTTATATTTAAAAATAAATAGTTTATTTTTGAGGATAAAAACGAACATCACGCAATTTCTGATAGCAAAGATTAAATATTGCTATCAAAATGATTATGAGACTGGAAAAAAAAATTCTCAATAAAAACATTGTCATTAATTGATAAAAATAAAATCTGGTAATCCGATAGGGTAATTTATAAAAAAAAATAAAACGAATCTTAGCAACATTATGGCTTTTTCTACAAAAGATAGCACGACCATTGAAAAATTGAACGCCAACAATTATACAAATTGGCGGTTCAAGGTCGAAATGCTATTGATTCGAGATGAACTTATTGAAGTTGTTACGGAAGAGGCCCCCACTCCATTGAACGATGCTTGGACCAAGAAAGACAGAAAAGCAAGGGCTTTAATAAAATTGTCCATTGACGACAGTCAAATAGTGCATGTCAAAAATTTAAATACAGCTAGGCAAACATGGGACGCACTTAAACAAATCCATGAGAGATCTAATCTCTCTAGTAAGCTGTACTTGGTACGAAAATTGTACAGTACAAAATTAACTGAAGGTGGCAATATGACAGCACACATTACAAAAATTTTAGAAATAGTGGATAAACTGTCAGCCATAGGTGAAAACATAACTGACTCGCATATTTCAGCACCACTGCTGTGCTCGTTGCCACCGTCCTACGATACCCTAGTTACTGCCCTGGAGGCCAGAGATGAAGCTGAGTTAACCGTACAATTTATAAAAAGCAAGCTTAAGGATGAATATACTCGAAGAGTAGATAATACTGAAAATTCCGAAAACAGCAATAAAGCATATAAAACACAAGATAAATTTAATCATTCAGAACAGAAAAGAGGCAGCAATAAGTACTGCTCACACTGTAAAATGAAAAACCACTCAAATAAAGACTGCTGGTTTCTAAAAACGAAAAACAACAACAGTTACACTAATAACAGACACTAATAAAAATAAAAACAATTCAACATCACTAGTTTATGAAGAAAATAATTTACATAAAAAAGCGGAACCTGAAGAAAGAAAACACACAGTAAATGAAAACAACAGTGTCGCTTTACTACCCGAAGAGTCCGAAAATAAAGGCACTTTTATAGTGGACAGTGGCAGTTCCAGTCACATAGTAAATTCAAAAGAATTTTTTACCAAAATTACAAATAATACTGAAACAAACGTCACAGTCACTAATGGTAACAAACTGATTTCATATGGATCTGGAGAGGTAATAATTCATACCGAAAATAAAAACAAACAAGTTATATTGCATGACGTACTATACGTTCCTGACATAGAAACTAACCTGCTGTCAGTGAGTAGGGCAACTAAAAACGGTTGCAAAGTCAAATTTGAAAAAGATAAATGTGACATAATTCATGAAGGTAAGATTATACTTCAAGGTAAACTTAAAAACAATCTGTATGAAATACATATTAGTAAAGATGAAAATCACAAGCACTATGCAAATGTTACCTACAACTGCTCAAATGCAAATTGCATTGATTTGTGGCATAGGCGAATTGGGCATAGGAGCTACGACACAATAAAGTCCATGTTATCAAAGGACTTAGTTGAGGGAATTAAAATCAACAACTGCAAACATAATGCGAAATGTGAGGTATGCATCAAGTCAAAAATCAGCGAGACCCCTTTTCCTAAATCAGGTGCATATAGAGCTACAAAAAGGCTCGAGTTAGTTCATTCTGATGTATGTGGCCCTATAAATACACCCACAATTGGGGGGAAAAAATACTTCGTCACTTTATCGATGATTATACTCGATTTTGTGTAATTTATTTAATTGCAAATAAAAGTGAGGCTTCAGAAAAATTGAAAGAATACAGCTCAATGGTGAAAAACAATTTTGGAAAAATGCCTACTGAGATCAGATCGGACAACGGTGGTGAATATACGGGTAACGAAATAGAAAAATATCTAAAAGAAAATGGGATTCATCATCAGCTCACCGTACCATTTAACCCAAGCCAAAACGGTGTCGCAGAGCGTAAGAATAGGTCGCTACTAGATATGTTTAGAAGTATGCTAAATGAATCAAATCTCCCGCACAAATTATTGGGGGAAGCCATATGTACCGCGAATCACTTACAAAACCGGCTACCTTCAAAATCGGTAAGCACCACACCCTATGAATTATGGATGAATAGGAGACCAAATTTGAAATATCTCAAAGTTCTTGGCTGTACTGCATACGCCTACATACACAAATCAAAGAGAGGAAAATTAGATAATAGAGCGGAAAAGGGCACTTTTGTTGGATATGACAGTCGCTCTAAGGCGTACAGAATCTATACAAGTGACGGAAGAGTAATATTGACCAGAAGTGTAAAATTTATAGAAAATAAAAATTATCCAGATACTAACGAAAACCTAGATAGAAGAGAATTAATCGCGGAAACAAACAAACAAACACAACAGAAAGACACTAATGAAATGGAAATAGATCTGACACCAACACAAAACGAACTAAGTCCACCACCCGCGTCACAACAACAAATTCCACAAGTGAGAAGATCAGAAAGAACCAATAGGTGTGCCGCCGGACAGGTTTGCATATGCAGTCCGGCACGATCCAATATTTGTACCTAACAGTTGGGAAGATATGATGAGTATAGAAAATCCTATAGAAAAACAGAACTGGATAAAAGCGACAGAAGAGGAAATGAATTCCCTTAATGAAAATGAAACCTGGTGTTTAGTTGATCCCCCACAAGGAGGAAATGAACTTTTAAAGCGAAATATGACGAATTCGGAAAAATCAAGCGTTACAAAGCGAGATTGGTCGCACAAGGATTTAGACAAAAATATGGAGTAGATTTCGATTAAACTTATGCACCAGTAGTTTCCCATACCAGTTTAAGAGTCTTCATAACTGCCGCAGCATACCACAATCTCAATATTAGGCAGATTGACATCAAAACTGCATTTTTACATGGTGAATTGGAAGAAAATGTTTATGTATCACAACCTAAAGGGTATATATACACTACAGAACCCAACAAGGTTTGTAAGTTTAAAAAGGCCCTATATGGACTAAAACAAGCTGCAAGGTATTCAAATATTAGTGAAACACTAAAAGAATTAAAATTTAAACAGAGCAATGCTGACAATTGCTTATTTATAAGAACAGGAGGGGAAAACACGGTTTATATAGCAGTATACGTAGATGATATTCTCATCGCAGGAAAAGATGAAAATATAAATGACATAATAGATAAACTAAAATCTAAGTACGCACTTGAAGATTTAGGTCAAATTTCCAATTACCTCGGGATAAAAATACAAAAGACTCACAACGGCTTTAAACTAAATCAAACAGCAAAAATAATAGAAATTGCAAAAAAGATTTAATTTAGAAGATTCTAAGCCATACGGCACTCCAATAGAAACAGGCTTTCAACGATTAGACAATGAGGAAACACAAATGCCAAACAACACTAAGTACCGACAAGCAATAGGTGCGCTGTTATATGTTGCTACAATAAGTAGGCTCGATATTTTATTAGGTGTAAACATTTTAAGTAGAAAACACGAAACGCCGTCTGAAAGAGATTGGAAAGGCGTTAAAAGATTAATATGATATCTCTATTCAACAAAAGACTTAAATTTAGTAATTAGCACGGAAGAACCAACCATCCTGGAAGTATATACTGAAGCAGATTGGGTTGGAGATCTAAAAACAAGAAGATCGACAACAGGCAATTTATTCCTTTTAGGAAAGAATCCAATACAGTGGATAACGAAACGACAAACGTGTGTCGCACAATCATCTGCAGAGACAGAGTTCGTTGCAGCGGCGAGCGCAACACAAGGATTAATATGGCTGCTAAAACTATTAGAAGATCTCGATATACCGCAAAGATTGCCTATAGTAATTTATGAAGACAATAAATCTTGCATAAAAAGGATAGAATCCGAAAAGTTTTCTATTAAATCGAAGCATATTGACATAAAATATAATGTGATTAAACAGCTGAAAGAAGATAAAATTATTGAATTGCGTTATTGCCCTAGCAAGTCCATGACAGCGGACATACTGACGAAACCAGAGCCCAAGCCTGAATTTCTAAATAATATAAACAAACTGAAATTACAGAACAATCCTCGTTAGGAGATTAAGGGGGGAATTGTTGACAGATATTGTGAAATATAATCTCCAAACAAGGACATTAAAATAATTAAGCTAAGTAAACTGTTTACTTCATGTGTCAAGTGTGATTTATAAAAGTAATTATCAAAAGTGTTTATGATATAAAAAAAGGAAGTGAAAATGAAAAGTGATTACACGATCATAAACAAATACGTTATTATAAACATTTCGCGATACTTAAGATCTCTGGACATATATAAACTCTTATTTTTAAATTACTATTAATATAAATATTGATACAAATAATTTGTTATTGCGATTTATATCACTAATTTCCTGTTCTTTATTGCTGATAATATTTTATACATGTATTTTTATCTATTTTCACTTGTAACTCAGACTCTCTAACGGAGAGATGTATAACTTAAAGCTGTTATTAAATATTAATTTTTTCTTTCTATTTATAAGTTTCTGCACAATTTTAAGTTTACAAGTCACACAAAAATATGTGTCTTTTTAAATGTCCTGGATGATCACACGTTCATTGTTGGCAAAAAAGCCACCTCTGCTCTGCACAGTAAGTTACGCGCGCTAGTACTTAGATAAATAAATAAATATTATTTTGTTTTTGGCCATGAAAATATATTTAAATATAATAATAATATAGGTAATTTCTTACCTTTATCTTTCTTCAGCAGCAATCCTCATTATACAGCTTCGCACGAGCGTTAATCCGTCAACACGTATCCTTTCTTAGCTGTAGAGAAAATATTTGTTTTTCTAATTAATTTTATGAACACTGAAAGAAATGAAAACTGACGAGTTCTTCGTGTTTTTTAAGTAACATTTTAAAACTATATTCTATCTTAAAAAATACAAATGTTGCTGCTTCATATTGCAGCTTTTTCTTATATTAATTTTACATGTTTTACTTCGAGAAACTAACAACCAACTAACTAAAAAATAAGAAAAAAAAAAGAGTTTTTTTCAGTCAGAGTTCTTTGATGACGATGATGTTGACGTCAGACAGCTGCAGCATGCGTGGGTTGATATATGAACAAATTTCACAAACATATTTCACATATTAATATCATTATTTATTTGTAATTGTATAACTTGAGTAGGATAATTTAGCTATAATCGGAAAGTTTGTTTATTGCAGAATGATTTATTATTACTTAACGTATTTATTTAAGTGTTCAAATGTTTGTATTCTTGAATGGTTTCCTGTTTTGAAATCAGTTAATGATATCTGAGATGATTACGAATTGATTTACTGCTACTAAATTAGTTCAAGTATCATAAAGTTTTTATGTCCTTGAAAGTTATTGCTTGTTTAATGTTTCTAAAGTAGTTTACTGTCCATATCTGAGAGGGTTATAAATCCATCATTCATAAAATGTGAATTAAAACAGAAATACAAGAAGATATGAGAAGATCGATTTACCCTTTCCGGATGTAGAATACCAGATGATATACGGATATACATAAATACAAGATAAGTCCAATTTATCTTACCTATGTTTGTTTTACATTGAAAAATAAATAGTTTATTTTTGAGGATAAAAAATCCCTGCCGGCTCGGGCCTACAGGCGGAGGTAGATTTCGATGTTAAGTACTAAATTCTCCAACAAAACTTAAATCAAGATTAGAGATAAAACCCAGTTTCTTCACAAAGAGCGAGCTGTACGGAGCTAAACTTTTTGTGAAAATTGTAATATACACGAATACACACACACATATATATGGAATAGGTTTAAAAAATGGCTACAAAAAATTCAGAGAACCTTAAAGTGTTAAAATATGTTAATATTTCCATAGTCGGGTTTTTATCATGTTTTAATACGTTTCTTCAAACTTACATGGCGTTACATATTCACCTGCTGAGGTCCATTATATTTCCAATATGACGCAATATACATATTTTTTTAATTCGTCAAACTATTTATTTTGAGTTTTCATGCTGAAATCTTGCTCTAGGAAACTTATGACGTAATATTCAATTTGTTTCCAATTTCTCAAACTATTTAATTTTACACGTGAAAATTTTGCAAAAGAAAAGTAATTGTTGTGGTGTGAATTTTATTATTTGTTTTTTTTTTAATTGTTGGCAACTGCTATAACGAAAAACTTTTATTTTTTTCCTGCCATTGTTGTGTAAGAGCTGGTTTTATCAGAATCATGTTAAGACAGTATTCAAAATTTTGAACCCTCCCCATTTCCACCCTCTTGGGCCGATTTCGCCCATTTTCAAACCCCGCCGAGATATTAGCCATCTCAAAGTTGTTGGCGAGTTTGAAGATGATTCGTGCATAATTGCGACTTTTATCGAGCGGACAAAATTTAGTACATACATACATATATATATATAAACTTTTTAGGTGGGGGTGGTTTTGGGTTCCTGTGGTCCTATAATGAAAAGTTATGAAGGAATTTTTCAAAAGTCGCACCATGGTAACGACTGCAATAGGTAGTATTTCTTACGAAGTCTACCTAAAACGAACATCACGCAATTTCTGATAGCAAAGATTAAATATTGCTATCAGACTCTTACAGCGAATAACCAAAATATAAGTTCACAAAATTTTGTAAATTTGGACGGCACAGCTCTAATATATTAAAAAAAAAAAAGAGTTTTCAATGAACTTCGCTCACTTTCATAGATGAGTTTGAGTTGAACGAGTTCGTTTGAAAATTTTTGAATTTGAGTGTGAGCTTGACTCATTTAGCAGAAATTGAACTTGAGTTTGAATTAGTTCGTTTTTTTTTTTTTTTTCGTGAGCGTGCCAAATACTGATCACTAGGGTCCCTTTTTTTTTTAATTGATAGGTGCATTGACAGAAATTGTGTTGTCTGGAACCAGATACTAATGTTGGGCTATCCGTATTTTCTCTAAGAGCAACTAATTTTTTAAATAGGTACTTTGAAGCCCGATGCAACAGTGTCGGTTGATACTCCTATGCTGCTCTAATTGTTCTTTGAAACAAAGACGTTGAAAGATGAACAAATTATGCTGAAATTCAGTGCAGATTATATTTATAGTCCTTTTTACTTGCACATATAGTACATAAAATTGGCGAGAAGGGAAGGGGTCTTTTTTTGACTGTACATTTATATGAGTTTAACTTCTATTAAAATATTTAAAAAAGGTATATAAAAAAATATAACTGATTCAGATTATCACTCTTGGATAACAATATCCTTAAACGTCTTAATAAAAAAATCCTTCAAGGATGCAATTACTATTTTGAAAATTTTTATTCAGATAAAGTTTCCAGCAAACAAAGAAGTTAACCCCTTGAGGGGCGTTGAGATATATTATATTCCACCTAATTTTAATCATTATTTGCACAAGAAGCTTTTGAGTAAATATTATTTTTTTAATTTATATGGAAAAAAGATGGAAAATTGCTCTTTCCTACTTTGAACTAATTTTTTTTTCGAAAATTCCGGCGTGAATTCAACATTACAGAAACATAATTGCTTGCCCCTGAAAGGGCTTAGACTGTTCTGTAATCCAAACAGGCTAATGTCTGACACATGCCTGAATTCATTTTTTGCTCTCTAACGCATGCAACTTGCAGTTGCTCTTATTAAGATATTATACATGATGTTCGGATATAGCCGCACTACCTGCAGAACAAGAATCCTTTAGCTAATGCACACATAAAAATTGTCCAAAGAACTACAACTCGACTTCGCACAGTTTGCGAGAAAAATTCAAAATAAAAAGTACGTTCCAAACTCCCTAGCAGTTTGTAATGCATTACCATAAACCTCACTGACTGAAAGTAAATTATACAAAGGTTTTGCTGTTTAGTTATAACATTTTAATGCGTTTATAACGATTCTAATTACAGAATAAGTATGATTTTCTAATATTATATAAGGTAAATGTACCTATTATGGGCCATGACCAGTAGTGGGCTACTAATTTTTAAAGTTTAAAAACAAGCCCACAACGCATTTCTGAAAAGCGACTGAAAAAAATCTGATTGACTAACATCCGTAAATGTTAACTTTCCATAAACTGTTTTTCTTCTGTTGGTACATTTGTTTATTTTTTAGTGTGTCTTTAAAGACGGCTTTTTTTGACAAATTCTTAGAGATTTCATTAAGATATATAAGCTTTCATTTAAAACATTCTTTTTTTAATATTATGTTTAATTTTGAATTAAATAGACTGCTGTTGATATACTTTATTGCAATATATATAATTTGTTAGATAAGCCTAAAACTTAAAAATTGAGCATTATATTAATTTTGGAGGGTGGCCCACTTCTGAGTTACTCTTTCTTAAACTGTACTAATAGTAGACATGGGGGGCAAACTATTGAAGCATATGAAAAATTTCATTTTTATGTTTAATTTAACTAAGTTTTTTTGAGGTTCAAACAAGGGAACAACTTTTAGTGCTGCTCAAACCTTAGCATCGAGACCTGGTGCATTTTGTAGCCCTATATATAAAAGTTAGAAAACCAATAAAATTTCTGAATTAAAATGATATTTTATGTATTTTTTTAATAGTTTTAATTTTTTATTATTGGAATTTTTTGGTTTATTTCACGTCAAAGGTGAGTTAAGTCGCCAAATATGGTGCTAAACATTTTTCGCCTGCTTTATCCCTCTAGTATCTAGTATATGTATGGTTATTAGAATTAAATCAGATGGCAATTTGTTTGATAATATCATTAAAAACAAGAATTAGTTTTTTTTTTCTATGCACTCTAAATTAAAATGTCTGAAATTCAGACACTTAAGTGTCTGAAATGGAGTGTTCAATTTTCAGACATTTTAAAATGTCTGAATTTTTTCAGACACTTTTTGCGTCTGAATTTCAGACACTTCAAACGTCTGAATCGCATCCATTTTTTTGTAAGCATCATACGTAGCCATGTTTGACCACGTTGTATTCTGGAAAAATATTTGGCTGTGGTCCTGCCCCTCCCCCTCCCCAATACAGCCTGATTTTTTTGGTGCTCTCAGTTTTGGTATACAATTTTCGTTACGTTGATAATTTAAATCTTTTACGACATTGTACTGATTATAATCAATATCTTGAACTTCAGGAGTAGAACAAGATTAAAAAACAAAAAATATTTATCTAAATATTAGATTTTTTTTAATTTATTTTGTTTTTAACCTTATTTTACTTTAAAAGTTCAAAATATTGATTATAATCAGTACAATTTCGAAACAGATTTAAAATATAAGCTTTACAAATATTGCACATCAAATTTGGGGGCACTTCCCAGTTTGCCCTTCCTTTAATCCAGAAGTACTTTTGCAAAAAACGCAACCCTGCATCATAGTTGTCTAAATTGAGATGTCCGGTATTCGGGAGTATCCGTTGTGGAGGTTAATGGACATTCTCGAATAGCGAACACCTCTATTTAACGAATACTTTTTTAATCAGCAGACATACATATTTGTATATTTTTACCTCAAAAAAGTAGACATCTCCAATTATCGGACAAATTCCGCGGTCCCGAAGTGTTCGCTATTAAGGGCTTTTAAGGTACATAGATAAATATATATATATATTTTATAATCTTGTCCTACTCTAAAAGTTCAAAATATTTATTATACTCGGTTGAATGTGGAAAAAGATTTAAAATATCAGATGTACGAAAATTGCAAAAATCCCCCCCCCCCCCCCCAAAAAAAATGAAAATATAAAAAAATATATTGCCACATAGGCAATTTTACATATACATCACTTGATAATCACAACAGCCATTTAACTATGAATAATGAAAATAAATAAATAAATATTCTACTTTAATAACATTGGGGAAAAAAATGACTTTGGTATTTTGTTAAATATATTTGCGTTTTTAAACTTGTCCTACTCTAAAAGTTCAAAACTTTCATTATAATCAGTGCAAGATTTAAGATATCAGCTTTACAAAATCCCCCCCCCCTCCACCCCCCCCCAAAAAAAATGAAAATACTTATTTAAAAATTATGTTTTTAAAAAATTTATATTTCCACATGGGCAAGTTTTTATGTAGATCAGAGGGTACTCACAAAAGCTATTCAACTATCAATAAAAACAAATAAGTACATATTCTATATTAAAAACATGAGGAAAAAATAACTTATGATTTCCAAACTTCTTTCGTCTTAAATATATACAGTAACGTCTGCCATTTTTGTATTTTTCGTATAAGTGCATATAAATAAAGTTACCACAATTTTAAATACGAAATCTAGTTAGAGGTTTTTACTTTTTACCATTATAAATTTCAAATTAATTTTTTATTAAAAATAATAAAAAAATCAGTATTAGAGTTGATTGCAAATCAAATACATATGTATATTTTTACAGGCAGCTTCATATAATAGACCAGTCTCATTTACTTTATTTATCTTTTTTTAATCTGCGGTTTTATGCCAGGAAGTAAGAAAGCATTAGGTCATCTTTCAAAGTTTTTTTTTTTTCTTTACTTCCTTGTGGCCGTCATTTACTGCGAGATAAAAATTATCCATTGAAACTAAGAACTGACATTGAATATATAATTCGTAATAAAAAAGAACGTCATAAGTTTAAAAATATATACTTCTAGAATTAGTGGGGTTTTTTGCGAACAGATTCAAAACTAATTAAATTTCATGCAGGATTTTGTTTAGTACAATAAATAAAATCATAAAATACACTAATTTTACTACTATAAAGAAACTTACTTGAGTTGCTGCAAGAGGTAAGAAATATTCCTCGATTTGAAATTTTAAAAAGTACCACAACCACAGTGAGGGAGAAAGACTTTCATCAGTTTAAAAGGTAATCCCATAATACATCCGACTAGCCATATTTAAAGAATGAGATGTTTCAACCTAAAAACAGGACCCGCCAGACAAAAGTTTCTTTTTTTTTTTTGCCAGCTTCGATAGGACGAAGATGAATAACACAATATTATTGATATAAATTGATACGAGTTAACACTAAGCCCATTGCACACGCTTTGTAGAATTTCCGGGTGTAATCTTCAACCGTCGTCTACTTCTGTTCTGTGTCTATCCCGCCCTTGTATCGACGACAGCTTCTAAGAGACATTTGATGTCGAGCACACACGTCAGATGTATGTATTCAATAAATAAATAATCCACGTTAATACGAATTAAAATCACAGTACTTCACATTTCGCAAAAAACGAATTAAAATACACGCGTACATAAAAACAAACTTTGTTTGAATTACAACGTATACCACTTCGAGCGAAGACATCTAAAACGCATGCGCAACTGGGAGTGCTAGTGCCCCCTGGTGGTTATTGCGTCGGAAGAATCAAAACGTCTTAAATTAAGACACGTTTAAAGCAATGAAGTGTCTTAAAATAAGACGTTTGCGGATATTTTAGACATTATTCTCAGTTCGTTTACACCATGGTCATAGTAAGACGCTTATGTATCTTAAATTAAGACATCTATAGTGTCTTAATTTTCAGATTAAGACACTTAAGTGTCTAAAATTCTTTTTCAGTCACATATGTGTCTAAATTTTGTTAGAAAAACTTGTGAGTCTAACAGTTTTTGGGGTGAATCCACACGCTCCTCACTAATTCATATACTATAAACGCAAACTGCGCGATGCCTCATCACAACAATAAAAGAATAATTAAAGGCCTTACCTTCTATGTATAGATATCCGTTTTTCAGCTCGCGGTTAGTCAGGGCGTCTAAGAATTATGGAGTATCCCGTATCATCATATATTCGTATATCTTTACTCCTTCAGGTCTCAGTGCATCAGGCTTAAAATAGGAATCATGTAACAGACGGTTTATTGTGTCTGTACTTCATTGAAACTACTCATATTGTAGGAAAGGGAAAAGGAGAAGTTTAATTAGAGATACTAAGAAAGAGATTACATTTTGTACGTCTTCACTTGTGTGAGGACGTTTTAAAAGTGAATATTACATATGTTTTTCCGCGCGTGTTACATCATTAAAATTGATAACCATATGGATGTATTTTCGGCACTTTGAGGTAATCAACCAATTATACATAATTGGATATTTATGAAAGTTACAAGGAAGTAAAGTTTGATAAAATAGTGTTCAGTGTAACAGTCAATTATAATGTTTATAAGTTTATAACGCGAACCAGAATAGAACATAAGTGCTTGCGAGTCTGGTTTAAAACATATCTCACATAAGGCGAAGAAAGATGAAGAGATGCAGTTTCTGTGCATTTTACATCTGTCGACTACTAAGTGTTTCTTTTTCGCTATGAACTCTAATGATGTTTTTCTGCAGTAGAAAGAGGGAGAAAATGGGTATCCAAAACTCTTGATAAGGGGATTATATGAATATATCTTCTATCAAGTTCCCCCTTAAGCCCCTAATCAAGATTGATCTGTAATTTTAATTTGTCTCTGTTCTCTTG